>JACEFZ010002953.1:27500-427500 GCA_014155875.1 Cepaea nemoralis
TGTTGCTTTCTGAAAGAGAAGTCAACGTTTAAGTTCAACTGATCGGCGCGTGAAATTAACCCACTACCCCGCCGTCAGTACACAGGAGCAGTTAATTAAAATTACCAAAAACATTTCTTTAACTCGTAACAGCACAAAGCCAGTCGTTGAGGTTGGTATTGTTAAGAGTTCGGGCCAAAGAAACGTTACATTTATCAAATATTTCGTTTCCTTATCCCTTGGTTTATAATATTTAAGATTTTCCGTAATTTCAATGAATAACATCAATACATTTCTTATATGTTAAGCGAGAAACTAGCTTCTGACCTTATCACAATAAGAAAATTCGAAGAAGAAAATAAACCTCGGACTTTAACACAATACGAAAACTCAAAGAAGAAAATAACCCTTACACGTGAACACAATAGGAAAACTCGAAGAGGAAAGTAGAGACCTAGTAAACATTTCGCCTAATAAGAGTTAACAATACTTACTAAATTCACTTTTCTGCAGGGGATCTGTAGGTGACCCATGTATGGGGTGAGTGAGGGCAAAGTTCAGGAAGAATCTTCCCACCAAGGTCTATGGCAAACGCATCAGAGTTATGCTGTACCCATCCAGGATCCAAATAGAATAATAAACATATTGTCATATTGTAAAATGTAAAATAAAAGACAAGACACGTCTTTCTAGTCAATAGATGTAACATACTTTGTAGGGGAGGAAGGCAGTGCCAGAGGGAGAAAGAGAGAGAGAGAGAGAGAGAGAGAGAGAGAGAGAGAGAGAGAGAGAGAGAGAGAGAGAGAGAGAGAGAGAGAAGGTAGAGGAGAGAAGGCGAAACAGAGAGGGAGAAAGAGACAAAGAGAGGGGAAGAGAGAGCGGGGGACGGGAGACAGCGAGAAATGGAGAACAAGATGGGGAGAGAAAGAAATGGATAGCTAGAGATGCTGAAAGAGTTACAAATAGCGAGAGAGCGAAAGATAGAGAAAAAGTAAGCGAGAGAAGGAGGGGGTGAGTGAGAGGGGATTGAGAGGGAGAGCGAGAGGAAGAGAAGAGAGGGATACGGAAAAGAGAGAGAAAAGTACAGAAAGAGGGAGAATGAGAGGAAAAGGAATTCGAGATTAAAAGCTAGAGGGTCTAAGAGAGAGAGAGAGAGAGAGAGAGAGAGAGAGAGAGAGAGAGAGAGAGAGAGAGAGAGAGAGAGAGAGAGAGAGAGAGAGAGAGAGAAAGAGAGAGAGAGAGAGGTGGGAAAAGAGAGCGAGAGAGTACAAGGAAAGAGAGAGTGTAAAAGAGATGGTGAGAGGGGCAGAGAATTGAAGAAAGAGATGGAGAAGAGGAAGATGAGGGATACTGATGAGGGAAGGAAAGAAAACGAGAGAGAAGAGAGGGAAGCAGTGAGAGGGAGAGAGGGAGAAAAGAGGAGATAGTGAGAGCCGGATAAAGATGGAGAGGAAGATTAAAAGAAGGGAGATAGAGAGAGAGAGAGAGAGAGAAAACGGAGAATCAGATATATATTTCGGTAACTATAGCTTCCACTTGTAATATTGTCTAGTGCGTCTTCTAGTCTCTACTTCCCTCTTCTCCCTTCTATGAGAGCCAAAGAATACTATGTGTTTATTTATGAACTTTCTTAGTGGCCAAAGTGTTCCCCAATTGATTTCCTGTGTGATATATTGAGAAAGAACCAGACAGGGGGAGAGAGGGAAAGAGAAAAATATAAAAACAGAGAGATGGGCAAATAGAAAAGACATAAGGTCAGAGAACAAGTGAAAGACATAAAGAGAGAGAGAGAGAGAGAGAGAGAGAGAGAGAGAGAGAGAGAGAGAGAGAGAGAGAGAGAGAGAGAGAGAGAGAGAGAAAGGGGAGAGAGAGAAAGACACAGGGATTTGTGTGTGTGTGTGTGTGTGTGTGTGTGTGTGTGTGTGTTCCCGCGCGCGCCCTAAGGCACACACGTCAACATTAACAGGACACCTCCAACTTGATTACGTATTCCATGTATCTTTATCACGTTGAGCCCACGGACAACTTGTGCGCCCTTTGTAATTGAGTGTTTCATTGATTCCTAACACCTTAGCGTGAAAAATAACACATACAAGCATTATATTTCAAACATATCAAAACCACATAAACTCCAACAGCGTTTGATGTCAACACCCAATGGAGTGTTGTAAATCCTGACATGTTAACATGTGTTTTTATGTTCGCACTGCATAGTTGTCAAAGTCATAAAGTGACGTATACTTATGTTAATGGGTCATTGATGATGTATTTACTACAGTGTGGTGATTTATCTACTGTCTATAGAGTTACTGAAATGGTGGCAGATCTGATATATACTGACTGTAGTCAGAAATATCTAAATACAGTCTCCGGCGATGGCGCAAACTTTGATCTATAGCCTACAATGGGTGACGTGATATTCTAGTGTGATAGTTTTGTTCGCTCTATCGTGAGCCGCGTGGTCAGTGGCTGCACACGCGCCTCACACGCCAGTGATCCGGAGTTCGATCCCGGGTCCAGTCAGAGATATGCACTACTGACGAGCTCAAACGAGAGCGAGGCTCGAGTCTAGTGCTTCCAATCTGACGTGGGCTAGGCCCAAGGTTCGTACCGGAATACGATCAGCGTTGCCAGTAGTGGGTAGTGCTCAATGTTTAAACATGTAGTTCTATAGAAAATGCTGTTCTTAAGGTTCTACGTGTCTGGTGTTGATGTGTTCAATACCACTAACGAGCGATAGGCTTTGATGTATTCTATACTACTAACGAGAAAATAGGCTTTGATGTGTTTTAATACCACTAACGAACAGATAGGCTTGATAACTTGGTCGCTGTGGGCCATTGGACCAGCCTGACATCCTGAACTGGCTCACGAAGACAGGGCGAGTAGATGAATCAAGGGGTTGATGTGATTCTTCAAGCTGCAGAATCATGGTTCGCAAGTGAAAATCCCCACGCATTGGAAAATCAGAAAAAAAGTGTCAGATAAAGCCACCCCCAAGCAAGGATGTTGAGGGAGGACAACGTGTCCATGGGTGGATAGAGCCCGATAACTGGAACGGAATATGACCAAGGGAAGTAACACAAAATGTTCTGAAGTAATTTCCTGTCATGGGTTTGTGATGTAATAGCCTCATCACATTATGCAGGCCTGAATGTGCAGAACTGGAGGCCAATCTTTCCTTCACTTTCGCAGGCCAATGGGCCGAATGTCACATGGTGGGACTAAAGAGCCCAAAACGAAAACATGGACGCGGGGACCTCATGGGGCGGTTCTGGCCTCAGGGTTAACAGCCAGCCTTTTTTAAACAAAAAATGCGACGGTCCAGGGCATCGAAACCGTGTTCGACAGTAGCCATGACATTTCTGGACATTTCCATAATGACCTCGCTAACGCGCCAGCTAGAGGAGGTAAACCCTCTACAAATGTTTGATGAAGCCAGATACACTGACCTTTAAGACGCATGACTAGGTGTGACATACTTCTCACCAGAGGAGAACGTGGATGAAGGGAGAGAAGGTCCTGCCACTAATAATGCATGATTCTGGTTGTCTAATCTCTTATTCTCATCAGCGATTTGTAACCCATTGAAAATAAAATTCGTTCGTTCGTTCTGCTTTTTCTATACCCATGAGTGGACCAACGTTTATATTTCGCGTCACACAGTTGGTGAGAACGAAACAGATAGTGATTGCCATTGAAACAGATGTTATCATTTTGTGCTGAAAGGTACGAATCCTGGTGTATCTATACTTGTCATCATCATCATCTCGCTCCCTGCCAACTGGCGTGGACGTTCATCAACCTCTATTTTTCTTGGTCCTTTGTACTAAAAGTACTAAAGTCGAGAGGGTCACCTCATTGTGCTGGCATCCCCCCCCCCCCCCCCCACCATTACCACCACCATTCAGCCCAGTCTCTGACCACAAACGTAAGCCGCTCTCCGAGAACATCGCATAATGCACGAACCCCATAGCTCTAGCGATGACCTCCCGGAAGTCTCCGGATGAACCACACGCATGGTCTGAAAGATGGAATCCTTGTTGTTCTGGATTAATTTTACTGATGATATTCCTCCATGCCACCGTCTCAGTCCATTCAGCATCATGTAATGATATTCCTCCATGCCACCGTCTCAGTCCATTCAGCATTGTTTCTCTCCGTTGTCCATCTGCTTCTTCTACGACTTATCTTTTCAGTCATCACGATGTTCTCAAATAACTCCCTTTTCATTATACGGCAAAAGAACAAGGCTTGTCTCTGTCTTATGTATAATGTTCTACTTTCATTAGATTCTGGTGTACCTTCAGCTTTGAATATTCTCTGTTCTTCTATGAGCTCTGTTTCTTCCCTTCTGCCCGAGCTCCACTACTTATGTGAATGCAAATAAATGTTTGTGAATGCATTTCTTATGTTATTTTTATGACCTCTACATTTTTCATTGATTTATATGTCTAGGTTGTATACCATTACACAGCGTATATTGTTGTTTATTGACTTTGTAAAGTGATTATTCAAATGGCGGGCTTTGTGGTTAACAAAATGTTAGCGAACGTGTAGAGCTGTAAGATGTATTGAAGTTTAAGGCTACACGCGTGCTCTACGATTTCTGCCTGCCAGCTATGTGTGTTCAGTCTAGACTTGCGCTCTGTGATGTGTGCCAACCAGTTCTATTCATGTGATTACAAAAGATGTTGACATATTCAAAACAATGTTTTCCCGTAGTGAATTTGAATAACGAAGACACAAACAATAGATTGCACGATTTATTGCCTGGCATATTTCGCTGCATCTCGTCAGGTACATACTGCAGAAATCACACAACTTACGTGAAATTAACTAGATAAATCCTTCAAGTTGAAATATACACAATTTCGCACAGTAATGTCAATTATCTACCACGGTAATTTTAAGCTGACTAACATGTCTTTCTGTTTACACAATTCTGGCTTGCGTTGATAGATCATAATTGCTTCTGCAAATTTTAACAAGCGAGTATTTTGTGTTCTAAACAACACGCGAAATGCAGTGTCTCTGGACACAACATGGCGACTGGCGACAATGTGCCTGCCGATTGAAGACGCCGGGAGCTTCCGGTGTGTCGGCTCCTCGTGGCTATCATCTCCTGTGTGTTGTATCTTGTTGACCCATTGAGGTATGTGTTCTGACACCCGTTTGTTAAGCTGTCTCTCCGTTCGACCAATGTAAACGGCCTGGCATCTACATGTGAATTGGTAAATACAATTGTTTGTGGCGTACAGAGGAACAGGCTCTTTGACTGTTGGTGTAGGAATGGGTACGGTTTTACATCTAATGACTGGAGTTGCCGCACAGAATGTTCGACCTACTGCTGTAGTAAGCCGGTCTTGTAGACGTTGCATTACGTCATCCCCTCGAAAGGTTAGCTGGATGAATACCTTGAGTTTAGGGACTGTAGTTACGTCTGCTTTGGGTTTGGGCTGTTGGCAATGGCGCTTTATAAATCCTGTGGAGTACCCATTCAGGTTTAAGACATTCTTCAAAGTTTCAAATTCCTCTGTCAGTGTGTCCTGGGTGCATATCTTTCTAGCACGGTCAAACAAGGTCCGTACTAAGCCCCGTTTGTACTGGACAGGTGTGAAGCTCTGAAAATTTAGGTATTGGCCAGTCCATGTTCCTTTGCGATACACCGATCTTTGAATTGTGCCGTCTGCTCTACGTCTCATTAGAATATCTAGGAACGGTAACGCTTCGTTGTGTTCGTGTTCCATAGATAGAGAGATGTTTTTATGCGTCTTGTTCATTGTGGCCTGAAACGACCTGTTGACATATCCTAATTTTTATGCAACCATACAAATACACACTGATAACAGGTATTTAGAAGTACGAAGTGGATGGCGGGTGAGAGAGAGAGTACGCAGATTACATTGGCCTCGCACTGAAAGAGTTGTCAATAATTACACATAGAGGGTGGCTTTAATTCTGTATCAGTGGGCCATAGTCTGATCTACAACTGTCATAGATTGAAGTAACAGGACATCCAACTCTGTCGGGTTATCACTTATAAGCCAACAGCAATAGACATTTTTACAGAAAAGAACGCCTGTACATTGGGCATATTTTCGTACATTGGGCATATTTTTCTAGGTTTGTATTTTGTATAGAGTAATCGCGACTGCGTAAGTCACGTGCTCAGCGACACTCCGACTGTCTTTACTTCCCACATTATTTGGTGGTACTCATTTTAGACCGTATCCACCTGAAAGACCAGGCTAGTTAAGTCCTTTACGGGACGTCGCAGGCACCCCTTGCATTATTTGGGATGTTTGTGATTTCTGAGCAAGTTTACATTCAGTAGTTTGCCTTTGCTTTCTGAACGACCGGCACTCTTGCCTTTTGTATGGGAAACAAATGCAAGGCGGTCTGCTTCCAAATTGGCCGTAACTGTGTTTCGAACGCGGTATGCGGGATTGCGAATTGCAGTCGTAATCACTTCGCCACACAGCCCAGGTCATCATCATCAAGTGCCGTGCCGGCTGGCGTAGGTGTTCATGGCTCTCCACAGATCTCGGTCTTTGGTGTTCTGGATCAAATCTGCTGATGATATTCCTCCATGCCACCGTCTCAATCCGTCCAGCATCAGTTCTCTTGGTCTGCCTCTGCCTCTCTTCCCCTCGATCGTTCCAGTTGTCACGATGTTCTCCAATGCCTCTCTTCTCATCACATGACCAAAGAAAGCTGTTTGTGTCTTTCTTATTGTTGTATATAGTGTTCTAGTTTCATTAGCCTCTTTCAGGCAATCGTAGTTAGTTACTCTGGCAGTCCAAGGAATTCGCAACATTCGTCTTAAAAACCACATACCTGTTGCTTACAGCAAAACTGCCATACAGCAAAACTGGTTCTATATAGCATTTTAGCACTCTCTTTCTTACGTTCATTGATAGTGATTTATTGCATAAGATACTCTTCATTTTCTGAAATGCGGCTTTTGCTTGCCCTATTCTTCTCTTAATCTCTATTGTACATCTTCCATCTGATGTAAAGCCCAGGTATATCGTAAAAATTCCCCCGATTCAGTTTCGAACCCAACACTACCAGGCCAGCAGGCGAAAGTCTAACCACTACGCTACAGCGACACCCGGTAACAACAATCGCCTAGCATAAATACAATGCCACACGAGAACTGTGTTGAATGATTTCTCGATTGGCTGCTTGGTTTCTGGTGTAATGGCTTGGTTATGTGACAATGTTATTCAACTAAGTTGTTCTTGGTTTACTTCTTTAGTTAAAATTTACATCCTTCAATTGCTTGTGTCATCCCGCTCGAAGAGAATGCATTAACACAGTGGTTCTCAACCGTTTTTGGCTCATGCCCCCCTTTACCATATGTTCAGAACGTCATTCCCCACCCCTTTTTTTTAATCCCCCCCAACCTATAAATCCTCCCCACCCTTACACAATATACATAAAAATGAAAGATAAATTTATTAACACATACTAGAACAAGTCTAGACATCTACATAAAACGTGATTTGAGGGTCTACTTACGTTATGTTATAAAACGAATTTCATTAGGCCGAGAAGTCCAGAACCGTAAAATTTAGAGGGAAAAACAATATCAAGTAACTGGTTCTTGTATTAATGCGATCTTAAAATAATCTTAATGCCCCCGCCCCCCACCCCGGAAACCCTAAAATTCCCACCTGGGGGGCGGGGGAATTCCCCACCACCGGTTGAGAACCACTGCATTAACAAGTCCTAGAGATAGCAAACATTGTTGCCGCACTACTTTTCTAATTGACTGAATCTCTGTTTCCTTCTTCAACTGAAAACTGCCTGTTAGGAGATGAATGTGATATCACTTGTAGATCAACAAACAACAGGATGTTTTTATTTTCTGTCCCTGTTTGCTCTAAGATCTGAAACAAATTTGTCTGGGGATGTTTCACATAGAATATCCATATGGTTGTTCTCATTATATTCATACTTACGGATTTACACCGGTTTCACTGTGTTCGTGCACTGTGATAAAATGCTCACGTATTTTATAGGGGGAGAGTGTAGAATCTATGGTGCTACCCGTGTGCTATAATCTCTTACAGACAAATTGAAATCGAAAGAAGATTTTTAAAAAAAAGGAACAAACAAATGAATGCACAATATATCTAGGAAACAAACAAAAGGGAAAGACACTCTGATACAAACACACAAACGCACGTACACACATACATACACGAACAGATACATGCGAAAGCTTCAATCACTCTTTTTATTTAAACACAATAAAAAGTAACATACATAGAAAACTGAAATATCGCTATCACAAATAAGTAATCTATATGTTAAATAATCCTTATGCTACGCTGAACACCGCAATCTCAATTCGGGAAAATAAAATACGCAACATGCGAACTAAGACACGCAAGAGACGTTGGCAGAGGTAGGAAGACTTTATACAGTCGAATTCTTCTTTGTCAGCTCAAGGTAGGTTTATAATCCTAGATGTTTCTTAATTTTCACGGCTGCTATTCAGTCACAGAAATGGCAGAACATGTATCTAATTCAGTTCAGTTCAGGATTTACGAAAAAAAATCCGTTTAACTTGCTTCTTCAGCGTTGGTTATAATTGAGATCCGCAATTTTGGGAGCTATGATCTGCTTTCTATTTTTGCTCTCTTTCGAGTTAGTCCTCAAAACGTCTGGTTATATTTCCCCCCGTGTGTTTGTCGTGTACGGTTGGGTCTTATGGGGCTCATGCTGACTGGCAGTTTCTTTATTGCGATGAGTTGGCCCTTAAGGAGGCCCTTAAACAACGAGCTAGGAGACTAATGAATTTGGCAACCCCCTGCCCTCTCCCCTTCAGGAACTGAGCAGGGGGGGGGGGGGGCAGGGGGTTGCCAAATTCATTAGTCTCCTAGCTCGTTGTTTTTCTCTACAAGGAATAGTCTCACTTAGTCATCAGACGGACTGAACTGAATTAGTCCTCACAATTGATGAACTGAAATAGTCCTCAAAAGGGCAGAACTCATTTAGTCATCACAAGGACTGAACTCAATTAGTCATCACAAGGACTGAACTCATTTCATCCCCACAAGGACTGAACTCATGCAGTCCTCACAAGGACTGAACTCATTTAATCCCCACAAGGACTGAACTCATTTAGTCCTCCCAAGGACTGAACTCATTTAGTCCTCACAAGGACTGAACTCATTAAACCCCACAAGGACTGAACTCAATTAGGCCTCACAATGACTGAACTCATTTAGTCACCATAAGGATTGAACTCATGTAGTCCTCACAAGGACTGAGCTCAATTAGTCCTCACAAGGACTGAACTCAAGTAGTACGCACAAGGACTGAACTCATTTAATCCCCACAAGGACTGAACTCATCTAGTACACACAAGGACTGAACTAATTGAATCCCCATAAGGACTGAATTCAATTAGTCTTCACAAAGACTGATCTAATTTAATCAACAAAATGACTGAACTCATCTAGTGCTCACAAGGACTGAACTCATTTAGTCCTCACAAGGACTGAACTCATCTAGTACTCATAGGACTGAACTCACCTAGTACTCAGAAGGACTGACCTCATCTGGTCATCACAAGAACTAAACTCATCTAGTACTCATAAGGACTGAACTTATCTAGTCATCACAAGAGCTGAACTCATCTAGTACTCACAAGGAGAAACTCACCTAGTCATCACAAGAACTGATCTCATCTAGTACTCACAAGGACGAATTCATCTAGTCATCACAAGAACTGAACTCATCTAGTATTCACAAGGACGAACTCATCTAGTCATCACAAGAACTGAACTCATCTAGTCATCACAAGAACTGAAGTCATCTAGTACTCACAAGGACAGAACATAACTAGTACCCACAATGACTAAACTGAATAATTCTTCACAAGGACTGGTCTCATCTAGTACATCCAAGGACTGAACTGAATTAGTCAGCACAAAGACTGATCTGTGGGGATTAGATGTGTTCGGTCCTTGTGAGGACTGGATGATTTCACAAAAATCCTTAATATGCCACCGCGGCTTAAATCTGGCTCTGTATAGTGTAAGATAAAGGGAGACAGTAACTTCGGCTTAAATCTGGTCCTGTATAGTGTAAGGTAAAGAGAGAAAGTCACCCGGCTTAAATCTGGTCCTGTATAGTGTAAGGTAAAGGGAGACAGTCCCTCCGGCTTAAATCTGGCCTTGCATAGTGTAAGGTAAAGGAAGACAGTCACTCCGGCTTAAATATGGCCTTGTATAGTGTAAGGTAAAGAGAGACAGTCACTCCGGCTTAAATCTGGCCCTGTACACTGTAAGGTAAAGGGAGACAGTCACTCCGGCTTAAATCTGGCCTTGTATAGTGTAAGGTAAAGGGAGACAGTCACACCGGCTTAAATCTGGCCCTGTATAGTGTAAGGTAAAGGGAGACAGTCACTCCGGCTTAAATCTGGCCCTGTATAGTGTAAGGTAAAGGGAGACAGTCACACCGGCTTAAATCTGGCCCTGTATAGTGTAAGGTAAAGGGAGACAGTCACTCCGGCTTAAAGATGAATAAAGATGACTAACATTGGGAATCTTCGTGGCGAAGTGGTCAAGCCGTTTAACAAGGGCTCCGAAGGTTGTGTGTTCGATTCCGAGCCGCGTCCTCCGGTTCACGAGTTAAATTTTTCGGAGACTCCTGCGGGTCGTCGCGAGAGCTACGGAGTTCGTGCTTTGTGCGACGTTTACCGCGCTGCGGAAAGAGACCGAGCCACATGGGATAAAACCCGGTGCAATGAAGTCGACCCTGTCGAGTTTTAAGCGACTTTTTAGATGAGTAACTTTCATGTTATATTGTGTGTTGACGAAGTCTTTGCCCGCAACGTTCATTTGACTAATTGTGATCGTTTTCTAATTCAACTTCTCGTGTTTTGGTGATTCATTCATGACATCTAGGCTTGTATAGTGTATGGTAAAGGGTACCAGTCACTCCACGAGACATATTCGGAACATGGTGCTATCTCCATATTTTAAAATCAATCCGTACTCCATGGGTAATGAGCTCAATAACACGCCTGTCAGCTTTACTACCATCCTCGCCGAAATCAGTTCAAACCTCCAGCAAAGTTGCCAATGGTGGTGTCAGTCAAGCGAGGTCCGCGCTCCGCAGCAGAGACAGGGTGGGGGTTGGGAAGCCTAAACCAATAATAAAGTAGTCCAGAGGAAGAGCTGGCTTCTTACGGGCGAGCAGGAGTGGGACCTCGTGAGCCATGAACGGCGTATGAAAAAGGCAACATGCCGACAACGACGTGTGATGGTGCATAGCGAACCGCCAAAGTGGAGGAGAGGACAGAAGAGAGCTGGCCAGAAGAAGCTGGCTTCTCACGGCTGAAGGTTCCTAAATCTACGTATGTGAGGGCACGAAGCACCGGGTGCAATGTTCTCCTCCTCGAACGAGGGGTGGCTTGAGAGCAGGAACAATTTCCTTGTGCGGGACAAGTGGAAAAACGAATCGAGTGTCTTGAAGCAGGATACGAACACACGACAGGAGCAAGATACTCGAAGTGATGTTCCTGGTGGCCTCAGAAAGTGCCAAGAACGTAGAAGGCAGAAAAATTCGTGGAACGGGGACGATTTCTGACGATCAGATACCTCCTGTCGTGCTTGCTCCGCTGTGGAGTTTTTAATCACCATAGACAATGTTCTGGTGCCTTTAATAGTTTGGGTTGACCTAGCAGCCCAGGTCAAAGCAATAAAAATTGCGGACCTGGAGGAGGTTTCGAGCACTTTATAACCGAGCCGACAGACATGTCTCTGAGTCCAGCTTTGTGGGTGCTGGGAATTGTATGTGTTCGAGATTAATGTGATATCTTCCCCATTTCTATAAGAATTCATAGTCTAACAAGATGTAAACATATTACAGTAGACAGTTTTTACACTTGATTATGTGGTTGTTTCGGGATTTGACACTTTTTTTTACAGGTTTTTACACTGTTTATGAGTTGCCACGACTCCTGCCAATTACTGCTTTCTGACAAAGGATCTTGAGTGATCACAGCGCTCAAGAGGGACATTCAGGGTTTTGGAACTAACTGGTGACAACAGAGGGAGAAAACTGTGAATTGTGGGTAGGAGTAGGCCCTATTGGCTGTGTGGGTTGGAAAAGTGCTACGGAAGATGACTATCGTTCGAATCCAATTAAGACCACAGTGACAGGTGTTTGGGGATGAACACAATCGTTATGCAGCTCGGTATTGCACATTTTGATATCATCATCATCATCATCATCATCATCATCATCATCATCATCATCATCATCATCATCATCATCATCATCATCTCATCATCACCATCATCTCATCATCATCACCATCATCATCATCATCATCATCATCATCATCATCATCATCATCATCATCATCATCATCGTCGTCGTCGTCGTCGTAATCATCATCATCATCATCATCATCATCATCATCATCATCATCTTCTTCTTCTTCCTCTATTTCCTCTTTCCTCTTTCATCTCCCAATGAAGCACAAGCGATCAATTAACTCACGCCAAGCACTTTTGTGAGTGGTTGGATTTTGCAGCTAAATTTTTCTACTAGATGAGATAGCAAGCCTCACGCCATCCTTCCCAAGTCGCTTATTACGACATGCAAGGTTGCTATTCTTTGCTCCCCTCATCTCCGTTAACACGTGGGCGTTGAAATGATTGCATGTTATGCATTTATCTGTGTACGTGGGGTAAGCTCGTTCGTATAAGGCAAGTTAATTAGCACCTTGTGTAACAGTTGTTGAAGTGTTCTACACAGAACGGTGGGCGAGCATAGGACGAGCGTACGGTGTAACTTCAGCTTGAAATCAATAACCTTATTAGATATACATTCGTTCTCCCTTGCTAATGTATGTTGAAGTTTATAGCTTATCGTTTAGAGTCTCCGGACTCTACCATTCGGTAAACTTCTTCTCTCGCTTTCCATCCCCCACTGAGACATAACCCTCATCCTACTTACTCCAAAGTGTCCTAACTTTAGCTGTCCCATTCAACTTCCTCCATCTCATCTCATCTCATCTCATCTCACCTCACCTCATCTCATCTCATCTCATCATGTTCCTCTTGCATCTTGCAGTGTCGAGGTGAAATATAAACAGCCGGAGAGTGCCCATCCCATGGGCCTCATTTATCGATATTTCCATGGACTCTGCTATTCCATGCGTCCATCGTTTATGTGGTCGGCCTCTTCCTCTGCTTCCCTCTGGTCTGTACATCATTGCTTGTTGTGATATACTGTTAGTTGGTAACCGACTTGCATGGCCAAACTATTTGACCAGCTGTCTTCTATTAAAATCTAGCGCTGCTATAACCCCCACTTTAGTCCTGATTTCTTCATTTCTGATCTTATCTCTTCTTGATACATTGAGTATTCTTTTCAGGAATCTCATTTCTGTTGTGATTTTTCTTTTCTCTTGTTCTGTCATTGTCCAGGTTTGGCATTGGTAACATAGAGTTGGTAAGAAAATTGTGTTGTAACGTGTTTTCTTAGTAATTATTGACACATGTTTGTTCTTAAGTATTGGTGCCATTTGTCCAATGAGTTGGTTTGCCTTATTGCATTTATTTTCGATCTGGTCTTCTAATTTGCCATTTGATGATATTATACTTCCTAGGTACTTGAAACACTTTACTTGCTTCAGGTAATGTTAGTTTAGGTTAATTATTGTTGTTTTTACTTCTTTAGTTATAGTCATTACCTCCGTTTTACTTGTGATAATTTTCATTTTATGCTTCGTACATATTTCGTTTAGACTGTTCATTTGGTCTTGTAATTCATCTTCTGATTTTGCTATTAGTGTCTGGTCATCCGCAAAGAGGTGTTCTCTAATGGTTAGATTTGCAGACGGATCCCCGTGGAATCTGTTATTCTCCCTCTCCATCTAATTCATGGTCGGCCTCTTCTTGCTGTTCCATGTGGTCTCTTCCATTCGGGTCAATCCGATTATGCTTCTTCCTTTGTTATTTAGCAGCAGTAAGTGAAATCCCCTTCCGGATTGCTAGGCCAGTCGCAGGTTTAGGACAGGAAAATCTGACGAAAGGGATTCTCTCTCTCTCCCCCCCCCCCCCCACCCCCAAACCCCACTGGCGAGCCCCGTCGGCCCATGACCTGGTAGCCATGGTTGCCATAGTCTGGTAACACATGGTAGCCATATCTGGTAACCATAGTCTACACCAGGGAAAGGTGAGGTTGACGTATAGAGACTGCGGGTCATCGACAGGCTAATTATGTTTGTGTATTCACCCCTCCTGAGAGAGGCTAGCCGATCCTAACCCTGCTGGCTGCAGGGCCAAGCGCTGTCCACACCCTTTAGACATATATACAGGAAGACCCCGCAATACGTCGCTTCGATTTACGTAGTTTCGCTATAACGTCGTTGTCACAATGGGACAAAACTTCACTTTACGTCGTTACGTTCCGATATAATGTCGTCACCTGTGTTGCTATGCTGCGTTAACATCGCCATTTACAATTTTGTGCAGTACGTTTTTCCAGGATGTTATCGTGTAATCTCCCATAATTATGAGTTCAAAGCGCACATTAAGTGCTGATAGTGTGTCCTGTTGTAAGAGAATTAGGAAAAGTGTTACTCTTGAAGTGAAGTTAGATGTGTTACGTCGTTTTGAGGCTGGCGATCGGGCTGTTGATATCGGCAAAGTCCATGATTTACCTCCAACCACGGTAAGGACAATTCGTGCAGGTGCTGACAAAATCAAAGAGGGTGCTAAAACATAACCCCTTTGAGTGCTTACAAGATCACTCGTACCAGAAGTACTCTTATGGAGAACAGGGAAGCACTATTAGGTGTCTGGATTGAAGACCAGAATCAACGGAATATGCCTGTGAGCAAGATGGCTATCCAAGAGAAAGCAAAGTCTTTCTATGAAGATATAGCTAAGAAAGCGGGTGAGAGCAGTATTAGTAGTGCTGGTGATAGTTTTGGAGCTAGTCGTGATTTTAATGCCTCTACGTCCCAATAATTCTACCACTCGCCTTCCAACCCACCTCTCTTTAGCCAATAAATATCAATAGCAATCAAAATAGACATTACATAATACACTGTATTTCATGTAATTCTATGGGAAATAGTGTGTCGCTATAAGTCGTTTCACTTAAAGTCGAGATTTCCAAGAACGTAACTCCGACGTTAACCGAGGCTTTCCTGTACGTGGAAACCACACAGAATACTGTAAATCACGTTGATATCACAACAAACGTTAACCCTATAATTTCCCAAACCAGGACTAACACACTTCTTTGTCGGCTTATCTTAAACCCTGTTGTGCCCACGCAGCAGACAAACTGGAACAGATCTATAACAAGTTGCCCACTATCTTTGTTGTCGTTATCAGCCGTGAAGATAAGTTTCTCAACTCAACAGTGATAATTTCAGTAGACGCCAGGCCTGTTTGTATAAATCTATGAATTTAAGATAGCTAGCCGAAAATGTATGCCTTGATTGTCAAAAGTATATAGTTTTCGTTATATCTTCTTGTCTGGTGTGTAGTTAAAAGTACATAGTTTTCTTTATATCTTCTTGTCTGATCTTTAGTTAAATGTACATAGTTTTCGTTATATCTTGTTGTCTGATCTTTAGTTAAATGTACATAGTTTTCGTTATATCTTGTTGTCTGATGTGTATTTAAAAGTACATGATTTTCGTTATACCTTCTTGTCTAATGCGTAGTGAAAAGTACATAGTTTTCGTTATATCTTCTTGTCTGGTGTGTAGTTAAAAGTACATAGTTTTCGTTATATCTTCTTGTCTGGTGTGTAGTTAAAAGTACATTGTTTTCGTTATATCTTCTTGTCTGATCTTTAATTAAAAGTACATTCATTCAGTAGCATGTCCTTTGCAGAACCTCGCTTCCATAACAGCCTTCCGGAAAACCTCTCGATCATAAGCAAGATGTCCCGCGTCCGATACGCCCATCTGAATATCATCCGCCACATCCTGTACCCATCTTCTCTTTAGATGAAAGAGAGTGATAGAAGGGCAGAATGTAAAACGGGCTTGCGTGCCCAATTCTTAACCCTTTAAAAATAAAGTTTTGTTGTTGTTGTTGTTGTTGTTGTTGTTGTTGTTGTTCCCAGTCATATACCACTCTATTTTTGTTCTCTCCATACTTTCGTGACGTTTCAAGTGACCAAAGTATTTCAATTTTCTTTGTTTTATCATATTTAATAGCCAACCTTCTTCAGTATTCAGCTCTTGAAGTATGGATGCATTTGTTCTTTTCTTTACCCAAGATATTCTTAGAACTCGCCTATAACATTTATATTCAAACGCATTTAGGCGCTGTTCAGCTTGTTTATTAAGTGTCCAGGTCTGACAGGCAATGAGAAAGATGCATGCTCTTAAAAATCAAATTTTTGTAGTTCTGTCTGTCCCATTCCATAAGTTATTTAGTTGTTTTGGTCTTTGAAGAGCAATTGATAGTCGTCGTTTAATTTCTTTTATTGTGTCACCCTTGTTGGTAATCAATGACCCAAGATATTCAAAATTTTCCACAACCTCCGTTTTTTCCTCATTAACATAGATTTCTTTCTCCATATTAGTTTTATCTGTATGCATTATCTTTGTATTTACTATGTTAAGATATAAGTTGTGATTTTCACTATTCAATTGTGTTGAGGGTATTAAATTCTCTATACCATTCTGTGTTGTGGAAAGCAATACTGTATCATCAGCATACCGAATCTCTGGTATGTCATGACCACCAATATTTAGGGCATCATATAGCTCCCTGTTTATATCAGCTCTTACATTTCTCATTATATTTTCGGCGTACAGGTTAAAGAAATAGGGGGATAGCACACATCCCTGACGGGCTCCTTGCTTGATGTCAAACCAATCTGATGTCTCGCCATCTATTCTAACCGCTGCTTGTTGGTCCAGACAGAGCATTCTTATGAGTTGTATTATATGTGATGGAAAGCACATATTCTTCATGATTTCCCAAAGTTTCTGATGCTGTACACAGTCAAATGCCTTTGAGTAATCCACAAAACATGAGAATAGGTTTACATTAAATTCTCTGCACTTATCTATTATTAAACGCATGTTGAGAATGTGATCTCTTGTTCCTCTTCCTTGTCTAAATCCAGCTTGAACCACGTTAATTTCTTCTTCCATTTTCTTACGAAGTTAAAAGTACATAGTTTTCGTTTTATCTTCTTTTCTGGTGTATAGTTAAAAGTACATGATTTTCGTTATATCTGCTTGTCTGGTGTCTAGTTAAAAGTACATAGTTTTCGTTATATCTGCTTGCCTGGTGTGTAGTTAAAAGTGCATAATTTCCGTTATATCTTCTTGTCTGATCTTTAGTTAAAAGTACATAATTTTCGGTATATCTTCTTGTCTGATGTGTAGTTAAAAGTACATGGTTTTCGTTATACCTTCTTGTCTGATGCGTAGTTAAAAGTACATAGTTTTCGTTATATCTTCTTGTCTGATGCATAGTTAACAGTTCATAGTTATAGTTATGTTTTCTTATCTGATGTGTAGTTAAAAGTGCAAAGTTTTCATTATATCTTGTTGTCTGATGTGTAGTGCATGGCATCAGACACACCAACACAACACTACAACATATCTGTGGACGCTACATTCTGTAGATAAATGTGTCTATACTACACCTCAACATACACTATTTTAAACCATCAACATGTATCTACTATGCAGATGATATACATATTATAGGGGAAAATGAACAAAAGACATTGGAAATATTGACTCACTTAAAGGAAAAAGCTCAACAAATGGGGCTGGCTATCAACCACGATAAGACATAATATATGGTAATTTCAGGAGAAGGAACGGCCAAAAACTCTGGCCACATAGAAATAGAGAATATGACCATTAAAAGAACGGAAACATACAAATACCTGGGTACAATCTTCAACTGCCCCAGCATAATAAGGGAAGAAATACAAGCTAGAATCAACTCTGGAAATAAGATATACTATGCACTACAACATGAGCAATAGAAACAGCATAAGGCAATAATAGTCTTATTCTTCTTTACCGATCAACGTTTGCTATATGTATATTCTATCTTGGGTCAAGAATAGGACTATTGCAACAATATGATGTAAGAAATACATCATCATCATCATCATCATCATCATCATCATCATCATCATCATCATCATCATCACCATCACCATCATCATCATCATCATCATCATCATCATCATCATCATCATCATCATCACGGTCCATGCCGATTAGCAACCATCGCGCTCGTCAACAAACATCTGTCCGCCGTGGCTTTGGTAAGTGCTGCTGATGGTCTCCTTGTCACCTTTCCCAACCTATCCAGCATTTTCTCTAACACCTTCGATCTTTCACGCTATCACAACCTTCTTCAGACCTTCTCTTCCCAACGTGTGAATAAACAATGACAATTATCTATGCAATTTAAATATCTGTGTGATTTTACTTCTTTCAGCATTTGAATATTGGAAATATATGGAGAGAAAGAATGTGGGCTGGCTCGGTTATCTTATACGAACGATGTTTCACCAACTGCCCTTGTTTATTTTTAATAGTAGCATAAATAAGTAGTACATGGCCTTTAGTCTAGCGGCTTCCTAACGGTAGAGTAACTGGTTTTAACACCCGTGGATTTAACCCTTAAACCGGTCAGTTGGGCTCAAATGTTGACTTCTCGGCCTTGACTTGTGGGCGTAAATTATAAATACTTCAAAAGTCGGAGCGGGTTACGACTCTGTTCAGACATGCGAAACGACATCAAAAGAAGAAATGAACACAATTACATCCATTGAGACATTTTCAAGGAAGGAAATATACGCATCTCTACGAAAGGAGAAGCACGAGATACACAATAAGAACCCCAACTGTAACCAAATCGAAAAGTCGACTGTTGAACGGGGCCATTCTTCTCAAGAACTGGAAGTGAAATTGGAAAAACGGGTTGGCCTGATGGCAAGGGACACTCGCAGTAGGGAAAGCTAATCCACACCCCAAAATCAATCAGGTGCACTAGTGCTTGTATGGACTACGCTTGAGTTCAAGGCAAGCGAGCGCAAATCCGTGGAAATCATGGATAACAAGTTTCTCCTATCTTGGAGATCATGGATAACAAGTTTCTCCTATCTTGGAGGTCATGGATAACAAGTTTCTCCTATCTTGGAGGTCATGGATAACCAGTTTCTCCTATCTTTGAGGTCATGGATAACCAGTTTCTCCTATCTTGGAGGTCATGGATAACCAGTTTCTCCTATCTTGGAGGTCATGGATAACAAGTTCTCCTATATTGGAGGTCATGGATAACCAGTTTCTCCTATCTTGGAGGTAATAACAAATGATGGCAGAAGTTAAACAGAAATCAAAGAGAATAGTAATGGCCAAAATGCTTTCAACATTATGAAATCAGTATTAACATTTAAAGAGATTAACAACGCATTCAAAATCAGAATACTAAATGCTATATATATTAAACACTATTCTATGGAGCGGAAGCCTGAACAATGGATAAACAATTAGAAAGTCAAATAGATGCCCTGGGGATGTGGATACACAAATGAATGCGGTGTATTTCATGGAAACAAAAACAATTACATGCAGAGGTTCTATAAAAATTGGGAATGAACAGAGAATTGATGAAAGAAATACAGAAAGAGGTAAGGGGTAATATTTCAGCCACTTTAAAAGGCAAAACACTTTTATAACACCATAATGGGAAATAAGGTAAAGGCAAATAAGCAAGAGGTAGACAACGACACGAGTGACTCAAGTTTGAAGATTGCATCAAGAGATAGACCAACAGCAGTCTAACATAATGTATACTTAAGGCGTTGGAGATCCATTGCAGACAACCTCCATTGTGGAGACCACACCTGATTAATTAAGTCCAAGATGATGGTGTGTTGCTAATATCAGAGACATTCTAAAACGACAAGGAATTTCACTGGCTAGAACAGTGCAAATAGCACAGATAAGAAACAGTTTAATGGCAGACAAAGTAAAGACTAGAGCATAACTTACGCAGCTGTCCCAACCCACAAGTGAATACATCAGATGTTATACAATGGTGTATAGAGATCATAACAAAGAAACAACAATACGTACATATATGCACAATGAAAGGCTTGCCTAATATAAACCACATCAACACGACTCACGAAGGAATGGAAAAACATAAACGCCGTAGTAAAATAAGAATATGAATAGCTGAAAGAAGAGATAAATGTGTCACGTTTCGGTTATGACAAACCGTTGCCAGGGACAACAGAAATACTATTAATAACAAGAATATCATCATCATCATCATCATCATCATCATCATCATCATCATCATCATCATCATCATCATCATCATCATCATCATCATCATCATCATCATCATCATCCGATCGTGGGCGATCATGACTCTCTACAAGTTGCGATCTCTGACGGCATGAATCATTTCCTATCTTGATCAATAACAAATATATAAATAATAAAAAAAGGCAATATATACAGAGCTGAAAAGTGAAATGTGTGCACTTTCTGCACTGATTTTACTCATTTTTCTAAAAGCTAAAGCATAATTATAGTGTCCTCAATTCCATAAATGTTTACTTCACGGGATGAACTCCTACATCGGCCAGTTGGGCTAAAATGTTAACTTCTCATTCTTTACTTTTTTTCTTTTATTTTTAATTCGCATATCCTTTACAGGACATCGCTGTCAACAGCAGCATCTTTCAGCTGTCTGTTGATTTCTTGGCAAGATTACGCTCAGTAGTTTGCCATTGCTTTCTGAGCGGCCGACACAGTTATCCCGCAAGTCACCAGCGGGGGTCGAACCGCTCCCAGCTCTCGCCCGCTACGAGACTGCGTGATAAACGGGATTACGGAGAGAAAGTGTTGTAACCCCTCGGCCAGAGAGACCGGCCATCCTTTACTTGGGGACGTAAATTACAAGTACCTCAGAGTGGGTTCGCCTGATGGCGAGGGACACTGGTAATAGAGAAAGCTAATATACACGCAAACATCAGTCCAGTGTACTTGAAGTAATATGACGCGATAGACTATCCTTTAGTTCAAAGCGACAAAAAAGTTCGACAGAAGGGGCCATCTGAACGAATTCGGAAAGCTACGTCCAAAATGTCAGCGTCGTGAACACAGACAACCGATGGTTGGAGAGGAAACTGATCGTCTCTCCGCCCTGCTGAATCACATGATCGTTAACGAAATCCAGCACTGAACTCATGAACAACACGAAAGATAACACGGATATAATTTCCTATTTGAATAACGAAGCAATTATCACAATTTGATTATTGCTCACTGGAGTTTAGGAGGCCTGATGTTCCTTGCCAGTGAGAAGTCCTGATCGTTCGGGTCCACGTCGATTGATGGACGCCAGTCGCGGCGATTGGGCAATCTTGAGCATAGCCTACGATGGGTAACGTTGTAATATTCTGTTGTGATAATTTGGCGTGTCCAGCGTGTGCTGCGTGGTTACACACCCGCTTCACACGCCAGTGATCCGGGGCTTGTTTCCGGATCCGGTCAGGGATATGCACTACTGACGAGCTCAAACGAGAGCGAAACTCGAGTATAGTGCTTCCATATTGACGTGGATAGGCCTTAGGTTCATACCAGAATACGATCACCTTTGCCAGTAGTGGGTTGTGCTCAATATTTAGGTTTCAAGTGTGTTTAATTCAAGATCTGTTTACTTATTTCTTTGTGACCGACTTCCTAGACTAGGTACACCGAACAGCATTTCTGATTACCGTAAGTACCCAAAGCAAACAAACCTCCTTTGATAGCAGATTTAAGTGATGTGTACTTAACATTGACAACGATATGGAAATGGACAGCCGCAAACATAACATTGTCAGATATAGACATTTATTTGGCCGTTAGATGCATAACATTGTTTTGACTGAAGCATCGATATACATGACTCATTTTAAACTGTAATTACAACTATTTTGCATTACATTTTCTAGTCAGTGATACATGAGATCTCAAATAACAGATGGGTGTTAGAGAACTGCCCACGATGTAATGTAATTTAGCCTGTGTTTGCTGAAACGTGAATATAATTGCATACGCCTGAATTATTGCTCAATGTGTCAGTGTGAAACAATATTGGGAAACGTTGGGTCTTTATCAATTTTCTGTGAACTGCTCTTGGGATTTTCACCAGACTATCCTTTAAACGAAGCTTCTTATTGTAATCCTAAAATTGCATAGAAGACAGCACACAAATTTTTCTTTGTTTGTTTGAGCTCGCTTTAGACTCAAGCGTAGTCCATTCACACTAATTCTAGTTGCACTAGACAGAATTTTGTGTGTGGATTAGCTTACCCTATTACCAGTGTCACTCGCCATCAGGCGAACCCACTCCGACTTCAGAGGTACTTGCAGTATATGTCCCCAAGTCAAGAACAAGAAGTCAACATTTTAGTCCAACTGTCCGGTGTAGGGGTGGAACCCCTTACCTCGGCATCAGCACACCGGATGTTTAAGAACACGCGTTCTTATCCATTCGGCTATGCTGACCTACAACAATCAATTAGAAAGTCGAACAGAGCCCTGGGGATGTGGATTACAGAAGAATTTGTCGTATTTCATGGAAGCATAAATAATCAAATACAGAAGGTATGGAAAATCTGGGAATTGAAAAGAGAGTTGATGAAAGAAATAAAAATGAGGCAAGAGAAATATTTCAGCCATGTTAAAAGACTTAACGGTATTATAAAAACCATACTGGAGGATATGGTTGAAGGCAAGCGATACAAGTGGGAAGACAACGTCAAGAAATGGGCGAAAAGCAGTCTGACAGAATGTTTAATCAAAGCGAGGGACATATTGTGCTGGAGATTCATTGAAGCCAACCTTCATTGTGGAGATGGCAGCTGATTGATTAAGTCCTAGATGATGATATATTGCTAATATCAGAGACATTCTAAAACGACAAGGCTCCTCGCTGGCTAGAGTAGCGCAAAACAGCACAAATGAGGAACGGTTTAAGGACAAAGACTAGGGCATAACTTATGCAGCTGTCTCCAGCCTACATGTGAATAGATCAGATGCCATAAAAATGGTGTATCGAGATCATTACAGAGACACAGCAAACACACACATACATGCACACTGAAAGGCTCGCCTAATTTAAACCACATCAACACGGCTTACGAAGGAATGAAAAACCATAAATGCCGTATTAGAAAGCAGCAAGTCAAATGGTTTGGCCATGCAAGTAGGTTACAAGTCAACAGCATACCACAACAAGCAATAATGTACAGATCAGATGGAAACAGAGGAAGAGGCCGACCACGTAAACGTTGAACGGAGGGAATAACAGAGTCCATGGAAATATCGATACATGAAGCCCATAATCGGGCACTCTCACGATGTTTATACTTCACCTCGACACCGCAAGGTACAAGAGGAACATGATGAGATGAGATGAGATGAGAATAGTTAAAAGAAGCAATAAATGTGTCACGTTTCGGTTATGACAAACCGTTGCCATGGACAACAGAAACACTATTAATAAAAAAATATCATCATCATCATCATCATCATCATCATCATCATCATCATCATCATCATCATCATCAGACCACCGATGGTTGGAGAGGAAAGTGGTCGCCTGTCCGCCCGGCTGAATCACATGATCGTGACGAAAAACAGCCCTGAACTCAAGAATAACACGAAAGATAACACGGATATAACTGCCTTTATAAAATTCAATGAATGAATAACCAAAAACGCTATATGGGAAATGGGAAGCTTGACATCAATTTTATATTTGCTTAAATAACGTGAACAAACACGGCCGCAAGATCTGAACTCATATCTAAACACTTAAAGTAAATTCAAGGACCTTATTCTACGCCGTGGGATTTATTAGGTACATGGTGTTTCTTCCTCATCTTCATCTTATGCTGTCACGACTGTTAATCACTTCCCAGTGCAAGATAGGCACACAACCAACTCATGCCAAACTCTTTGTAGTTTAGTTAGTTGCATATTCGTTACAGGACGTAGCAGTTAACTCCAGCATGTTTTGGCTGCTTGTGATTCCTGGGCAAGTCTACGTTCAGTAGTTTGCCATTTTTTTTTCTGAAAGACCTGCACCCATACCATTGTAAGGAAACCAACGCCAGACGGTCTACTTCCAAATCTCCCGCAGCTGTGGTTTCTCTTTGTAGACTTGTTAATAATTGGTTGTAATCTGCAGCTCAAATTTTCTACAAGATGAGTGTATCAGTCTTTTGTTAACCCTCCTTAGTCGCCTCTTGTGACAAGGATGGTATGTTACAGTTTGTACCTATTCTTTGTTTCTTTTATGAGCCCCAGTAAGACAAGGCGTATATGGTACTACATCTGCATGTTTAAACCAATCGGCACTCAACAGTTGATGTTTTCTGTCACACAAGCAGTCTTCATTTTCCCATAAATTTCGCTGGTACATATTTTAGGCCGGTCTCCCTGGCCTAGAGGTTAGCGACTTTCTCCGTAATCCCGTATACTCTCGTGAGTAACGTGACGACGGCGAATATCGGTAGTGGTTCTAACCGCGTCGGTAACTTAGGGGTATGTGAGCCCTTCGCTCAGAAAACAATGGCACTCTACTGAGCGTAATCTTGCCAAGAAATCAACAATCACTGAAAGATACTGATGTTGACAGCGATGTGCTGTAAAGGATATGCAAACGTTTTATTTACATATTTTAGGCTGGGTCGGTTTCAGAGCCTGGATCAATGAAAACACAAATTCCCGGATTCCATGGGGATCTGAACACCGGACCTACACTCTAGTATGCGACCCCTTCTCACAATTCAGACATAGTGTGCGCTCTGATCATTGGAACATGTACCATTTCGTTATTCACGAGAAAATTGTGAATGGGTGTGTTTTGTAGATCGCGTCTTGTTAACTTGAAATAGCCAAGAGCACCACAAATCTGTACCATCGACATCGTTGGTATTCACCGGATGCAAGTCAATAATACCTCTATAAACACAACCGTGTTTAATTCGAAGATTTCAAGTGAGTATAAATTTAGATCTGTTTACTTATCTCGTTGTGACTGGCTTCGTGGACTGGGTACACGGAACAGCATTAAAATAAACGTAAGTACACAAGGCAAATAAATCTCGTTTGATCGCATATTTAAGCGATTCGTACCTAACATTGACAATGGTATACCAGAAATGGACAGCCGCAAACATAACATTGACAGATATAGACATACAACTCTGGCCGTTGACGCATAACATTGTTTTGGCTGAAGCATCGATTTACATGACTCATATTAAACTGTACTTTCACCTATTTTTCATTACCTTTTTAGTCAGTGCGATACATAAATGAGATCTCAGATATCAGATGGGTGTTAGAGAACTACATACAATGTAATGTAATCTAACACCCGTGTGTGGTGAAACGTTAATACAATTGCAAACGCCTGAATTATTGAGAGAACTACATACAATGTAATGTAATCTCGCCCGTCTGTGTTGAAACGTGAATATAATTGCATACACTTGAATTATTGCTCGATGCGTCAAAGTGAATCATTGCGTGTAACCTTGTGTCTTTATCAATTTTCTGTGAATTGCTCATGGGTTTACCACCAGACCATCATTTAAACGAGGCTGCTCTGTGTTTTCTTAATGTTTTCTTAATGTTTTCTTAATGTTTTCTTAATGTTTTCTTAATGTGGCACGGAGAAGACCACACACATTTTTGTTTGTTAGTTTTCGCTCGCTCGCTTTAAACTCAAGCGTAGTCCATTCACACTATCTCTGGTAACACTGGACTGAATTTTGCGTGTGGATTAGCTTTCCATATTACCAGTGTCCCTTGCCATCAGGCGAATCCTCTCCGACTTCAGAGGTACTTGTAATTTACGTCCCCAAGTCAAGGACGAGTAGCTAACATCTTAGCAAAACTGTCCGGTCTAGGGGTTGAACCCTTTACCTCGGCATCAGCACACCGGATGTTTAATAATGCGCGTTCTTATCCATTCGGTCATGCTGGTCTCCAGACACAGATTGGTTACGTGTTCCTTATGGGGTGTTTTAGACAAGAGGATAGGCTTCATTGCACAAGATTATGCATGTGACTCGGTCTCATTCCGCAGAGCGGACTGCCGAAATGGTCGCACCGGTGCACGAACTCCGTCACCCCAGTAGCCACCAACCAGGGATCTCAGAAAAATGTGCACTCGTCAACCGAATGACACAGTCCCACAATGAACCTACGACGGAGGAGAAGGCGGAGGAACAGATTGAGAACCCATATGTGGAAAGAATGAGATTGCGGGGGATCGGCAGGGGTTCTGGAAGAATCTCAAAACTGAGAGGGAAGCCCAGGAGAACTTTTAATCATATAGCGGTGGGAACGATTAGTAGTATGACTCTTCGCAGGCTGTTGAACGAGGGGACTGAGCACGTATGGGAATGTCCTGAGTGCAGTGATGTCGGTTCTTAACTCAACTCAACTCTCAACCTACGACCTTTGGAGAGCGAGGCAAGTAGCTCGACCATTTGGCCAACCCCTTATCCATGTATTCCTTAAATCTTATTATAATTTCTAACATGGGAAACACCGAGGTTCATTTGAAGAATTGTCTACAGTTCTTGTTCATCTCTCCGATGGCTTCATGGTGATGTAAGTCATGAATTATTAGACAGACGTGAAAAAGGGATATCCAAACTAAAATATCTGGTACTTCTTAGAACTTCTCAGTGGTTCTCAATATTTTTTTGCCCATGCGCCCCTTCACCATATGTTCAGAATGTTATTCCCACCTTTCGTATTTCCTCCAAACAAATTCCCTCCCCCTTTTTTTCTACACAGTATACGTAAAAATGGAACTAAATTCAATAACACATATTAAAATAAGTCTAGACATCTACATAAAACGCGATTTGCGGGTCTACTTACGTTATAACACGAATTTCAGAAGGGCGAGAAGTACAGAACCGTAACGTATAGTGGGAAAAATAATGTCAAGTAATCGGTTCTGGTATTAATGCGATCTTAAAATAATATTAATCTCCCCCCCCCCCCCCGAAAACCCTAAAATTCCCCCATGGGAGTGGGGGGGGGGGAAATTACCCACCGGTTGAGAACCACTGTCTTAGAAGGTTCTCGACTAAGAAATGGCACACATAGACCTCCCGGAAAAGCCCAACACACGTATGGATTTGAATAGAGAAATTAACGTTATGTAAGTTGGCTAGTGACGCAGAAGAAGACACAGATGTGTGTGAAAAGCTTCAGACTAAACTATCGGGTACTTCTTAGAATGTTCTCGACTAAGAAATGCAAAATATAGACATCCCGCAACAGCAGAACACACATGAGGAGCTGAACAGAGAAATTAACGTTTTATGAGAAAAGGTGTGAAAGGGATTTCAAAGGCATGAGTGTCGACTTCATTGCACCTGGTGTTATCCCATATGGCTCAGTATTTTTTTGTTTGTTGTCAGGGCGGGTTGCCGAAAATGTGGCACAAATCACAAACTCCGTAGCTCCAGCGACGATCGCTAGGAGTCGCCGAGAAAATTTCATGTGATAAAATACTTGGCATGAGAGGCAAAGGATAACGTAAAGATGTATGTGGAAACAGTTGGATATGAAATAACAACATAAGCAAATCCAGCTTCATCAAAATAGCAAATGATATAGAGTTATAGAGGGTTGAAGATACTTGGTCTCCCATTTTCAGATACCTAAAGCAACATATTTCTAGCACACGCAAGCAATCTTCTTCTTCTTTCGTTCGCTAGAAATATGTCTATAACTGCAATGTTGTCGTTTGTATGAATTTAACTGTCTTTTTCAGTTCACTTAGCAGTCCATATAGTTTATCTTCCACAGTCGTCTCTCTAGACCAGAAGGTTTGCCTAGATATGTTGTATTTTGGTCAGTCTTGGAGTATGTACTTTGCAGTCTGCCACGCTAATCCACATGTGCACATGGCTGATCCACCAATCTTGAATTTTGTATACATGTGGTTGCCTAATCTATTGTGTCCTCTTCTGAGGCGCAGAATAATGACTTGTTCTGCTCTGTCCATAACGCAAGCCATCTAAAATACCAGTACGAACGAACGAACGAACGAAAATCTTTATTTTCAAAGGGTTAAGAATTGGGCACGCAGGCCCGTCTGACATTCTGCCCTTCGACATCACCAGCTTACTACAGCCGATGCTGTGTTGAAGAGGTTACGAAGGCAGATCGTAATTCCGTTCGGAACACAGTTATGGGAGATTTGCCAGCATTCAGCCTTGCGCTGGTTTCATACAATGGTATGAGTACCGGTAGTTCAGAAAGTAATGACAAGAAATCACAAGCAGGACAAAACTGGGGTTAACAGCGACGTCCTGTAAAGGATGATATGCAACAGACTTAAAACTGGAAATTGCCTTTCTCAAAATAGCAGAAATAAAATGCACTGAATACCACTGGAAGGCTGCTGGACCTTCAAACCTAGCTCTAAACTTTTATAACTCCTTCTAAACACCAACATCTACTATACTATACTTTTTTTTTTTTTGCATATCCTTTACAGGACATCGCTGTCAACATCAGCATCTTTCAGCTGTATGTTGATTTCTTGGCAAGATTACGCTCAGTAGTTTGCCATTGCTTTCTGAGCGGCCGGCTCACATACCCCGTAAGTTACCGATGCGATTCGAACCACTGTGCTGATTCTCACCGTCATCACGGTACCTACGAGAGTTTACTAGATTACGGAGAAAAGTCGCTAACCTCTAAGCCACGAAGCCGGCACTATACTATACTGCAACATATATTTTTTTCTAAAACACCATCATCTACTATACTACACGGCATTATATACTATTCTAAACCACCAGCATCTACTATATTAAACCGTAACATACACTATTCTAAACCACCAACATCTACTATACTAAACCGTAACATACACTATTCTAAACCACCACAATCTTCTATACCACACGGCATTATATACTATTCTAATCCACCAACATCTTCTATACCACACGGCATTATATACTATTCTAATCCACCAACATCTTCTATACCACACGGCATTATATACTATTCTAATCCACCAACATCTTCTATACCACACGGCATTATATACTATTCTAATCCACCAACATCTTCTATACCACACGGCATTATATACTATTCTAATCCACCAACATCTTCTATACCACACGGCATTATATACTATTCTAATCCACCAACATCTTCTATACCACACGGCATTATATACTATTCTAAACCACCACAATCTTCTATACCACACGGCATTATATACTATTCTAATCCACCAACATCTTCTATACCACACGGCATTATATACTATTCTAATCCACCAACATCTTCTATACCACACGGCATTATATACTATTCTAATCCACCAACATCTTCTATACCACACGGCATTATATACTATTCTAATCCACCAACATCTTCTATACCACACGGCATTATATACTATTCTAATCCACCAACATCTTCTATACCACACGGCATTATATACTATTCTAATCCACCAACATCTTCTATACCACACGGCATTATATACTATTCTAATCCACCAACATCTTCTATACCACACGGCATTATATACTATTCTAATCCACCAACATCTTCTATACCACACGGCATTATATACTATTCTAATCCACCAACATCTTCTATACCACACGGCATTATATACTATTCTAATCCACCAACATCTTCTATACCACACGGCATTATATACTATTCTAAACCACCACCATCTTCTATACCACATGGCATTATATACTATTCTAATCCACCAACATCTTCTATACCACACGGCATTATATACTATTCTAAACCACCAACATATTCTATACCACACGGCATTATATACTATTCTAAACCACCAACATCTTCTATACCACACGGCATTATATACTATTCTAATCCACCAACATCTTCTATACCACACGGCATTATATACTATTCTAATCCACCAACATCTTCTATACCACACGGCATTATATACTATTCTAATCCACCAACATCTTCTATACCACATGGCATTATATACTATTCTAATCCACCAACATCTTCTATACCACATGGCATTATATACTATTCTAATCCACCAACATCTTCTATACCACACGGCATTATATACTATTCTAAACCACCAACATGTACCCAATGCAGCATTGAATGTTTGAATATCAGTCTCCGTTTTCAACCTAGGTTTTATTTGAATATGTACAGTCAACAAGTATAGCGACCCGCGGTTTGCTATTCATAAACATTGACTCGCAAGCCAGTAGGACCTTCCTTTTCATGCAATTCCGAATGAATAAGAGCGCTTGTTCTTAAACTTCCGGTGTACTGATGTCGAGGTAGCGGGTCCTGTCAGGTGGACTCAAATGTTGACTTCTCGTTTTTGACTTGGGGACTTAAGTTACAAGTACCTCTGAAGTCGGACTGGATTCTCATGATTCTCAAGGGTCATTGGTAATAGGGAAAGCAAATTGACACACATAAATCGGTCGAGTGCACTAGGAGTTATTGAACGTGTGTGTACTACGCTTGAGTCAGAAGCGAACGAACAAAAAATAATTGTAGTTGCTGATTTTGTTATTCTATCTAGTAGAAATACTCCAGAGCACTGGTTAGTTACTATTGCCTTTGTATGCCTTGTACAGTGTGTTTGTATTTTGTGGCTTAGTGGTCATTGTTTAGTCAAATCCCCACGTTCATGAACTAGTTAGTTATTTAATTAGTCGACAGATAATCCTCACTGCACATCCAATCATTCAGTCCATACCCCATTAACATAATAAGCTTTTGTATTACTTATTCACATATTTCCCTTCCCTCCAAAATCGATGACGTAATTCCTGGTCGATTTTCGCCAGCTGCGTCCAATTTGAGAATGACACCGCATTTACCAACTTCACAAAATAGCATGTTACAACCGACACGGTTATAGCAGAGCACGAGGAAAGTCAGGAGAGAGATTAGTCAGCGAAATCTTTCATAACCATGGAGTTATATAACAACAACTGCTGCACTTCTAAGCCCACGAAAGAGGACCACCATAACGTCAAATGTAATTTCTTATTGTAAACAAAGACAGAAGAAGAAGAAGAAGAAGAAGAAGAAGAAGAAGAAGAAGAAGAAGAAGAAGAAGAAGAAGAAGAAGAAGAAGAAGAAGAAGAAGAAGGGGAAGACGACGGCGGCCGTCGGAGAAGAGGAAGACGCAGACGAAGAAGAGGAGGGGGACGAAGAAGATAACGTTGAGACATTGACAGCGCGAGAGAGGCGTTAAATGTGTTGGAAATGGCATCTAAAGTAATCCTTAGTGAATGCTTGAAATCGTTCAGATTTTGATTTGCCTAGAGCCATCCATTTGCTATTTTACGTTCAGTAGTTTGCCATTGCTTTCTAAACTACCAGCTCCGATACGAATACGTTAAAACCCAGCGCAACGCTGTCTGCTGCCAAATCGGTCGCCTCTGTGTTTCGAACGCATGTAAGCGGGCTTACGAATCGCGTCCGCAATCCCTTAGCCAAACGGCAAACTACTAAACGTGAAATTTCATCACTAATCACAAACAGCCAATAAATGCTGGATTTGATTGCTACGTCCTGCAAATGACGTGCAACTAACGTAACCCCTTCAAGAAGCCGTGGTAGCTCAGTGGCTATAACACTTATCAGACAGCGTGACGGTCATGAGTTCGAATTAACACCGATGAGCATTTTTTAAGCTGACATTGGCTCCCTCATCGACAATATCCTAAAATGAGTACCAGGAAATTTCCGAGAAATAAAAACGGCAGGCGTGACATTGTAAACATCATCTGTCCATTGCCAATTGGTCTATACAAATAAGGGACTAGCATCATATTATCAAGACGCCCCAAGTCATATTATCAAGACGCCCCAAGAAGGGAAACATTTTCCCTGTCCGTAACATACAGTTGTGACTTCCTTTGTTACTATTTTGTAGGCTGGTACTCTCTTTGGAGTATCTTCATTATCTGAAGATGTAGCAAACATGGGATCTTCGCTGTTGTATTTACTGTACAACCCATATTTACTGTACAACCCATATTGACTATACAACTCATATTTACTGTACAACTCATATTTACTGTACAACTCATATTTACTGTACAACTCATATTTACTGTACAACTCATATTTACTGTACAACTCATATTTACTGTCACATTTACTGTACAACTCAGCCGACACTGCAGTAATACAACTTCCCTATGACGAAGGGGTTGCGAACGCAATTCGCTATCACGCATAATGCGTTCGAAACACAGCTGCCGGCGATTTTGAGGCTGAGAATCTTGCATTAGTTTTTATACAACTCACCAAAAACATCAGAAAGAGGCAGTCTTCATTTTTTTGGACCACATTATGAGAGAAGACATACACTAGATAATGTTGTGATAACTGGAAATATTTGTTAAAAGAGAGACCAAGGAAGACAGCGAGAGAACATTCTTGAGTCTTATGTCATGGCTCGGAAAGGAGTCAACATACAAAATGATACATAAAGTCAGAGATCGCAAGATTTGGAGAAGCATGGTAGCCCACGCCAGTTGGCAAGTTACTTGATCATAATGATGGTGACGAAATCTTCATTGGTCTTGTATAATTCTGTTCATCATCATGTGCCATGCTGATAAGAGTGGGCGGTCATGTTTCGCCATCTCACAGAGTCGTGGATCAGCTCAGTGTTCCAGTCTCGACCATGCCACGTGGAAAGGCCATCCAGGTATTTACTTCTCTGCCTTCCCCTTTTTCTCTTCCACTCAATCTTGCCAACAATTCTGTTAAATTCTTGTAATTTGTCAACTTTTAAATCCAGCTGGTTCTTGTAAATTTTCGGTTACAACACGTCACATATGTCTATATACGTTTCATCACGTCTAGGTGATACTGTTACGGTGTTTCATCACGTCTAGGTGATATTGTCACAGTGATTCATCACGTCTAGGTGATATTGTCACAGTGATTCATCACGTCTAGGTGATATTGTCACAGTGATTCATCACGTCTAGGTGATATTGTCACAGTGTTTCATCACGTCGAGGTGATATTGTCACGGTGTTTCATCACGTCTAGGTGATATTGACACGGTGTTTCATCACGTCGAGGTGATATTGTCACGGTGCTTCATCACGTCGAGGTGATATTGTCACTGTGTTTCATCACGTCTAGGTGATATTGTCACGGTGTTTCATCACGTCTAGGTGATATTGTCACGGTGTTTAATCACGTCTAGGTGATATTGTCACGGTGTTTAATCACGTCGAGGTGATATTGTCACGGTGTTTCATTACGTCTAGGTGATATTGTCACGGTGTTTAATCACGTCGAGGTGATATTGTCACGGTGTTTCATCACGTCTAGGTGATATTGTCAAGGTGTTTCATCACGTCACCTCATTGTCCATATTTCAGAAACATACAGTAAAGCACCGTTTTCCAGACCATTAGCCATATTGGATAAATAGTGCTATATACAGTATATCAAATATATCAAACAGTGCTAGCCCCACATTTGCATAAAACCAATCGGCACTCAATGGGTAATGTGATCATTATCATGCCGCCTTCACTCTCCATAACATTTCTCAGTATAAATATTAGTGTCAGCGTTTCAGTTACTCGTTGTATTGGTTATGACAGGAATTAGTACATGCATAAAGACGCAGTCGGCATGTAATAACATTTATTAACGTGGAATCCATTCTGAGTCAATTCACAACTCAAGGTTACAATAATTTATGACAGCATATAATGCAATAACAGCAATACACTCGTGCGCTCTCGTATCACAAGGTTATCTCACACACAGCGCACAGGCTATTCAATGCCACACTCTCTCAGTATTAGCAATCAGGTATTCGGTGCACTCTCTCTCACAAATCTCCAAACACATCCTTCCTCAACACCCGTCTAGTCCAGTCTGTCTGTTTGGTTCTCGGTCTTCTGGATACCGTCCTGTCCTTCACCCGTCTGTTGATGACTGGTGTCTCAGGCCATCCAGTGCAAGGTTGTACTGTCATTTAAGGACACTGTCCTGTCTCTAATCCCCCAATGTCCTGTATATTCCTGGGTGTATAGTCCCGTCTACTCCACTCATGCTATACCTATGTCCTGTCCCTGTCCTACGCCTCTCTCTTATACCTCTGAGACTTTGACAATTAGTGTGGGTCGACTTGGAAGCCCGGGTAAGTTAAAGAACATTAAAAATAAACACGTCTGGATACGGATCTGAACTCATGACAACCTGTCCGACAGGCAGGCGTGCTAGCCACTGTGACACTGCCACTCTCAATTCACATGTTAGTTGCATATTCCTTACAGGACACCGCAGTCACTTCAAAGATTTTTTTTGGCTGTTTGTCATTTCTTGGCAAATTTACGTTCAGTAGTTTGCCATTGATTTCTGAACAACCGGCACTCATACCTTTGAAAACCAAAGCTAGGCAGTCTGCTGCCAAATCGCCCGCACCTGTGTTTCGAACCCGGTATGCAGGATTATGAAGTTTAATCGAAGGATCAACATTGCGGCACACGGGTATAACCCATAAGTGCTCCGTTCTACTCCTAACTCAAGCCTGAGTCCGGAGATTCTCAGTTCAGTGCACGAACTCCGTAGCACCGACAAGGATCCTGAAATACTTTGGGTAGATTTCTAACTCAAAATTTTGCCCGGGCAGCGCCGTTAGGCTACTCATTTTCGATTTCCAACTGCGAAGGGATATTTTACGTGAGCAACAATACACACCGGCGTTCGATATCACTACCCAGAGACCAGGGAACATTGTGTTACTAGAAGTCCACGTGAAAAAATCCCGGCCCTCACCGGGGCATGAACCCGGGACCTCCAGCATTCGAGGTGGACACCATACTTCGAAACCACTCATTCGTAACCACTTGGCGACAAAGCTGGCAATCAACATGTACACCATGGTAAAGAAAGATGTGAAAGACGTGCAGCTAGGAAATGGGATCAGCATGACGTTTCATGTCGTTGTGTTTCCATTTCCTCTGCACCGTTCAACCTCCGAAAAAAATGTTATAAACGGGACCCATCCTAACCTCAGATTAATAATCATGTGACTGACACAGCCATACCTCGAATATTAATCTGAAACGGGTTGTTCTACATAGGAGGTGATGTTTCACGGCCAACCCACACAGGGCCGTGCCGTGCTATGATACAGAGAGGCGGCCGCATGAGGCGGCACCATAAGGTGGCAGCATAAGCAGCGAAGGAGGGGCGGCATTTAGAAGACTTGCATCATTAAGGGGCAAAATCAGTAATAGAGGCGCTCCTGTCTGGGAAATTGCCAGTTCTAAGGACACTACTTACCGAACTTAGCAGTCAGCATAAGGTCACCATGCAGTGGATATCATCCCACCATAGAGTACCCGGGAACGACAGAGCTGATTGATTGGCTAAGGAAGGACACAAGAAGAACAGCCTGATACGCCCATTACATATCACCAAAAGAAAAGAATGATCAAATCAGTCAGAAGGCCACCAAACTCTACTCAAGACGACTACCACGTTATGGACAGACCAGAACAGGTCATTATTCTGCTCCTCAGAACAGGACACAATAGATTACGCAACCACATGTATACAAAATTCAAGATTGGTGACTCAGCAATGTGCACAAGTGGTTTCAGGTTTGGCGTCGCAGACAGCAGAGCACATACTCCAGGACTGCACAAACTACAACATATCCAGGCGAACCTTCTGGCCTAGAGAGACAAAAGTGGAAGATAAACTCTATGGACCGCTGAGTGAACTAAAAAAGACTGTTAGATTCATACAAGAGACAACATTGCGGTTATAGACATATTTCAGGAGAACGAAAGAAGAAGAAGGAGAATTAAGGGGCGCCATTTTGAAGACTTGCATCATACTAAGAAAAACTACCGCATGGCCCTTAACCCCCAGGCTTAAATATGCCATGATGATGATGATTATATTTGTGGAATCCGTGTCAGATTATGCTGTCTTGTTCTGCATTCAGGCAAACCACGCCCTAGATTGGCCTGCTAAATTAATTCACATACTTTCAGAACACACGGGGTTGTGATTACTGTTGTGTCAAAGGCCTACTGTCAGCCTAGTTCAAGATAATTGAATGTTTCCGGCCGTTCAGGGCAATTCTAGGCTCTTACAAGATAGCAAAAACAGTTGATTTCACCAAGGGTTTACTACGTGTGGCAGTGTTTGCGATTGCGTCTATGCACAACTGTGTGGTATGATTATGTTTATACAACTAATACTGCTGCTGTAACTACTACTACTACTACTACTACTACTACTACTACTACTACTACTACTACTACTACTACTACTACTACTACTACTACTATTACTACTACTACTACTACTACTACTATTACTACTACTACTACTACAACTGCTAAGACAACAACAACAACAACAACAACTACTACTACTACTACTACTACTACTACTACTACTACTACTACTACTACTACTACTACTACTATTACTACTACTACTACTACAACTGCTAAGACAACAACAACAACAACTACTACTACTACTACTACTACTACTACTACTACTAAAACATCAACAATAACAACAACAACAACTACTACTACTACTACTACTACTACTACTACTACTACTACTACTACTACTACTACTACTACTACTACTACTACTACTACTACTACTACTACTACTACTATTACTACTACTACTACAACTGCTAAGACAACAACAACAACAACAACTACTACTACTACTACTACTACTACTACTACTACTACTACTACTACTACTACTACTACTGCTACTACAACTGCTAAGACTACTACTACTACTACTACTACTACTACTACTACTACTACTACTACTACTACTACTACTACTACGACTACGACTACGACTACGACGACGACGACGACGACGACGAGTTGCCAGACGTCCAGGTTTTCCGGGACAGTCCACTATTCTTATGAGATAATTAACTGTCACAGAAAATGCTTTCGGGATGCGTGTTGTGCCTTGATATTTTTTCTTGGGGGGGGGGGGGGGGGGGGGGGGGGGGAATTTCACTGACATCATTAAATCTAACGCTTTCGTGATTCGGTTTGCAGAACTGTTTAAATGTCAGCGAAGACACAGAAGTTGTATGTTCATTGTCGACGTGGTTGGTTGCATTCAGTTTGTTGTGATTTACTTATGAAGAACTTGTTTTAAGCTGTAAACATTGTAACAGTGCAGTCGCTGTGTCGGATGAAAAGGATGACGTTCTTGCGTGTTAATGGCGCTAGTGATTGATACACTTTAATGGTTGTAAACTGGAACATGTAATGACAACTGGGACGCTTTGTGGTAAGAGAGATAATGGATGGCAGCCAGAGAAAAGTCTCGACAGTCTTGTGTAATGGCACGAAAGGGAGCCAACATACGAACTGATACATGCCGTTAGATATCGCAATATGTGGAGAAGCGTCATCGCAGACGCCAGTAGGCAAGGCACTTGATGATTTCGGTATTTCAAATTTCCGGTGATAAAGTGTTCACTCCAGGAAAAAAAGTATCCAGTTGAATGGTCCTTGCTAAACCAGGAAGAAATTACTACGAAATAAAGTGGAAAATGTGCAAATGTTACATTTCCAATTCACGCGGAGAGAGAGAACTATATTGCACACCACCATGCAGCGCAATGCACAAATAGACCATGCACCCTACGAGCACTTAAACAAGAATGGACTGCTATTTTACTGCTGAATTTAATGTACGATAAATAATACATTTTAAGCATAAAGTATTATTTATGTTCTTAACATTATTAAGGTAAGTTGGGGCAATATTAATTTGTGTAACTTCTGTGATTCTTCTTATGCTTCTCAGTTATGTCATCTGGCAACTTTATAACAACAACAACAACAACAGCAACAACAACAAAAACTCTAGTACTACTACTACTGGCTACTGAAATAACTACTACTACTACTACTACTGCTGCTGCTGCTGCTGCTGCTGCCGTTACTGTTGCTGCTGTTGCTGTTACTACTACTAATTTTACTACTTCTACTATTATGTGTGTCAGTGGTAGCTGTAGAAGCAATAGTACAACAACATCAACGATAATGGTGATAGCAAATAGTAGCAATTGTACTAATAACAATGGTGGTGGAGGTGGTAGTAGTAGTAACAGCTGTAGTAGTGGTGGTGGTAGCAATAGTAGTAGGAGAGAGAGAAAAGAAAGTTGTAGTATTATAGTTGTAGTAGTAGTAGTAGTAGTAGTAGTAGTAGTAGTAATAGTAGTCGCAGTCGTAGTAGTAGTAGTAGTAGTAGTAGTAGTAGTAGTAGTAGTAGTAGTAGTAGTAGTAGCAGCAGTAGTAGTGATAGTAGCAGTAGCAGTAGTAATAGTAATAGTAGTGGTATAGTAGTAGTGATAGTAGTATTTTCCTCCTTGCAATAATATTGTGTGTTTATATATTATTTATATTGTTCGAAATTGGTGTGTTGCAATAGAACAATCTGGTTACTCAAGTCATGAATGTCATGTTGCAATAGAACAATGTAGATACCGAAGTCATGAATGTAATGTTGCAATAGAACAGTCTAGATAACCATGTCATGAATGTCCGCAAGTTGCAATAGAACAATCTGGATACTAAGTTATACATGTCGGCATGTTGCAATAGAACAATCTGGATATCGAAGTCATGAATGTCATGTTGCAATAGAACAATCTGGATACCCACGTCATGAATGTAATGTTGCAATAGAACAGTCTAGATAACCATGTCATGAATGTCCGCAAGTTGCAATAGAACAATCTGGATACTAAGTCATACATGTTGGCATGTTGCAATAGAACAATCTGGATACTAAGTTATACATGTCGGCATGTTGCAATAGAACAATCTGGATATCGAAGTCATGAATGTCATGTTGCAATAGAACAATCTGGATATCGAAGTCATGAATGTCATGTTGCAATAGAACAATCTGGATACTAAGTCATACATGTCGGCATGGTGCAATAGAACAATCTGGATATCGAAGTCATGAATGTCGGTGTGTTGAAACAGAACAATTTGGATATCGAAGCTGTGGATTGAACCTCTCTATACCACGTCTACGGTGCCGACCCAGCCTTTATTACGGGCAGCAGAGAAAGTAACAGGTGTGCCATGCCGCTAAGTGTGATGGATCACACGTCGCAATCTTGTAAGATCACAAGCGTTTCATATCAGGTTTGAGTTCCTGTGAAGATTATGCTTCTAGGCCAAGCCATCTAGGTATTTATCACTTTGTCTTCCTGCACCTCTATTTTAAAACATTTACCAGTTGTCACTAAGTTAAGGAAAGAAAGGGTGGGAGCTGTAAAACGTTCAAAGCGGCGTCGAGTAAAAGAGAGGCGACAATAAAAAAAGTCCCGAAGAAATAATCTGCAATGGGTCTGTGATGTCCTAAGACCATGATTCGCTTCCATTAATCGGAACTGGCTCAATATAACTCTTAAGAACTCTTTATCTGACCCCAATTGAAAAACATAAATTGCACACTATTGCTTGGACTATTCTGTATTGAACTTCCATCTGCTGTTATTAAAGTACTCAAATACTTAATTGCATCGACATGTTTCACATTCGTTCCACGTACTTTGATGTTGCAATTGTGTGTACACTATTTCTTTGTAGTAATCATTACTTCTGTTGTTGTGTTATTCAGACTAAGTTCTTTGTTTTAACTTCTTGTTGCAATTCTCTTTTATTTTAGATGTTGTAATTATATCTAGCATTTATTGTAATTGCGTTTCATTTTCGGCAATTAAAACCACGTCATTATCACAACGCAGGTGTTAACATTGCTATCATCTGGATAGAAATCAATAAACATTAATATACATTGTGTCATTGGCATACTACAACAACAACAACAGCGGAGAGAGAGAACTATATTGCACACCACTATGTGCGTATATATGTACGAGTCAGGCCATAGTCAGATATGACTGAGCTATCGTGTGACAGTAGATACTACCTGCTTTCTGTAAGCGCTGAATATTGGGCCGCGGTCACGACGGTAATTGGTCTAGGATTGAAACTCCGATAGGTGGACATTTAGAACATTGCTTTGTTTATCCGGCAGCTTCTGAAGCTTGTCTTCTTCCAGACGTATTGGTGTTAGTTTCCTCTGGAGTAAGCCAGGCAGACTGAGAGAGGGTCCATGCTGCATGGGCATCTCATGGTCTATACAATTTAGCCCTGGCTTTGTGCTGTGGAGAGGTTATTATGCCCTGTTTTTAAAACAGAATGTAACAAACTAGAGTCTGTCAAGACGGAAAAGTGTTAATACGTATTATATTGTGACAAGATAGCGAGACAGAAATCAACGAATGAACTATTTTCAAAGGGTTTAAAATTGGGCACTCAGGCCGGACTGACGTTCTGACCTTCTTATATCTAGGGAGTCTCCTTGGCGAACTGGTCAAGCCGTCTGACTCGGGCTCCAAAAGTTGTCGGTTCGATTCCAGGCTGCGATTTAGGTTCACGAGTGCATTTTTCTCGGAGACTCCTGGAGGTCGTCGCTGGTTTTACTGAAATCTTGCTTTTTGCGACGCTTTCAGCAGTTCGCTGCGGAAAGAGACTAAGCCATATGGGATAAAACCCGGTGCAATGAAATCAAGATCCTGTCGACTTTTAAGCGACTCTTTTTGTTTTATCTCGCTGCTCTCATACATTACTCAATACATCATTTCTGAGGCAAATCTTAGACAACGACAACAACAACAGAACAAATATGCATTAAAACGCAAGGGAAATGTGCAAATATAAATAATACATGACTCACTAAAACTAATTTTGACATGGCGATTATAATTAGCTAAGATAGATGTAATGTGCACAATTAGGGGAATGTTTATTACACTAATTGTCCTTTGACATAATTATTATTACTTTTTGTTGGCTTTTGTTTTACTGCTCTAGAGATAACAAACACTCTTCTATAGATGACAAACACTGTTCTAGAGATGACAAACACTGTTCTAGAGATGACAAACATTATGCTAGAAATAACAAACACTGTTCTAGAGATGACAAACACTGTTCTAGAGATGACAAACATTATGCTAGTAATGACAAACATTATGCTAGAGATGACAAACACTGTCCTAGAGATGGCAAACACTGTTCTAGAGATGACAAACACTGTTCTAGAGATGACAAACATTATGCTAGAGATGACAAACACTGTTCTAGAGATGACAAACATTATGCTAGAGGTGACAAACAATATGATAGAGATGACAAACATTATGCTAGAGATGGCAAACACTGTTCTAGAGGTGACAAACACTGTTCTAGAGATGACAAACATTATGCTAGAGATGACAAACACTGTTCTAGAGATGGCAAACACTGTTCTAGAGATGACAAACACTGTTCTAGAGATGACAAACATTATGCTAGAGATGACAAACACTGTTCTAGAGATGACAAACATTATGCTAGAGATGACAAACAATATTATAGAGATGACAAACATTATGCTAGAGATGACAAACAGTATGCCAGAGATGACAAACACTGTGCAAACATTATGCTAGAGATGACAAACATTATGCTAGAGTTGACAAACACTGTTCTAGAGATGACAAACACTGTTCTAGAGATGACAAACACTGTTCTAGAGATGACAAACACTGTTCTAGAGATGACAAACATTATGCTAGAGATGACAAACACTGTTCTAGAGATGACAAACATTATGCCAGAGATGACAAACACTTTACTAGAGATGACAAACATTATGCTAGAGATGACAAACACTGTTCTAGAGATGACAAACATTATACTAGAGATGACAAACATTATGCTAGAGTTGACAAACACTGTTCTAGAGATGAAAAACACTGTTCTAGAGATGACAAACATTATGCTAGAGATGACAAACACTGTTATAGAGATGACAAACATTATGCTAGAGATGACAAACATTATGCTAGAGATGACAAACATTATGCTAGAGATGACAAACACTGTTCTAGAGATGACAAACACTAATCTAGAGATGACAAACACTGTTCTAGAGATGACAAACATTATGCTAGAGTTGACAAACACTGTTCTAGAGATGAAAAACACTGTTCTAGAGATGACAAACACTGTTCTAGAGATGACAAACATTATGCTAGAGATGACAAACACTGTTCTAGAGATGACGAACATTATGCTAGAGATGACAAACACTGTTCTAGAGATGACAAACATTACGCTAGAGATGACAAACACACACTTTACTAGAGATGACAAACATTATGCTAGAGATGACAAACACTGTTCTAGAGATGACAAACATTATGCTAGAGATGACAAACATTATGCTAGAGTTGACAAACACTGTTCTAGAGATGACAAACACTGTTCTAGAGATGACAAACATTATCCTAGAGATGACAAACACTGTTCTAGAGATGACAAACATTATGCTAGAGATGACAAACAGTATGCTAGAGATGACAAACATTATGCTAGAGATGACAAACACTGTGCTATAGATGACAAACACTATCCTAGAGTTGAAAAACATTATACTAGAGATGACAAACATTATACTAGAGATGACAAACCTTATGCTAGAGGTGACAAACATTATCCTAGAGTTGACAAACACTGTTCTAGAGATGACAAACACTGTTCTAGGGATGACAAACACTGTTCTAGAGATGACAAACATTATGCTAGAGATGACAAACACTGTTCTAGAGATGACAAACATTATGCTAGAGATGACAAACACTGTTCTAGAGATAACAAAAACTGTTCTAGAGATGACAAACATTATGCTAGAGATGACAAACATTATGCTAGAGATGACAAATATTATACTAGAGATGACAAACACTGTGCTAGAGATGACAAAAACTATGCTAGAGTTGACAAACATTATGCTAGAGATGACAAACATTATACTAGAGATGACAAACATTATGCTAGAGATGACAAACACTGTGCTAGAGATGACAAACATTATGCTAGAGATGACAAACATTATGCTAGAGATTACAAACATTATGCTAGAGATGACAAACACTGTGCTAGAGATGACATACACTATGCTAGAGATGACAAACACTGTGATAGAGATGACAAACACTATGCTAGAGATGACAAACATTATACTAGAGATGACAAACATTATACTAGAGATGACAAACATTATGCTAGAGATGACAAACACTGTGATAGAGATGACAAACACTATGCTGGAGATGACAAACATTATACTAGAGATGACAAACATTATACTAGAGATGACAAACATTATGCTAGAGATGACAAACATTATACTAGAGATGACAAACATTATGCTAGAGATGACAAACACTGTTCTAGAGATGACAAACATTATACTAGAGATGACAAACATTATGCTAGTGATGACAAACACTGTGCTAGAGATGACAAACACTGTGCTAGAGATGACAAACACTGTTCTAGAGATGACAAACATTATGCTAGAGATGACAAACATTATGCTAGAGATGACAACTACTATGCTAGAGATGACAAACATTATTCTAGAGATGACAAACACAATGCTAGAGATGACAAACACTCTTCTAGAAATGACAAACATTATGCTAGAGATGACAAACATTGTTCTAGACATGACAAACACTGTGCTAGAGATGACAAACACTGTGCCAGAGATGACAAACATTGTTCTAGAGATGACACACATTGTTCTAGAGATGACAAACACCATGCTAGAGATGACAAACACTGTTCTAGAGATGACAAACACTGTTCTAGAGATGACAAACACTGTGATAGAGATGACAAACATTGTGCTAGAGATGACAACCATTGTGCTAGAGATGACAAACACTGTGCTAGAGATGACAAACACTGTGCTAGAGATGACAAACATTGTGCTAGAGATGACAAACACTGTGCTAGAGATGACAAACACTGTGGTAGAGATGACAAACACTGTGGTAGAGATGACAAACATTGTGCTAGAGATGACAAACATTGTGCTAGAGATGACAAACATTGTGGTAGAGATGACAAACACTGTGCTAGAGATGACAAACACTGTGCTAGAGATGACAAACATTGTGCTAGAGATGAAAAACATTGTGCTAGAGATGACAAACACTGTGCTAGAGATGACAAACATTGTGGTAGAGATGACAAACATTGTGCTAGAGATGACAAACATTGTGCTAGAGATGACAAACATTGTGGTAGAGATGACAAACATTGTGCTAGAGATGACAAACATTGTGCTAGAGATGACAAACATTGTGCTAGAGATGACAAACATTGTGGTAGAGATGACAAACATTGTGCTAGAGATGACAAACATTGTGCTAGAGATGACAAAATTGTGCTAGAGATGACAAACACTGTGCTAGAGATGACAAACATTGTGCTAGAGATGACAAACACTGTGCTAGAGATGACAAACATTGTGCTAGAGATGACAAACATTGTGCTAGAGATGACAAACACTGTGCTAGAGATGACAAACATTGTGCTAGAGATGACAAACATTGTGCTAGAGATGACAAACATTGTGCTAGAGATGACAAACATTGTGCTAGAGATGACAAACATTGTGCCAGAGATGACAAACATTGTGCTAGAGATGACAAACATTGTGCTAGAGATGACAAACATTGTGCTAGAGATGACAAACATTGTGCTAGAGATGACAAACACTGTGCTAGAGATGACAAACATTGTGCTAGAGATGACAAACACTGTGCTAGAGATGACAAACATTGTCTAGAGATGACAAACACTGTGCTAGAGATGACAAACACTGTGCTAGAGATGACAAACATTGTGCTAGAGATGACAAACATTGTGCTAGAGATGACAAACACTGTGCTAGAGATGACAAACATTGTGCTAGAGATGACAAACATTGTGGTAGAGATGACAAACACTGTGCTAGAGATGACAAACACTGTGCTAGAGATGACAAACACTATGCTAGAGATGACAAACATTGTGCTAGAGATGACAAACATTGTGCTAGAGATGACAAACATTGTGGTAGAGATGACAAACATTATGCTAGAGATGACAAACACTATGCTAGAGATGACAAACACTCTTCTAGAGATGACAAACACTATGCTAGAGATGACAAACACTATGCTTGATATGACAACCACTCTTCTAGAGATGACAAACATTATGCTAGAGATGACAAACACTGTGCTAGAGATGACAAACATTGTGCTAGAGATGACAAAGACCGGCAGAGAACAATCAGCGTATTCATTCACAACATGAGGTACACATTGGGGAATGTCTGCAGGCTGTCTCACGGGCGTAAACTTTGCATTGTGGATTCAATCAATTGAAATGCTTGCGGTTGTGTACCGTTGTCATTCATGCTGTGTGTTTTCAACACTTTGTAAAGCTGTTTTGTTAAGAACTGGAGATTACATCGTTTTGTGCCCCTGTATGTATGTTCGTATTGTGCTTATTAGCTTCGAAGGGGCTTCAAATGAAAACCTTAAAATTGTTGTTTTTCTTTTTTCTTTTTCGGACTGAATATATTCTGAAAAAGTAATGAACAATTGTATCATTTTTTGATGTAGTCACCACTGCGATCCTCCAGCGCAAATAAAGTGCTTTTATTCCTGTAGAACAAAAGTTTTTTGTCTTGTGTGTAACCACTCATGCACCACTTGCTATTCCTCTTCATCGGACCGAAAAGTCTTTTCTCTCAATGACTTTTTGAGTTGTCAAAACGGTGGAAATTACTCGGGGCTGTCTGGCGAGTACGGGGGATGTGGTATACGCTGAAAGTGGAGTTCTTCGATGATGGTTTCAACCGTTGCACAAGCAGTATGGGGTCGAGCATTGTCATGTTGCTTAAGGACATCTTTACTCGGAAGTTCACATCGTTTTGATTTGATTGCGGGTCCAAGATGTTTCATGAGAAGCACGTATCACTGATGACAGATTTCCCTCTTGGAATGTATTGATCTAAAAATAACGCCTTGTTCATTCCAAAAGTTGTAAGCATAACCTTCCCTGCAGATGGCTACGCGCGAAACTTCGTTGGCTGCAGTGGAGAAGGATGGTTCCATTCCTTGCTCGCTCTCGTCGTTTCCGGCTCGTGGTATTGAAACCACGTTTCATCTCCAGTAACAATTCTTGATAGGAAACCATCACCTTCTGCTTCAAAGCACTACAAAAGTAATTGACAAGCATCAGTACGTCGTTGTTTCAATCCTGGAGTAGGCTGCCGTGGCACTCACCTTGCAGACATTTTGTGGTACTGTAGCACATCATGGATGATATGGTGTGCTGAACCTTGACTGATGTCTAGATGTGCGACAATGTGACTCACAGTCAGTCGACAGTTTTCCTGTACGAGGCCTTCAACGGCCGCAATCGACTATGGAGTCATTACTCGGTGTACCCTAACCGGTCGTGAACAGTCTGTCACAGAAGTCACGCCATTATGAATCTTCCTAATCCACGCATTCACTTGCTGGACTGACAGGCATGCATCACCATACTGCACCTTCATTCATCGATGCATTTCTATAGGTTTGCCCCTACACTGATAAAAAACAAACAAACAAAAACAACGGATAACAGAACGCTGCTCCTCTTTGGTGCATAATAAAAATGTGACGACCATCTTTAAACTGTCCTTATAACATCACGGTGTTCTTCTGCACCGTCATGTTGCGTTCTTAACACTCTTGACCTCCTAACAACAATATTGACAGGTTACAAGACAATGGCGTGGTTATTGTAATTTATGTCATGCTTTTAAGGTTTTCATTTGAAGCCGCCCCTTATGTCCATAATTGTGCGTAAACACAGATGTACACGCATGTGCTGTATGATATATATGTTTGTGTGCATGTGTGTCCGTTTACACATGCGATATATTTAAGTGTGTATATGTAGGTGTTTGTTGGGAAGTTGAGAGAGAGAGAGATAGAGAGATATAGAGAGAGATAGAGAGAGACAGAGAGCGATAGAGAGCTAGATAGAGAGAGACAGAGAGAGAGAGAGAGAGAGAGAGAGAGAGAGAGAGAGAGAGAGAGAGAGAGAGAGAGAGGAAACACGTGGAGAGGGATCGAGAAAACGAATTAGTGAGAGAGACAGAGGGAAATTCTGCAGGTTAAGCAATTTTGTAAACAAGAAACACATTTAAAATGTCATGTTTAACCTGTTTGAGCTATAATGGTCATGTACAGAATATACTGTTATATGGGGACCCGTGGTATCGTGGTATAGTAAGTGAACTGGCCTCCCAGGTCGACCTAGTCTAAAATGGCTACCGTTTCTTTTGCCGTGAGTTTGTACATTATTTCCAGACGTCCGATTCGTTTTCCCACTGTCCCGCACATGCATACATGCTTCAAAATCAATCCTCCCTCGGGGAGGAGAATATCTTGCACCCTGTGCTTTTTGCTCTCACACATATTCTATCACCTTCGGCAGTGAGAAGTTATCTTCTTCCCCCGCCGTACGTTTCTGTTGTCGCCTTAACGTTGGAGTTTCGCTATACACTAGTGCACGTCACTACCGCCATGTTGCCTTATTCATACACCGTTCGTTGCTTACGGAACCCCCCACTTCTGCACGCCCTTAGAAAGCCAACTCTTCCTTTGGGCTGCTTCGTTGTGGGTTTGTGTTCCCCAACCCTTGCGTCGTCTCTGATGCAGAGCGCCGTCCTCTCAAGATATCTTACACCACCGTTAGCAACCTTGTTGGAGGTTGGACTTCGGCCGTTATAGTTCTCACTGCTGACAATCCCTGTTCACTATTCCTGTTTGCATTGCGGTATCGGGTTATCAATTGGTCTTTCTGTATGATGGGCTGCAGCCGAAGGTGTTTCCCCAGTTTCAGCCTGGTCAGCGTCAGTGGCATAGGAGCTGTTTGTCAGTCTGTTTATCATATAAAATTCCTGTTTAAAAAAAGTTAGTTGCATATACTTTACAGGACGTCGCAGTCAACCTCTGCCTATTTGTTTTTTTGTTTTTTTTGTTGTTGTTGCTGCTGCTGTTCGTCATCTCTTGGCAAGTTTACGTTAAGTAGTTCGCCATTGCTTTCTTAACGACAAGCATCCATACAATTTCGTAAAAACCCAATGCAAGGCAGTCTGCCGCCAAATCGCTCGCAGATGTGTTTCGAACGCGGTATGCGGGTTAAGGAAGAACGTCTGTAACCTATTCGCCACGGAGCCGGCACAATTATAGTTACTTAATGATAATCCCTCGTATGTATGTATGCATATATTTATGTACACCCCTCGTTTGTTTCCACAGCAGCATCATGTTGAGACGGATTCGCCGCCGAGTCTGGAGACTTCCGACCTTCCTGAGACACCGTCATCGGCGCCTTCTGGTGTCTCTACTGCGCCTCATTGTCTTCATCGTCCTCTGTCTGTTCGTCATTGCCTTTGTGACCCCAGCCAGAAACTTTGTAGGCTATTACTTCATCCCATCGTCGTGGCTCGAGCTGAGCTCTGGGAGAATCATTCACATGTTTTACATGGAGGAGCAGCGTTTCCCCGTGGAGTATGATGTACCAGTGACATGTACACACGTTCAGGTAATTAAAGCCTTGTACGTAATATAATCTTATACTGTAGGGTATGGTGGGGTAGGGGTATGGATAAGGTGGGGTGGAGATAGGGGACAGTATAGTAGAGGACGGTACCGTATTGTACAGTAGAGTACAGTAAAGTAGAGGAAAGTAGAGTATAGGGTATAAAGTAGAGTGTAGAGTAGAGTAGAGACCGTCTCCTTGGCTCGTCTCCCTGGCCAAGGAGTTAACGACAATCCCCTATACCCAAGTTGCTAATCCGTTTCCCTGTTATGGACTGAACACGTGCAGGCTATGCAGGGAACACTAGTAGGACACATGTTGTTTTGGGGGATCGAACATTCATAGGAATAGACACCCCATGTACCTAAGCAGCTTAAGGTACAGTCGTGTCCTAACATCCAGAAAAATGCTGTCAAAGTCGGATACCACAAACCAACTATGTGGACGAGAGAGACAAGTCAAAACTATTACATTTACTTCTGAAGCACACTTTTGTGTGACGAGATATCTATAACGAAGAAGTGATATTTCAGAAAGTGTATACGAATCCGGGAGCTGAATATTCTCATATGACGTGACATTATAATATACATTTAGCTTGTCATTACTACGGATTGTGACCGCGGTAGTATTGTGGCTAGACGCTCGGCTGTCCGCACCGAGGTCATGGGTTTGTTTCACCATTGATTCGGATTTTAAATATTGATCGTCTATAAATGGGTACCAATAAATCTCATGGAAAGTAAAATCGGCCTGTGTGATATTAACTACATTATCTAGTGATTGCCGATTGGTTTATAGAAACATGGAGCAAACAACACGTGCCCAGTAGGTCTGAAGGCATGTACAGGTCAAACTTGGCGCTTCGCCGCAACATTTCAGGTGGTGATGGTGCTTCGCCGCAACATTTCAGGTGGCTATGATGCTTCCCAGCAACATTTCAGGTGGTTATGGTGCTTATCCGCAACATTTCAGGTGGTGATGGTGCTTCCCCGCAACATTTCAGGTGGTCATGGTGCTTCCCCGCAACATTTCAGGTGGTGATGGTGCTTCGGTACCTGATCGGAAGGAAAGCCCATACACCAGCCTCATTCTGATATATGCAAGCCCCTATAAGGGCTTGGATGACCTGAACGACGCCGCAGTGGCCTCACCAGTTATAATTCAAATCTTCCAAAGGCCATCCAGTCAATAAACCAGGGAGGAGAAGACTTAAATAAAATACAGTACAATCTCTACTAACGTGCATTCATACGTACACATTAAAACGAAAATAAGTAAAGAAACCCATTGCACTGGGCATACGGCACTAATCATATATATATTTATAGATTGGATGGGTGATATAGTCCGTATCGCCCAACCGCCTTTACTTTCCAAGGCATTTCCTAGTACCCAGTTTTAGCTGGGTATCTGGGGAGCCCATATCAATCTAAAAGAAAAAATCCGCCACAACACGAATTCGAACCCAAGGCAACCATGCAGGTCTAGTATAGTGCACAGGATCAATTGGTAGCCAGATGTGAAGGTAAAATTCAATTCCTCGAGTATAATAGTTCGGCCATACAACCAGGCAAATGGAACCAGAAGATGAGACCGGCCCTGTGGACGATGGACATCGAGTCCGTGGGAATCTCGATATATGAAGTACATAAACGGGGACACTCCCGCTGTTTATGCTTCATCTCGACACCGCAAAGTTCAAGAGGAACAAGAATATATGAGATGAGATTAGTTGAGATAAGATGATGAATGCGTAGCGTTAGCTGGTAAAAATAATATAATTTGATTACTGTTAATTAAGCTAAAACTTGTACAAAGCAGTTTATTTTCGTAATTGGTCCAGATATTCTACAGTGCTATATAACATTCTGAATAAGTTCTTGGAACAATTTCAAGATAAATCACTGCTAAAATAAATTATTATAAACATGCGTACGGTCACAGAATTCGGTTACTGAAATGGATGTTTATTGTTTGATAACGGCTAAAAATAGATCCACCAGAAACCGAATAGAACGATTACTTTATGAATTTAATGCGCATTAGTAATTGAAAGATAAGATTAGAGTTTTAAAAATGCGCATTATACTTGAGATTTTACGGTACTTTATTTAAAAATTGAAATGTTACTTTATTATTATTATTATTATTATTATTATTATTATTATTATTATTATTATTATTATTATTATGAATATTTTATGTCCAGGATGTATTGGCAACAGTAAACTGGCAACAGCTAGTTTCTGAATTGCCTAATCTGCCCGCGTATGATGCCAGGTACTATCAGAATCTTGCTGCCAACCCAGATGTCTACGGTACTTCACCTGAAGATGTTGAGCTACTTACGGAGAAGTTAGTAATACTAATAAACTATTATAAATTAGATAATTCTCTTATTGATAAGAATTAACTATCTTATGCAAGATAACTTCTATTGATGAAAGAATCAACAAAACGGAAAGTGTAACGCGTAAACTTAGTGAGAACACAATCACATGGTTGACGTTGCCTTTAGAAATCTTTCATTGGTAAACAAAATTAGCTTCATTGTTCATTATTTCTATTACGGATTCTATATAAACTGTGCTTATCCAAACCACATGAAGTCCGACAGGACCCCAGGTCCAGGCAAAATCAAAACAGAAGTGATCAATGACTTATAAAAATATGAGATAAACCAGAATGCTGAATACGAAATGTGATACAGGAGACATGCCTCCTGGCTTGCGTAAATCTATCTGTACTGAATTAGCGAAGAGATCAGGGTGCTTAGAATATAATCACTATCGAACAAACATGAGTCATACAATAAATATTTTGCTAAGAATAATTGTTTAAATGACAACATAGAAAATATGGCTAGAAAAAGTAGGAAGAATAATATAGGTTTATCTTGATTGATTGATTGATTGATTGATTGATTGATTGATTGACTGATTGATTGATTGATTTAAGAACCGGCATCACAGCATTCGGGGCATTACCATTGACGCTCCGTCCCGTCCCCATCCTCAGCAGCCAGCGAAGAGTTCCAACACCAATAGTGCCAGTAGCAGTCTGATTATTGATCCGTCTCGCCTTTCCTCTGAGCGTCGAGCGTCGGCCAGAACAACTCGTCACTAAACGCTGCCATATTCTTGACAGACCACGGTGTTCCATTTGCTCCTCCGGGGTGTGCTCGTGCTTCCATAAGGCCGCGACCACGTCTGCCTTGTCATGCATCGATACTCCACCAAGATTTGCAGAGCCAGCCAATCTGTCCGCCTGTTCATTCCCAGGGCACCGGCATGCCCCGGAGAAAAGATCCAGGCGATGCTTTCCACCCGTTACCTCCGAAGCGAGGCAAGCCACTCTGCACGAAGCATGCCTGTCTTCACCTTCCTCAGCATGCCTGTCTTCACCTTCCTCAGCATGCCTTCTCAGTCGGTTACAATCACGATGTGTGTGTGTACCGTATTCTCCATCCAGCGGAGAGATGGGGGTGGGGGTGGGGGGTGCGTCGTCTCGAGGTATGGTGTCCGCCTCGAGTACTATAGGTCCCGGGTTCATGCCCCGGTGAGGACCAGGATATTTTCACGTGGACTTCTAGTAATAAAATTTCCCCTGCTCTCTGGGTAGGGAGATCGGACGCCCGTGTGTATTGTTGCACACGTGAAAAATCCCTGCCAATTAGAAATCGAAAAATAGTAGCCTAACGGCGCTACCCGGGCAAAATTTCGAGTTAACAATCTACCCATGTATTTCAGGATCCTCGCCGGTGCTACGGAGTTCGTGCACTGAGCTGAGTTTATCCAGATGTTGATCCATCGACTAAACTAAACTAAACTAAACTAAACAAAACAACGGAGAGCTGCAGTGACTGACTCCACCTCCATTCTAAAGCTAGATGTTGTGATATCATATGCCAGACTCTCCTGCACCAAACGTCGACCATTAGCATTGGTTTATCTATGGCGCGGGTACATCAAATGCAGTGCAGTTGTTATTATTAATAGATTGTTGGATATAAGTAAAGAGACTTACATCTGTACGTCATTGATTATATGGAAGCTTTCAACAGAGTAACACACCGTGACATGATTAGAAGCTTGCAGATTTACACATTGACTGGTAAAACTTAAGACTTTTAACGACCATATGTTAGAAAATCATTCAAACAAAAATTGATAACGAAGTAGGTCAATGTCAGCAATGAAGAGCTGTGCGACATAATGTGTAATGTGTAAGGTTTCCGAATATTTTTTCCTGCCTATATATATATTTTTATTTGTTTTTATTTTTCTTTTCTTTTTCTTTTTGTTACTTGCATATCCTATTTACAGGACATCGCTGTCAACACCCAGCACTGCTTTTGTTGATGTCTTGGCAAGTTTACGTTTAGTAGTTTGCCATTTCTTTCTTAGGAACCGGCTCCCATGCCAACACATTAAAACTCAGCGCGACACGGCCTGCTGCCAAATCGGTCGCAGGTGTGTTTCGAACGCAGGTAAGCGGAATTACGAACCGCGTCCATAACGCCTTTGTCAAGTATGGTATATATGTCAAAGTATATGAACGATGTTAAAGGTATGAGAGGATTCATTGAACAATTCCCGGGAGTCATGACCCGGAGTGTGACAAGAAGGTAAAGTGGCAGAAGCATTCAGCGAGGGGGAAACCACTTCTGGTGAACAGAAGCCTCATATCGTGCTGGTTCCGCGACGGAGATTTTACTACTCAACAATATTACATATGCAGGAGACAGCGTTGATTACAATGAACAAGATCAATAGCATTTAGTGGTTGCTTCTACTGTACACAGTTAGCAAACAAGGTGATAAATAAGTGGTAAGAAAACATAGATTGTGGTCGTCTCGAAGAAGAAAGAAATGCCACAATGTTGTATCATATTAAATGGGGACAATCTTATACATATTAATTGATATAACTATTGTGGAATAGCCTAAACATCTTGTAGAGATTAAAACAATAATTGCCTTGACAAAAGTAGCGTTTTGCAAGATGGAAAACATTTACAGAAATAAAAGGTTGCCAATTGCAGTGTGATAAAATGAGTTGAAGTTCTTTGCTGTTGCATGCACAGACAATAAGCAGACAAGCGGATGTCAGCATGGCCGAATGAATAACACTCTTCTTAAGCTACCGGTGTGCTGATGTCGAGGTAGCGGGTTTAACCCCTACACCGGCCAGTTGGACTAAACTGCTCGACTTTGACGTAAATTACAAGTACCTCAGAAGTCGATGTGGATTTGCCTGATGGCGAGGGACATTGGTAATAGGGAAAGCTATTCCACACGCCCAAATCCAGTCCATTGGACTATGAATAGTAGCACGCATTTGGACCACGCTTGAAAAAAGCGGACTTCAACGTTTAAGTACAATTTAATACCGGTGTAGGGGCTGAACCGCCTACCTAGCCATCAGCGTACCTGAAGTTCAAGAGCGTGCGCTCTCATCTTTATGACCACATCGATTATCTTATGTCCTGGAATTGTGAGTAAGGAAGACAAAGGTTATGAAACTAATGCTTTCCGTTGTATATTATGTAGGATATAAAGTAATTATATAATGAATATAATAGTAATAAAGACCGACCAAATGGAAGCAGAAGAGGCCATACACGAGGCAGAGTGTTTAGCAGAGTCCATACGAACATGGATACATGCTCTCCCGCCGTTTATGCTTTCACCTCGACACCGCAAGGTAGCAGAGGAACACGATGAGATGAGATGATGAGATAAAGTAATGAATATTGCGATGCTTTGTGTACATTATGTAGAATATAAAGTGCCATTATCTCCAATAGATAACAAACTATTTCGAATTAATATAGGAAATATGGCTGATTTGGTCACATAATTATTAATCTGAGGCTTTGATAGACCCTAATTGTAACTTCTATTCTGAGGTTGAACGGGGTAACATAATGGAAAATAAAAACGACGACCGGGTTAGTGTGCGTATTACACTGAAACAAAAGTACTGACATTTACGGTATCATGTGTACACTGGAGCCTTGGTGGCATTGTCTAGTACTGTTGACATTTGCCTGTCATTACATTTGACCGGGTTCAGTCTCAACCAGAGCATGGATCCTAGGTCCACAAAAGCTGGGTTTTAAAAGCCCGTTGCACGTAATTTACAGGATGCCGCAATCAACCCCACAATTTTTGGCTGTTTGTAATCTTAGAGACAATACTGCATTCAGTAGCTTGCCATTGCATTCTCAATGGCCGACGCTGATATCATTGTGGAAATCAACGCAAAGCATATTGTTCCCAAACCGTCCGAGACTGACGAGCCAGGTATGTAAGGAGTATGAAACTGCGTTCAGTACACTAAGCCACAAGCAGTTGTAAGAAAAGTATTCTGGACATTATCTCTGGAAGGAAAGACGCCGAGGAAGAGAAGTGGTGACACCACCTCATATATCATAATCTAGAATATGTGAAACCCTAACACATTCTATCTCTCTCTCTCTCTCTCTCTCTCTCTCCCTCTCCTCCCCCCCCCCCCCCCCACCAGCGGCAGTATCAGCTAAGGCAGTGGTGGTTCTCTACCTTTTTTTTTGGCCCATGCATCCCTTCACCATATGTTCAGAATGTCCCCCCCCCCTTTTATTTCCTCCCTATAAATTCCCCCCTCCCCCCGTCTCTACATAGTATATGTAAAAATGAAAGCTACATTTAATAACACATACTAGAACAAGTCTAAAGGTCTACATAAAACGTGATTTGCGGATCTACTGTTATAAAACGAATTTCGGAAGAGCGAGAAGTATGGAAGGAATAACAATATGAAGTAATCGGTTATTGTATTAACGCGATCTTGAAATAATCTTAATCCCCCTCCCCCTCCCTCCATCCATCCATCCATCATGTGCCATGCCGGTAAGCGTGGGCGGTCATGTTCTGCTATATCACTCGATCACCAGAGCCGTGGATCAGCTCCGTGTTTCTGTCTCGACCATGCCACAAGGCCAAGCTATCCAGGTACTTGCTTCTATGTCTTCCCCTTGGTCAGTTCCCCTCGATCTTACCAGTTGTGACCAAGTTCTCCAAATCATTTCTTCTCATAACAAGCCCAAAAATTGTGACTGTCTACGTCTAATGTCTCTAATCAGTTTACGATCTTCATTTGTTTCTTGAAGGACTTGTTCATTGGTCTTTCTGGCTGTCCATGGTATTCTTTGTATTCCCCCTCCCTGGAAACCCTAAAATTCCCCCCTTGGGGTTAATTCCCCACCGGTTGAGAACCACTCAGCTAAGGAACGATCATTACTTAATATGTGTAGGTACAAGACCCTTTGACACACCTTGTGAAGTTTGGAGCACATGTGCTAGATCCATATTTTTATAGACTAATCAGTACTCGAGGGGTGGGAGGGGAGGGGAGGGAAGGGGGGTGATGGGGGTCAGTATCACACAGATAGCCTTTACTTCCGGAGACATTTAGTAATACCCATTCTAGACCAGGGAGCGCAGGTCAGGTTTGACAATCGCTTCATTGAGAGTTTGAACTCATGGCCACAGGACCACCAGGCAGGCTACCACGCCTCCCACTTTCCTTGTGTACACCATGATAAAGAAGGAGCCCCGTTAGCGTGGTGGATAGATAATCACCTGCCGTCACAGTGGTGAAGAGTTTGATCTGCTTAGGGATGGATTCGAATTTTAAATAATGATCCTGACTCCCAGGTCGACCCAGCCCAAAATAGCTATCTATTGTCCTACACGCAGCAGGCCGCTGTTAAGTAACACCATTATTTGGGCCTACCTGAACAAAGAAAAGTTTACTGTATTCCACGAACAATAATTGATTGCTTAAATTTAGTGTGGCGTTAGCAATTAGGAGATTCCATCCGGTTTTGTGCAAACAGAAAGCGGTCATGTTAAATTTGAAATTACTATGGGAATAATAGATGCCTCACATTCGACTGTGACTATGTGTGTTAATTGTTTCAGCTTAATTATTAGTCTTTTATTCACTTCATATGTTATACAACTCTGCAGTATGCACTTGACGAGATGCAGCGATATATACACCAGGCAATAAATCGTGCAACATTTTGTTTGTTTCTTCTGTGTTTAAACTTTATTAATTTTCTACAGGTTTCTACACTTCAAACCGCCCATGTCAGCCTTGTGGCAGAAGCGACTGCGCCTGACCTTCAAAGTGTTTACCAAGGCAATGCAGCTATTTAATGTGACCTATTTCCTGTCGGAGGGCAGCATGCTTGGAGTCTACCGGCACCACGGATTTATCCCTTGGGACGATGATATGGACCTCTGCATGAATGGAACCGACTGGCTAAAGGTGAAACAGGTACGTTCGTTGCATGCTTCAGGAGTTTCCGTTTGTCTCTTAGCATACCATGCACCACTTGATGTGGCTCTGTGACTACCCCAAGTTGACCAATCTGCACTTTCAGTTACTTCAGTAGTTGTGATTCTGAATACGTCTAAACTAGTGGAGTATCTCAGATTATACATACATCCAAACTAGTGAAGTAACTCTCTAAGTACGTCCAATCTAGTGGAGTAACTCGACTCTAAATTAGTCCAGACTAGTGGAGTAAACTCCACTGCATTCTAAATTCAGACTCTATTTAGACTATAAATTCCCCAGACATGTGGCGTAAACTCACTCTAAATACGTCCAAACTAGTGGAGTAAACTCAGACTCTAAATACGTCCAAACTAGTGGAGTAATCTCAGATGGTTCCGTCGCCCTGCTACTGAGTAGAGTGAGTGTGTACGGTGAATTGCATGCGGAGTACTTTTACATCTGTCCGCGGTTGTTTGCAGCGTGAACTGTATGTTCAGAAAAATGGCGACCGGCCGGTCTCTGAGCTAAGTGGGTTGCCTTATGCAGTAATGTGTGGCTGCTGGTTTTCTAGTGAATGCTGCTTCCATCGAGGATACACTGTATTTTTCATGGCGTCTTTTGTGTTGGCATTCTGGCACCGGCATTATACAATATATCTGTGCAGGCTGTTGATTTGTGGAAACTCCTGTCTGCTCCACTTTTCACATGGGGCAGTGAGGAGCATTTTGTGTGATATTCACTGGCACTGGAATGGAGCATAATGGGGCGACCCGTTGCCGTGAAGTTGGAACCGCGACTAAATAACTAACTTCGACCCGAAATAAGCCTAAACTAATGCGAAACTTAGACAATGACAGAAAAAGAGAAAAGAAAAATAATAGAAATGAGATTTCTGAGAAGAATACTCAATGTATCATGAAGAGATCAGATCAGAAATGAAGAAATCAGGACTAAAGTGGGTGTTGTAGCTGCACTGGATTTTATTAGAAGGCAGCAAGTGAAATGGTTTGGCCATGCAAGTAGATTACCAACTAACAGTATACCACAACAAGCAATGATGTACAGACCATAGGGAAGCAGAGGAACAGGCTGACCATGTAAGCAATGGACGCAGGGAATAACAGAGTCCATGGGAATATTGATATATGAAGCCCATAAGCGGGTACTCTCCTGTTGTTTATACTTCACCTCGACATCGCAAGGTACAAGAGGAACAAGATGAGATGAAATGAGATGAGATCATGTTTGGGTCTGTTGACAAAGAAATACACACGGCCTATTGAGGCTATGTTAGCCAATCCTAGCAACAGTGTGTGCCATGCTGAATCTTGACATGGGTGCTTGCTGATGATGCCACTCCGCAGATGTGTGTTCCTGCGCTGGATTTGTATACCTTGTTGGTTTCTGGGTTTGGTGCGGGCAAGGAAAGTCCTATAACAGTCGCTGAGGAGATGTCATTTGAGTTCCGGGTTGGGTGAACATCTAAAAGTTTTAGCCTAAAAGGTTTCTGTGGTTTCGATAAGAGGAGCGCAACTGGGAGGGTACAAGCCTTAACTTGATGCGAGGGATTGCAACCTAAAGATTAAATGTTGTGGCAAGGCTGACCAGGCTCTAAGCCTTGGTTGGCAACTGGCCTAGGATAGAAGCTCCAGCAGGCAGACAGTTAGAGCATTGCTTTGCTGATCCGGCAGCTTCTGCAGCTTGTCTTAATCCGGAAGTAGATGTGTTACCTTTCTTCTGGAGTAAACTATGCAGGCCGAGAGAGAGATCATGCTGCATGGGCAACACACGGTCTCTACCATTCAGCCCAAGCTTTGTGCTGTGAAGCACAATGCAACAAACTATCGACTCTCAAGACGGCAAGGTGCCACTCAGCCAGTCAGTAATTTTTCTATGAATAAGTAGAAGGCTGTGGTTTTCGACGAATAGTTAGATCGCTGTGGTGTTTGATGAATAGGTAGATTGCTGTGATTGTCGATAAAAAGGTAGATTACTGTAGTTTTCGAGAAGAATGTTGAAAACAACATGGATAGAAAAAGAAACAAATGCCGAGGTAGTGAAAGATGCATGTGTAACTTGATAATTCACGAAAACCATACAAACAAGACTAATGGGACATCAACATAAGAGGTAAAATAAAAAATGTGGCTTTCTGACGGGCAAATACAATTTAAGAGAGGCAGAAGAATAGAGAAAGAGACCGATGAAAATGACGAACGTAAACATCAAGTTAACAAAGAATACCTTAAGTATCATCAGCTTCATCAACATGACAGAGAGAACTAGAGAGTCTTGACAGAAAGTGCTGCAGATAAAAATCCTGGACAAGAATAAAGGTATCACCGGGGCAAAACCACAGAGCTGATCCACCGCTCTGGTGATCGTGTGAGATATTATTACATTATACTATTATGAGAAACATGACCGCCCACGCTTATCGGCCTGGCACATAATGATGATAATGCTATTCTCATTATGGATCTTTATCAAAGCTTTGTATTGATTTTAACGATTCTTGGCTAGCGTTCAGATAGAAAGTCTGACAAGGCAAGACGTAACGTACTATTTTTGGCACATTTCAGCGTGTTGAAATTGATCTCGATCGCTCTTTTGCTTTTATCTCATTCTTTTCTGCCTATTGTAAACCATGAAGTGGGAGGGAACGGTTTGGAAACATCGATTACAATATTTGTGCTTCATTCTATTTCTTATATCCCATGCAGTGTGGCGATAATGATCATGTCTGTTAACAGCCGTCGTCTCTGGTGCTACTAATCATTTCTATTCCAAAGTTTCTCCATGCCACGATGTCAAACATCTTTTAATTTTATTTTCCCCTGCCTCCCTTCCCCTCCAACTTTTCCGTTGTGATGACATACTTCCGCTTTCCCTATCTCTTGACATGCCTAAATAATCTACACTGTCTACTTTTGATGCGAGCAACCAGTTTTCTTTGTGAGTGAACTTCTTTTAAGGTGTCTTCAGTGCACTTTCTCATTCTCTTATAAGCCATCTCTTTAGCTTCAACATACTTCCTCACTTGTCTGATAGTTGTCCATGAGTCGCTTCCGTACACTAAACTCCCCTTGATGTAATTCACAGTCAATAAATTGTGAAAAGACATAATGTGCGAGGTACCTGACAAGAAGATAAGTTTACCATTGCTTTCCTTCTTAGCAGTGACCATACATGTCACTGACCATACATGTCACTGACCATACATGTCACTGACCATACATGTCACTGACCATACATGTCACTGACCATACATGTCACTGACCATACATGTGACTGACCATACATGTGACTGACCATACATGTGACTGACCATACATGTCACTGACCATACCTGTCACTGACCATACATGTCACTGACCATACATGTCACTGACCATACATGTCACTGACCATACATGTCACTGACCATACATGTCACTGACCATACATGTCACTGACCATACATGTCACTGACCATACATGTCACTGACCATACATGTCACTGACCATACATGTCACTGACCATACATGTCACTGACCATACATGTCACTGACCATACATGTCACTGACCATACATGTCACTGACCATACATGTCACTGACCATACATGTCACTGACCATACATGTCACTGACCATACATGTCACTGACCATACATGTCACTGACCATACATGTCACTGACCATACATGTCACTGACCATACATGTCACTGACCATACATGTCACTGACCATACATGTCACTGACCATACATGTCACTGACCATACATGTCACTGACCATACATGTCACTGACCATACATGTCACTGACCATACATGTCACTGACCATACATGTCACTGACCATACATGTCACTGACCATACATGTCACTGACCATAGCCGTTGTCTCCATAGAGAGATCCTCTGTCTACCATAGTGAGACCATAACTAACAACTGTCTGCCAACTGCTCATCAGCTCCATCCATTACGTGATGTTCTACATCACACCAAAGAAGCAGAACAGATCAATAAACTGAAAACCACGTAGAAACAAATCACATAATGACTATCCATAGCTCTCAGTTGAGTATCTGGAATACGGTCTCATTCCTCAACACCTGATCATATGATATCGGTGTTTTCTATGTTTGGCTACGTTTAGCATACGATTACTGGCAACAAAGCATCTAAAGTATCACACGACATAGTGGATTTCAATGGTGACCCATCACTTGCAGTCTTCTTGGAAAAAAAAAGGGTGAGGGGATGTTTTATATAGTTATACAAAACAACCTCATCAGTGCCGTTTTCTTTTTCATACGGAATTGTTAAGGGTTACCCATTCATCAGTTGCCGTGCCCGTGCAGAACTCTCTGCCTTCTCCCTTGGTTGTATTTATTCATTTCTTTGCCTGCTACAGTTTCCTAGAACAGTAAAAAGAGTAGTCATCTAGTGCTTTCCTTCTATCTAGCATACCTCCATTTCAGCTTATTTGCTCAAACCTTTTGAAGAGAGCATTTTTAAGAATCTGGTAATCATTCTAAAGCCTTTGAGAAATCTGGTATACACATCAAAAGTGGCACCACTCAAATCTCATTATACTGATCAATGACCGCACCCATTGTCTCCAAAAAGAGATCCTCTGCCTTTTGTCGCGAACTTGAGACCATAACCAACAGCTACCTATCCGCAGCTCTCAAGCTCAATTCATCATCATCATCATCATCATCATCATCATCATCATCATCATCATCATCATCATCATCATCATCATCATCATCTTCCACTTCTGCCGTCAAGCGTCGTGGGGAGGAATAATTTGCGTTCCAGCGCCCGGTGGACGGCACTGGATAGTGTCATTCCGTGTGGTTGTACAATGTCTCTAATGTCGTCAATCCATTTTCTTCTTGGACTTCCTCGTGGTCTCGTCGCAGATGATCTTTGATGTAAGGCCAGTGATGGTAGTTGCTGATGTTGCATTCTAACAACATGGCCAAACCACTTGATCTTCTGTCTTTCAATAAATGTGGCACAAGGTGTCTGATAGTAACATTTCTTACTCGGTCTCGGATTGTTAAGTTGGCAGCTCTCCTCAGGCATCCCATTTCGCAGGTGTTGATTTTGCGAAGGTGTAATTTGGATAAAGTCCAGGTTTGAGATTGGTAGCATAGGGTTGGTGTGAATATGCTGTTTATTATCTGTCGTTTTGCGGACATGGGTATGCTTGGATGTTTCAGTAAGGGTGATAGTTGATATGTAAGTGCACTAGCTTTTTGACATCTGATTTCAATTTCTCTGTCCAATCTGCCATCTTCTGTGATCATACTTCCAAGATATCTGAATTCTTTAACTTGTTTCAGAGGTGTGTTATTTATCTGTATACTTAGTGGGCCTGGCGATCTGCTAACTTGCATTACTTCGGTTTTGGCTGTGTTTATACTCATATTGTATCTGCTGCAGGTTGAACTCAGATTAGTAATATGATTTTGTAGTCTGCCCTCATCGCTGTAAAACAGGCACTGATAGTCTGCAAATAGAAGTTCATTTATTCCCTTGGGTCAGTTGTTTCATCTGGAGTAAAGAGTTCTAAATTTTCTGAATCTGGTCTGTCGAGACTTGCTTCTTTGGAAATTCTGTCCATGTAGATATTGAATAGCAGGGGAGAGAGCACACATCCCTGCCTCACTCCTGTATTGACTGTGAACATATCTGATATACCTTCCTGTGTTCTTACTGCACTTCGGCTCGAGTGGTACATGGCTATGATGTTTTCTAGCAGTTGCCCTTCTATCCCATAGTCTTCAAGAATGGTCCATAATTTGTATCTGTAGCTCAATTAGCCACCTAAATCTCATTATACTTTCCATATATGCTTTCCATATTACCAGTGTCCCTCGCCATCTGACAAACAAAGTCCGATTTCGGAGTTACTTGTAATTTGCGTCCCAAAGTCAAGGATGAGAGGTCAACATTTTAGTCCAAAGACTATCCAAATTTCTCTTGCTAAAGCGAACAGTTAGACTAAACGTCGAAACACAGTTAGTTTGCATAAATTATCCGACAAAGAAGCAGCAGAAATAATGTGATTGGTCATGGTGGCTGTGGACTCCAAACAGGCTGAATGTCGTGTGTGTAAAGAATGAATGTCGTAGTAGTTCCTTGTTCTTCTTTACCACTTTAGTGTCGTCCCTGGAGTGAGGGGAATCCACACCCACATTTGTTTTAATTCAATATCTCTATTCTGGAGATATCCAGCAGACTCCGTCCACACACTCCCTCAATCTGAAGACACCTTCCTCTCACTCTTACTCACCCCTGGATCATGCCCCCTCTCATTCTTCCCCAACATAACATACTTGACAACTCTCGCTTCAACAAATAAAAAAACAAGAAATTTATTAAAGCAAAGAGTATATGTAGGAGAAGTGTATGTGTGTATAAGGTGTAGAATGTGTGACGTGTATTCTAAATCGTCTATAGACTCAGATCAGTGTCAAGAGTACAGTCATTCTCATCCCTGTGCTGAAGACACACCAGCACCAGGTATCCCATACAAGTAGCCTCACCCAGGTGATGCTCCTCCGGTCACGTGAAGACTTCCTCCGTTGTCTCTGGAACCACCAGGATGCTTGGACACCCCTGACAAACACTGTCTAATGAGAGTCTGATTCACACTAGGAACTTCCTCGGTTATTTAACGGATTGTTAATCAGGAAATTTTAATCCTATTGTCACTGTTATTGGAGAAATCTTAATGGATCTAGAGTCACTGGTTCTAAGGATTCCTCATATTAACACCACAATCTAACTGTTCTGGGTATCAATATAAATTATGCAATGTTCTGACTGTTCATTGATACATCTATCACTTGACTAAATCTCAATCTCATCAACATGTTCTGCTCAGCAGAAGCCAAGTTCCCGCAAACCAACTTGGGTATAAGCCCTATGTAGCGGCCTCTCAGCAACCTCGGTCTTCAGATTCTGAGCGATCATCTTCTAAATTTGTGTTGGTCCCACCGCTGAAAATCACCACACACATACGTGGACCTGGAAATTGAACCTGTAGAATAGAGAATACTATGGTGAGGGCAACTCCGTCCTGGCCAGAATTAGGTAAGTGTAGGCCAATACCAGCACTCAGATCTATAACAGAGATCAGTTCTCTGTCATACGGCCAAATAACTCAATCATATGATCTGAGACATGGCAACACCAGGAAAGAATAAAGGAACGGGTAGAAACCCAGCAGATGCCCTACTGGAAGATCCTACCATTACACATACCTCTTCTCCCTCTCAACAATCCCTAATCTCTCTAATTATTATTCCACTACATTGTCCTCAACTTCCTGAGTAAAAGGATACATCACATAAGCTAGTTGAAGCCACACAATAGGATACTAGTGCCGACGCTCCTATGATACTTTCTAGCACCGCACCATAGAACATTCTATCACTAATCATAATACATTATATCACTGCATAGTACTGTACTATATTCCTAATCATACTCTTAAGTCAGATATTATTAATTGCCTACCATATGTCTATTCCAGTTGTTACTCGAGAAACTAGGCAATCCGATTGGATCTATGTCCGCGGATAACTATCACTACTTAGACAGTCTAGTCCCTCTCATATAACACACCTCGGAATAATCCCCAATCCTAACACTTCAGAATGTTTTTCTCGACTCCCTCCACCTGTTTACCGCACTGGGTTTTATATGGGTGCTTGAGTGAGTCACCAGAAAGTCCAGACGCAAATCAATCCAGAATCTGGCTTTGTCCTCCTGTTTCCAGACTAACCAGAGTCAATTAGCTGTCAAGTTTCCTTTTCATATGGGGAGTTCTTTGTCTCATCCAACAAATATCCTGGCTGTTTGTGAGCCAGAGACCTTTCCCTCACTACAGAATCCTTCCGACCTCTAGCAGGCATTCTGTCTATCACTTGCAACGGCCAAATCCCGCTTCGTAGACAGATGTCGCCTGTACACGTCTCTCAAACAACAACCTGTCAACCAACTGTCGACCGTGTGTAGACAACTCGACGTGACTCACTTAGATCTCATACACAAATGTCGACCAGGTGCAGACAGTTATAACAACGTATGTTCCCCAGTTAGTTCCACATCAAAGGGTCAATTGTGTTTGCAAACTAATGTCGGGCCTGGTTGTCATCGATCGACTGACAAGTTATTTTAACTCGTGGCACTGAACACCCCTCTCATAACGCCCTTACCTTAAAAAAAAGAAGCTGTTTATCGAGTTTAACATCAAGACATACAGCAAATATAATGAGAAAATAAAGTGTCTACGGCAACATGATTGACATCTGTGGAACGTTTTATACAGATTCTAACAGTACAGCTTTTTAAACTGATTCAGTGTAAAACAAAAAAGTAGGTTTGCAAAGAAAAAAAAATGGGTACACAATCAAATGAACAAGTATTATAACGTAAATTCCCGCTAACTAAGCATTAAGACAGCCGAAGAAACCACGAAACAAAACACTTAACACAATAACCATAGTACGGCGATACATCACCCTTTATCAACATGGGAGGACATATGTGACGATAGATTATCATTCGGTACTGAATCAGTTAAAAGGTTTTTTTTGCAATGTTTTCGTATCATCGGTAGAGGTTCGGCAAGACTATATCGCTTTCCTAAAGCTTTATAGTATTATCAAGTATACATCTTGTAAGAGACTATACATATTTTCTAAAAGACATAATGGGGCAATCAGTATACATGCTACGAGTGGCTGATGTTATTGATCTCATCACGGGTCACAGAATTACAACTTTAAGAGCTCACAACATTTAGTAAATAAGAAACATCCGAGGTGGTGGACATTTGTTTAGAAAAAAATAGGAGCTACTTACACATAGTTATAAACAACACGAGTTGAGTTGAGATGAGCTAAGAAACGACATCAGTGCACTCAGGAATTCCCACACGGGCTCCTTCCCCTCGTTCAACAGCCAACGAAGAGTCATACTGCTAATGGATGTTCCAACTGCCAAATGATTGAAAGTTCTTCTGGTCTTCCCTCTGATTTGAGAATCGTTCAGTGCTCCCGCCAATCCTCTGCCATATCATTCTCTCCACATGCGGGTTCTCAGTCTGTTCCACCGCTTTTTCCACAACACCAAGTATGCACCATCATGTAGAATGGTTGAATGAGCGATTGTCCTTACATTCCAGGAGCAAGATAATATTAGGTTCTGTTAGCTTTAATCTGTCTTTAAAAAATTAGGAAAGGTTTTAAGGCTAGCGTATTGACTTCATTAAACCAGGTTTGATCCCGAATGACATGATCACTTGGTGCAGGCCGGCCTGCCGAAAGCGTGGCAGAAAGCACGAACTCCGTAGCTTGAGCCACCTACCTCAGGAATCACCGAGAAAACTGCGCCCCTGAACCGAATGATGAACTCGGGAAACGAACACACTGCAATGTCATTATGTTCTGTAAAGCTGCATTAGTTAGTTTCATATCCTTTACATGACATTTGCAGTCAGCACCATCATTTTTTGGTGTTGTTAATATCTTGAAAAGTTTACATTCAGTAGTTTGCCATTGCTTTCTGAACGAACAGCACCCATACCATTTCGTAATAAACCAGCGCAACGCGGTCTGCTGCCAAATCGCGCACAGCTGTGTTTCGAACGCGGGTATGCGGAATCACGAACCGCGTCCGCAACACCTTCGCCATGGAAACCGGTAAAGCTGCATTACTTCGTGTTGTTTCATATTGTTTACATGTTGGTGTTCTGTAAAGCTGCATTATTTCGTGCTACTGTATATGTTTTGTCTAAATGTCTTCCCCTTGTTTATATGTTGCGTTTTGTGTATTTGTTTGCTGATAAAGGATAATTGCCGCAACGTCCTATACTTTCCGTAATTGTAGTCTGTAAAATTGCAGTATTTCGTGTTATTTGATATAGTTTACATTACCACATATTTACCGCAGTTCCAGTAATTTTATTATAAGAAAACAACTACGTTAAGCGCTATTTTAAGCTATTCCTTATCACCATGAATCCAGAAAAGAGTATCACAGGGAGAGAAGAATAATGACGACTGTTAATCAGACGGAATGGCTAGATTGATAAAATGTACGAATAACATAAGTCTGTATACCTTCCTAATTTCTGAACTTCTCAATATGTCACACCTTTTTGTAGTTTCCTCATATTTAACTGCTAGAAAGCTCCTTTCCAGCAGATGTTTGACTACTCCAGATCGAGGGGGCACCAGCCGTGTTTCTCCATTTTCTCAGTCAATTCCACGGTCCTTCATTGGGGTTGATATCGTGCCCTTGACTCATTTGTCTGGTTCACGGCAAGTTAACTTGCCTAAGTCAAATTAACCATAACATATTTTATCCGAAGTCGTGTATTTGACAAGAGAGCAACCATCAGTCTGAACTGATGCCTGCACAGCGTCGTGTAAATGCTTAATAGCCTTAACAAGAGATAACCTCTACTTCAGTGGTTCTCAACAGGTGGGGAATTCCCCCCCCCCCTCCAGGGGGGAATTTTGGGGTTTCAAGGGGGGGGGGGGCGGGGAGAATGAAGATTCTTTCAAGAGCGCGTTAATACAAGAACCTATTACTTGATCTTGTGTTTCCCTTCATACTTTACGGTTCTGTACGTCTCACCCTTCTAAAATTCATTTTATAAAGTAAGTAGACCCACAAATCACGTTTTATGTGAACGTCTAGACTTGTTTTAGTATGCGCTTTCATTATGGGAGGGGGGAATTTTTAGGTAGGAAATACGAAGGTGGGGGGGGGGGGGGGGGGAATGACTTTCTGAAAATATGGTGAAGGGGGGCACGGGCCAAATAAGGTTGAGAACCACTGCTCTACATCTCTGAAATAATCTGGTCATGTTAAGTCCAGCAGTTTTCTTAAGTGGCTCAAATTGTTTAGTCAAAGTTTTACATTCAGAAACAGTACTTCTAACAACTTCTCAACATCCCATAAGATGTCACAAGAATTCAAGAAACCGACACAGATGCCATCGAATAACTAGAACCAGACATATTGAAAGAAGAAATTATAGAAGCGTTCAGATTAGCCCCATTGAACAGATAACCTGGAAAAAATGAAATACCAAATGAACTAATTAAAGCAGTAAGAGAAGTAGGAACAGCATGGCCACATAGACTATTCAACCATGTTTGGGTAGAACAACAGACACCTCGAGACTTAGGAAACGCCATACGTATCCCAATTTTGAAAAAAAAAACAAAGGCAGCAAAAGAGACTGCACACAATACAGAGGCATTTCACTGTTGAGTCATACTGGGAAAATATTTTGCTAAATTCTTGAGAAAAGATTACGAACTACTATAGAATCCCAGTTAAGCGAAACACAACTTGGATTTAGGAAAAACAAAGGATGCACAGACGCCATTTTCGCTCTTAGACAACTTATAGAAAAATCAATCGAATTCAATGAAACACTCTACTTAGCCTTTGTCGACCAAAAAAAAAGGCATCAGATAGAGTACAAGCTGTGGGAAATCCTTAAACAATATGGAGTGAGTACACATCTAACAAACCTATAAAGAAGCTTATACAACAGTGAATGTATAGTGAGAGCAACTGGAGGACACTCAGAACCCTTCACCATAAGATCCCGGAGTACGGCAGGGTTGTGTCCTGTCCCCTCTCTTGTTCATAATCTATATAGACAACATATGTAAAGAAGCCAGCCATTCAGAGACCGCAAGAGCACCGCATGACGAGAACACAGAAGAAGAACCATCAGCAAATCTAACCATTAGAGAACTCCTGTTTGGGGACGACCACGCACTAAAGCAAAATCAGAAGCTGAATTATAAGACCACATTAATTGTCTAAACGAAATGTGTAGGAAACATAACATGAAAATTAGCACAAGTAAAACAGAGGTAATGACTATAACTAAAGAAGAAAAAGCAACAACGATTCACCTAAAGGAACATCCATTGAAACAAGTAAAGAGTTTCAAGTACCTAGGAAGTATAATATCATCAAATGGCAAATCAGAAGATGAAATCGAAAGTACATACAATAAGGCATAACTCATTGGACAAATGGCACCAATACTAAAGAACAAACATGAATCAATAACTACTAAGAAAGCACTTTACAACAGTCTTCCTACCAGCTCTATGCCAAATGCCAAACCTGGATAATGACAGAAAAAGAGAAAACAAAAATCACAACAACAAGAATGGGATTCCTGAGAAGAATACTCAATGTATCAAGAAGAGATAAGATCAGAAATGAAGAAATCAGGACTAAAGTGGGGGTTATAGCAGCACTAGATTTTATTGGAAGGCAGCAAGTCAAATGGTTTGGCCATGCAAGTAGGTTACCATCTAACAGTATAACACAACAAGCAATGATGTACAAACCAGAGGGAAACAGAGGAAGAGGCCAACCATGTAAACGATGGGCGCAGGGAATCACAGAGTCCATGGGAATATCGATACATGAAGCCCATAAGCGAGTACTCTCCCGCTATTTATTCTTCACCTCGACACCGCAAGGTACAAGAGGAACATGATGAGACGAGATGAAATCAGATTTGGTAAAACAACTGTTGCAACCATCATTGCAAACTTCGTTTTACAGCATGTTACATAAACAATGGGTGAAGCGTCCTCTCTTATTATGATACTTCCTGTACTGTATTCACACCGCAAGATGATAGCAGGAAACTGCCTCTAGACAATTTATTTAGGTATTATTTTATAATGTAATACAAATATATTTGTGTATTACTTTGTAATGTAATACAATTTATTTATGTATTATTTTTAGGGCTGTGGAAGTTAACGATTAATTAATCGATTAATCGTTAATATTTTTTAACGATTAGTTTTTTTTAAAGAATTAATCGAAAACTTTTCTCCCATCACTTATACGAATTAACCGGATGTCGAGATAATGTCGGACATTTTAAACATAGTGATGCAAAAAATTGTACTGAGTCTCCATTGTGAAAGCTGCAGCAAGATGTACCAACACAATGGAACAATATTTTTATTATGCTAGAGTCTTCTACAGGCACGAGAAGCATTTACTGTCTACAAGTCAGATGAAATAAGCAATACAAAGGTCCAAAACTATCAGATTCAGATTGGGAGAAGATTTCGAAATATGTCAAAGTTTTGGACTAATTCTGTCAGACCACGGTCCTGCTTGGCGGTCAAGATTTTGTTTCATGTAGCTGTGTATTGCCACTGCTATCATCGTTGACAAAGCATATGACTGTTGTGACATGTTCGATTGAGACAGAGGACCTAGTTAGTAGTGTTCTCTGGAAATATATCTTGAATAATAAATAGACAAGATAAGGATATGATTTTGCACGTTTTTGTCTAGAGGTCTCTCAAATGAGATAGATAATCATTCCCGCCTAGCCCTTTTGGAGAACCATTTTTCCCTTGGCTCTGAACCCCCACTGTGAGACTACCAAGTATCTACACAGAAATTTATAAAAGAAGAAAAAAAAAGTTCCCTCAAGGCCAAAAGAAGATCTGGACTATTCGCCCCTGTACAACTGAGGATCCATTTCACTCATCATAATGTTGTCAGTGTGCTATTCGTCCGTCACATTAGATCTTCCCTTATTGTATCTTGTGTCAGTGTGACCTATATCAGTTGTCCAGTTAGACTTTAGGACTTTAGGATTAGTAGACAAACTCAACAATAACTGTACATAACATCTGTTGAACAAAACATCTGCATGACAGGTTCTTGACAAAAGTGGGACATACATTCACATGGAAATGTTTACACCAACCATTGCACAAGACACACATCATAAGAGATACTTGACAACATCTATACAAGACTTTTCACAATATCTGTAACCAACCACAGTAACTTAAGACATTCACCAGAGACAATACTTGACAGCAACTGTACAAGACATTCTCCTGAGACATGTACTTAAACACTGGTTCATAAATACTCTTTATTGAGCTGCTGGTGGGTCGAGTGAAGACCAATGGTTCATCTTTTGCCATGTCAACACTTCAACACGTACATGCATAATGTACAAATATGCCGAACATGCATGCAGATAAACATGATACAACTCCTCCTAAGTACTCCACCAACCGATCAATATACTCTCCTCCTCCTCGCTAATCTCTAACTACACCACTCATTTACTGTATCTATCATCAATTCTTGTCTCTTGGGAATTGGATAAAATCCTATTTATGGGAAACTTAAGGAAGGAACTACTGTTCTGGATCAGTTGCATCCTGTTATCATCAGCAATTGATGTTGGAAAAGCTCCAGGTAGCAAACTTCCTGTAATAAGTCCCATGGCAGATCATTCCTCTTGAGATCAGAAGTTGGGATGATGATACGGTACTGAATCTCACTGTTGACCAGACTGCATGTGAAAGCTGTCACTGGGGTACTTCACATGGTTGAGGATATCACTCTCCTGACATTGGGAGATGTATTCTCGGTACATGTAGAACATGACTTGCCGAAGAGACCCAGAGATATGAACAAAGTCCAATATATTGCAGCACCTCATTTAGCTAGTCTAACCTCACCTACTCTTCAAGTCTTCATTCACAATCACTGTGTGAGCACCAGCCTGGTTATTCTCCAAGTTAAGTCTCAGATGAACAATCATTGCAAGCTACTTCACCAGGTTTATATGAATGTAGTTATTAACAAGAGACTTGATTTTAATTTCTCAGATGACATTGATATACTTAATGATCACTGTACTGATCCCTATAATAACCATTAAAATTCTGATAATGGAATTCTTCAGAACTGTTTTTCTCCCATTGACATTCAGCATTTGAGGAGCAGAGATAAAATTCTCCAGGAAATTCCTGCATTTTGGATTCTAGGAGTATGAATAAGTGGTCCATTGGGGCACAGGATTAACTTTCTATGAACCCGACCGAGACAAACTGTAGACAGGGGCCTTCTTTTTTAAAGCCTGGTTACTGTATACCAAGACAGATTCACCAATGTCGACCATTCCTGCTTTCTGTTTAAAAACAGTTACTTTCAGTTGACTGGGGCCAAAGATTGTCATGAAAATAAAGGCTGGCAATTCAGCCTGTGTTCATCTGCGATTTTCCCTGGATTACACTTATAGGGAGTTAGTTCTGGGTCTGGGACTTCTGGTTAGTTGTCCCAGATGATATATGAAGGCCTCTCCACCATCCTTTGTTCTCTGTTGATGTACAAAATGGCACAACATCTCTTTACATTTGTTAAAAGAAAATGTTATCATACATCAACATACACAGATGGAGATGGGGAGGTAAGGGAGGGTGTTGCCCAAACACACCTCTCCTGATTTGATGATGAAGTGTATTTCGCTCTGATGTACTGTGGGTGGTATGTTTTCTTTATTCACCCTTATCTGTGGTAATCACAAGCCTATATGCTGAGACAGGGGTAGCCTACACAATTACAATCATTTATGTTGTCCTAGTTCTTACAATGTTTAAACCACAGTAGACCTGGGCACAATGAGGAACAGACACAGTAAAGCAAGCACTGTAAGGCAAGCAGCATGAGCAAGCATTGTGACATAGCAACATGAGACAAGCATTGTGAATCAGCACATGAACAGGCATGGTGAGGCAGAATAGAAAATAGGCATTTACAACTGCAATATGCAATATATATATATATATATATATATATATATATATATATATATATATATATATATTAAACTAATGGCATTTACCCAATTAGCAGACCAAACATCAATTCCAATGGTTGTTATGTTGGTGCAAGAATGTCTTATTCTATACACACTCACACAGCAATGCCAGACCTCACCCCTTTCAGACCAGACTTGGCTCACAAGTACATCATCATCTGTGTTCTTTCCCCACTGAGTAATGTCCATATCTACTCCAGTGGGTAAAAGAAGCCAAATTGCATAAGCAATTGTTCTCATATGCACCAAAGCACATATGGGGAAAACATGTTTTGTCCTTGTAAATTTGCATGAGCCATACATTATATTCAGCCAACTAAGACACAGGTTCACACACCTATTGTCCTTTTAGTAAGTAGTTTATATGAACCAACCAACAGTAGAGGTACCAGTGTAATACTTCAGAGAGAAATTGTATTAATTCTCTTGAGCATAATCTAGCCACAAGGCATCACAGGAACTTTGCAATTCTGGCGTGCCATAAACGTCCTGCTTACATATGGATATTGAAGCATCTTTCCTTCTACTAATGTGAGAGGCTACTTATCAAATCACCAACTCACTCACTCCAACATTCTCAGCATTTACAAAGGAACTTGTACATGTTTACATCACACATTCCAATCCAGACTGCCAAATGTTAACTCGCAAGAGCAGTGTACAGTTGAGTTAAGAATGAGTCATGCTAGGCATTTAGAATGCATAAAGGGTTTGCGAATTTGCATTGAGTGTAATTTACAATCATCAAGCATACGCACCCAGTCACAACAGGGGAATGATATGCACTTGGATTATACAGCGTGAAAGACCTGACAGGCTGAAGAAGCAGTGTTCAGAATACTTGCACACAGAAGTTCTGTTTTCACTTTCACATTTTCTTCATAAAATACTCTTATATTCTTCTCTTTCGTTCACTAGGCATAACCACAACATTAAAGTATGTTTGAAAGTGGTACCTGTTATCCAGAGAACAATATTTTACGGAATCTTTAAGGGCATTTTGGGGTCCCCACATCACAGATAGCGACTGCTCCTGGTGGAATCCCGGCTCAAACTAATAGATGTTCAAATTTGGCCTAGTGAATAGCGTGGGCTGCCACGTATTAGCCAATGAAAAGGCGAGCGTATACCGCTGCCCTACCCCACCGCGTTCTAGAACCTTCGATTCTAATAATAACCCTAATATCTGGATGGTCTGCGTTCAAAACTAAAAGTATTATTATGGATGTGTTGGACTGGGAATGTGGATGCCTGATCCATTATGTCACAACTGTACACGATGATGATCCGGGCTACATTGCTCAATTTAAGGCAGCATCTTTTAATGAATTCAGTCTTTACTAACAAAAGACACCACAAGAGGAGACATGAACAAAGGACAGCCGCCGACCATCTCCCCAGCTGACGTCACAGACACAAACGCGTCCGAGATAGGACTTACTCGTAAGAGCGTACAAGACAAGAAACAGGGTAAAAATACCCACAAAAACCATGGATCTCGGCAATAATCAAACCTGAAGAGGCAGGTAAGACGAGACCAAGTTTGGAATTTTTTTTGTTTTATTCGAAAATTGGAATTGGAATTGGAATGACTTCAGTGAACGTGAAGCTAATATGCCAGGCATTGAAATACTACAGATTGCAACAGCACTTTATCCACGCTACAAATACCTGATGTGTTTGTCAAAAGATGCAAAAGAATGAACTTGGTCACGTATTGAACAACAAATAGCAGTTTAATCGAAATTAACTATTAATTAATCGTAAATTTTTCAAAAAGTTAACTATTAAATTTAAAATAATCGGTCGCAGCCCTAATTATTTCATAATCTAATACAATTTATGTATGCATTATTTTATAATGTAATCAGTCTCTCGGTAGAGATTTGTTCGCAGCAGACGAGCATAATCTCCGGCGGGCCTATTCTCGCTGGTCGCGAGATCCGCACAGTGGAAGTAAGTGAGATTTGCTTGCAAATAGACAGGCAATATCTCCTGCGGTAGCTATGGCGGGCCTATTCCCGCTGGTCGCGGGGACCGCTATAAGTCAGGCGGGGAGTCTGACGTTAGTGCACGCTTTACACAGGTCCGGACACTTGTGTTGACAGATGTGCGCGCCCTCATGGTCCGGGCTCGTACAGGGCCCTCACCTGTGGGACATGGCTGAACGCCTCTAAGCCGGGTCCCTTGGGTGTCAGGGTCTGGCCATAACTCGCCACCGGCTCGTGGTGGTGAGGTCTCGGTGGATTGACGCTGAGCCGCCAGCGTCTGCAGCCTACCTTGTGCCAGACGTATTGGTTACCCATTCCTCTGGAATACACAAGACTAGGCCGAGGGAGGGATCATGTCGTTTGGGCATCACATGATCTCTGAAGCTCTGCCCAGACATTGTGATGGAATATTGGCCACATTCCACTCACATACTTTGGTCTGTCAAGACTGCAAGGTGTCTACTAATACTAATACTGAATCCTGAAAAAAAAATTAAACAACATGCTCCTTGATGGGATTCCAAAACTGATCGAGGGCAGTCCTGATAGCCACTGCTTGACATAGGCTCCGTCGTTTTAAGTATATCTTAATATCTATCCATCCATCCATCATGTGCCATGCCGGTAAGCGTGGGCGGTCATGTTCTGCCATTTCACTCGATCACCAGAGTCGTGGATCAGCTCCGTATTTCTATCTCGACCATGCCACAAGGCCAAGCCATCCAGGTATTTTACCCAGAATGTAATGTACCAAGACTGAATATCCACCTGCTAAATGAACTAAATCTCATTTGGTAGAGTACTCAAGACTTAATCTGTATCTTAATATAACAGTGACATATCTTTTCCTGTTTTACAGCAGATACGATGTTATATCATTTCAAGTATTATAACAGACATGATAGGTATATCTTTTTCAGTATTATAACAGATACGATGGGTATATCATTTCCAGTATTATAACATAAGATAGGTATATCTTTTTATGTATGATAACAGATAAGAAAAGTAACATCTGCTACAGGATATAACAATATGAGATGAAAACAGTTAAGTAGATGAAACCTGTTTTTATCTCATATTTTCAACTAGTAACCCACATTGCAAACTCAGTTTTATTTTTATTTATGAGACTGAAAACAATAACCAAATCAGATGACTTTCCAGGACGCATAGGTGTTTCCAAGGCACCAGGGCCAGGTTCTATACTGGCCAAGACCTACTAACACGTCCTAGTCGTGCGTCATGGGCAACAGGTCCCTCCGGGGTCCTGGCTAACGTAGTAGGATCGCTGATTCCTCCGAAGTTGGAGACTATCTGCATGCACAGTGAGGAACCACCAGTCTGAACACCAATAAGTCAGACATGGAACAACGGATACTTATGCAAACCTCAGGTCCGATATGACATCACACTGATGTTGGACAACAGGATGTCTTCATCCGACATACAGGACTTTATGCTGGAGATCACAGCCAGCGAACACAAGCAAGCAAGATGACTTTCTAATACAAACCTATTATGCTTTTTTCCCCCCAGATACTTCACTGCATTCCAGACTTTGATGTTGACACACGCAGCTATATGATGTACAAGTTTTTCTGGAAACATTCCGAGCCCATGAAAGATGACGATGTCATTCGTATACCTTACATTGACATTTTCTTCTTCACCGAAGATGACGAGTATATATGGGCACTCTCTAGAATTAAGAAGCACCGAATTGTTTTCAAAAAGGCAGCCATTTTCCCTCTGACCTACAGGCCTTTTGAAGACCAAATGGTTCCGGTGCCAAGGACGTTTGAACATCTATGTAGGACAATGTATGACCCTTCTGTGTGCGTGAGCAGAGACTATGATCATTTAAGTGGCCGGCCATTGGTTCCATTTTACGAATACGAGTATAAACCCTGTAGTATTTTCCACAAGTATTATCCATTTGTGGAGCGAAGAGACGTGGTAATCCAGGGGAAGGCTGCTACAGTTGAAGTCAAGAAGCTTGGAAAGAAACTATTGAGTAATTTTACTGTGTTTCATTAGACCTGTCGGGTCTGACAAACTGCAGCCTATACTGACGGCATTATAGTTGCCCTGCTGGTCGCGTCAACATTCGTGGCCCTCCGGTGTTCTCTACACACACAAAAGTTAGGTGCATATCTTTAAAGAACGTCGCAGTCAACCACACAATTTTTTGGTTGTTTGTTATTTCTTGGCAACTTTACTTTCAGTAGTTTGCTCTTGCTTTCTGAGAGACTGGAACTCATACCATTGTCTGAAAACCAACGCAAGGTACAGCCATACGTATAAGACCAGGAGTGTGTGGCAAATTCATTTTCAGTAGAGGTGTTGTTTCCCGTCCTCTACCACACTTCAGGTCGACTTAACCTAAAACGGGTACCGGGACATGTTTCGGGAAGTAAAAGTGACCGGCGTGATTTAGACCACGTTACCCCTGGAAACCTGATTTGCTCGCTAAAATATGGGCCTCGCACCGTTGGGCCAACAAACCTTAAGACAGTAGTCGGCAAACAATATGTTGTGTTTTGCCGAATGGATGTTGCAGTCACCCAGCGCACCGAGCTGCCCACTATATTTTTTTATTTAAACAACCATTATAACACGTTAATTTGATTTGTTCATTTACATGCTTACGATACATTAAATAACTATTCTTTTCTATGTAGATTAATCAATACTGTAATTTGAATCAGAACTAATGCACACATTATATTTTGCAAAATAAGTTCTGAACATTTTATTTTGACATTTTATTATAAAATTGACATATGTATATTTTGTTAAGGTGTAAAACCAATAGTTTGAAATTAAGTAAATCAAAAACAAACACGTTATTAACATTTCACTGTAAGCAGTCGTGGCTTAGAGGTTATGACTTTTCTCCGTAATCTCGTATACTCTCGTCGGTAACGTGATGACGGTGAGAATCAGCAGTGGTTCGAATCGCATCGTTAACTTACGGGGTATGTGAGCCGGCCGCTCAGAAAGCAATGGCAAACTACTGAGCGTAATCTTGCCAAGAAATCAACATACAGCTGAAAGATGCTGCTGTTGACAGAGATGTCCTGTAAAGGATATGCAAAATAAAAAAGAAGTCATTAATTGTTATTGTAATGAGTGATTAATAAATTACAGTTAGGGCATTACTTTCCTGATCCGGCAGCTTCTGCAGCTTGTTTTTTGTACAGATGTATTGGCGTTACCTTTTCTCTGGAGTAAACTAGACAGGCCGAGAGAGGGATCATGCTGCATGGGAAACATATGTTCTTTACCATTCAGCCCAGGCTTTGTGCTATTGAGAGATATAACTCATTCCCTGGTCTTAATTGGCCTCGGAATCAAAGCCAGAAACGTTACGTGTCAGAAGTCCTTGTCTACTGGCGTAGACAGGGGAACCACGGGTTGCCTCTGACATAAAGGTGTCACTGATCAGCTACCGTCCGTCCCAAGCTGGGTATAGCCCATTCAGCTGGGTACCTATCGACCTCATTAATCAAACAATGGGGCCTTTCTCTTTGCTTCTCCTTGATTAATTGTTCATGTGTGTATTTGGTCCCGTTCAGCTTCTGAATGTAGAAGTGTTAGGCATGGTCTCTGCGGACTTAAAATAGTTTTCATGCGTGAGACAATCAAAATGCAAACTTTTTTTTTAAAAACACAAGATTATATAATATTTAAAAAAGTGAATTATATATCTTTTACAGGACGTCAAAGCCAATCCCAGCATTATATATATATATATATATATATATATATATATATATATATATATATATATATATATATATATATATATATAAAGTTAGTTGCATGTTCTTTACAGGACGTAGCAGTCAACCCCAGCATTTTGACTGTTCGCGCGATTCCTGGGCAAGTTTACGATCAGTAGTTTGCCATTGCTTTCTGAACGACCGGCACCCATACCATTTCATAAGAAACCAACACATTTCTGTTTGGAACGGGAGAATGCGGGATTACGAATTGCGTCGGTAACACCTTCGCCACGGAGCCGGTATGTTTAAAATAAAAATCCGTTTAATATTAGGGATATAAAGAGAGAAATATAAATAATAATTTCACCCGAAGCACCTTCCTCCTGTGGATCTTTCGAAGGCCATCACATCACGGATCTGTATGAATGGTTGACTGTTTTTCTCTCACTTAGCGAGACGTCCAACGTTGGCCTGTGCCCTCGTCTGACCGCTTACATGGCATTATCAGCACAGCTACCTAACAACTACGCTGATACACCGGCCGTGAGATCAGATACTGTACTTCAGTTAACTCTGCATGTCATTTAAAATCATTCTACGTGCCGACGCCTGCCTTAAGGTATATTCCATTACACTCTTGAAACAGTATTGTTCATCTTTGCTCTGGATGCCAAAATGTAAAAGGTCAAGTATTATTGATGTGAGTCACATATAGATCGCTTATATGTAGACATAAGTACAACATACACAAGAGAATAATTATTCAGTCATCAGTCCCATCTATTCTCTGTTGAACATAAGCCTGCAGCATCTGATATCTGGCAAATATTACTGCTAACCGATGTATTTAACTGTCTCTATAGCCATTTGTTCTGTGGTTCATGTCAAATATCTTACGTCTGTCCACCATTTTCTTCTCTCAGAGGATTAAAGACCACTGTCTTGTGGCAAAGAGTTCTGTTCAGATCAGATCTTCCCACTTTTATTTTTCTCTCAAAGGGTTCTATTCAAATCAAGTCTGCCACCACTTTCATCCGTGAAAGGGTTTTGTTCCGAGCTAAAGAGAAGATTGAATAACTAGACCATCAATGTCTGGGTCAGAACCGGCACCTAAAGAAGATGAGAAGAATACAACTGGACGTTATCATTTGTCAGTTATTGATGGGCCATTCTGGTTTCACTCCGAACAAATTCATAACGAACAGATCTCTGCCTTACATCCAATAGTATTTCATTTCTTACTGAAATGTATTGTTCTTTTATGTGACGTTTCTTCTGGGCTGTGTACGATTTCATTCCATTATACTATTACCCCTACCCCGGTTGTACCAATCATCGCCTCCAGTTCTGTGTTGATTGATTGTTCTCTTTGTGTGCTGTTCTTTTTGGGATTTACCGATCCTCACAGCCGTTTTGCACATTCTGAACATTTTTATTGACTCGTATTCAGTAACGCCCTTGCTGATTATCTCATCGGTGAATATTGTGTTCTCTTACTACACCTGTATATATGATACATATATGCTAGACAGAAACTTCTTCAAGATGTCACTCAAAGATACTTTTAACTCGTTGAAAATAAAGGGAAGTAATACAGCATTTACATATCTCTCTCTATAATCCATTGGTGGGGAACCTTTTTTCCGTAACATAATTAGCGTGCCATGAAAATGTATCAACTTAAAAATTATCCTGTTGTATTTGGTCATTCATTTAAACTAACTCACCCTTAATATGATGACTTTAATTGATTATTTTTGTTGAAGTGCATGATGTTAGATGGTACTGATGATATTCATAACAAATATATTAATACTTGTTTATAAAGCTCCTAAATTTATTGAATTTTGAGTCCCGCCTTCGGTTGCTTTATAGAGCCAGACGAAATGATTTCGCTGGTCTTATACTCCCCGCGGGTCGAACGTTCCCCACTAATTCTCTAGTCAATCTTGGTTAACATGGATGTGAATGAAATTAATAACTTAGTGTGCAAAAAACAAACAGACTGACAAATTCTGCAATTTCCAGCTTGCAATGACAACCCCAGTGTCCAGCATGAATTACAACCCCAATGTCCAGCATGTAATGACAACCCCAATGTCCATCATGTAATTACATCTGCATTGTCCAGTATGTAATGACACCCCAATGTCCAGCGTCTAATGATAACTGCAATGTCCAGCATGTATTGACATCCCCGATGTCCAGCATGTAATGACAACCCCAACATCCAGCATGTAATGACAACCCAATGTCCAACATGTAATGAAAACTTGTCAAGACATCACAACAGCAAAAAGAAATGCTGGCGTTGACTGCGACGTCCTGTAAAGGATATGCAACTAACTTTTTAGTTTAAATTATAGTTGCAATTTCCAGCATGTAATGACTGCTGCAATTTCCAGCATGTAATAACAGTATGAATAACTGATATTGATGATAAGATGAGAATCATATCCTGCTGAAATGGCCTTATTTATATTTATTATTTGTATGGTTTGATACAATGGGAAAAATTGTGTTGACTATACTCGTTTGATGTAGGCCATCTTTTGGCCAATCGATATACATAATGTTTTTTTCTACATCATTTTCTGCTGCGATTTCGTGCAATTAATTTTCTGTATCATTGTAGCATTTGTCCTCCTATATTTATGCTTACGGTTGTCTGTTATATTTGTGTTCACTCATTGGTCACCTTCTACCGTGTCCTGTAGGACCCTTGCCCTCCATGTCTAAACCACTGTTACACTTGATGTAGTCACAGAAATGCAGTTTCCGGGTCATAATTATGGTTTTGAGCTTAGTTTTCGTTTATGTGTTGATCTTTTCAGTATTTTACTTTTATTTTAGAATTGCGTTACTCTAAAATTTTTTCTGTAACATTTCAGTTAAAAGGCATACATTGTTTTTTGATTTAGTGTTTATGAAATGATCCATAATCCATGTCTAAATATTGCCAAAGGAAAGATCCTTGGTCTCAAAATATTTCTGTTGCATGCTGATTGAGTCAAAGGGTCTTCATTTTGTTTTACCATTGAATAAAAACACCCCATATGACAAAGAAGCTTGGTGAATGGAAACCGTAAAACCTTATCTAGTTTGAATGTCAAATGTCATGACACCTTCTCACAGGCGATGAGCAATATTTAGGGAACGGTTCACGGCAAATGAAGAAGAGGAAGGAAGATACAATTATGGACTGATATAATTGAAAACTGTTAAAGATTAATTGCATAACCTTTACAGAAAGTCGCAGCAAGTTTTTCCGCTTGTGGTTTCATGGCAATTTAAGTTCAGTAATTCTAACCAATAAAAAGAATTCTGACCAATAAAAAGATGTCAATTGAAACGAGAAAAAGAGTGTTGAGGGGATACATAGAGCCTGTTCTTTTGTATGGATGTGAAACTTGGACAATGAGCAGTCAGGCTAAAAACATCTGATGGCTGCAGAAATGTGGTTTCTGAGGAAAATGCAAAGAATACCATGGACAGACAGAAAAACCAATGACCAAGTACTACATGAGGCAAATGAAAGTCGTAAACTGATTACAGAAATTAGACGTAGACAGTCAAACTTTTTTGGACATGTTATGAGAAGAAATGGATTGGAGAACTTAGTGACAACTGGCAAGATCGAGGGGAGCAGACCAAGAGGAAGACCGAGAGGAAAATACCTGGATGGCTTGGCCACATGGCATGGACGAGACAGGAACACTGATCTGATCCACGACTCTGGTGATCGAGTGAAATGGCTAGTCATGACCTCCCACGCTTTCCAGCATGGCACATGATTGATTGATTGAATTTGCCATTGATTTCTGAACGACCAGGACTCATACCATTGAAAAAAAATTAACGAAAGGCGGAATGCTACCAAGTCGGACGCAACTATGTTTCGAACGCGGTATGCGGGATTATGCTTCTGCGTCTCCTTCGCCACAGAGCTCGTACATTTCCTTGAAAACTGTACAGGGTGTAATATTGCATACTTATGTGAGCAAATGACGACAGTGACTTGCGGGGCACTGGTTGCTGATGCTTCCACCATAACACCCCTGTGACCCTCGTCCGGGGTTAGGGGATGACATAAGCAAAGATGAATTGGATGTTTCGATGTACAGATGCTTCTTCGGCGAGGCAGGATCGAATCCCATTGTTGACAAACTATAGCTTTAAATTTTATCCTGTCCTAGAGTGTCCTTTGATCTCTTAGCACTACTTCTGTGCGTGCCAAATCAACACTTGAGAATGTATTTCTCATGTTATGACGGCTTCTGTGTAACACACTTTTTTGTAAACTATAGTACTTTACTAGATGTTGCTTTACTTGTGTGTGTGTGTTGTGTGTTTGTGTGAGTCAGAGAGAGAGAGAGAGAGAGAGAGAGAGAGAGAGAGAGAGAGAGAGAGAGAGAGAGAGAGAGAGAAACACATCAATTTCAAACCGTCCAACGTAGAGTGACATATATTATTGTCAGGTAGAGATTATATGTGTATGTGTTACAGTACATTTGTGAACAATGTTATGAGTTGCGATTTAATATAACGCCACGTCTCGATATGATTTATAATATTTTCATTTTTTGCCTCAGTAAAGTGTAAGCTGCAACAAGAGGGAGAAGGAGAGAGTGAGAGAGAGACAAAGAGACATAGAGGGAGAGAGCTGAATGGATGGACAGATAGGGTGAGGGAGGTAAAGAAAGATGGAGAGAGGTAGGTATGTTGGTAGACAGTTAGGTCGGGATTGAGAGAGAGAGAGTGAGAGAGAGAGAGAGAGAGAGAGAGAGAGAGAGAGAGAGAGAGAGAGAGAGAGAGAGAGAGAGAGAGAGAGAGAGAGAAAGAAATCGATGGAGAAAGAGCAGGTTAGATCCAGACATGAAAAAATATAGATGAAGACATAAACCGAGCAGAGGAAGATAGATTGTGGGACACATAGAACTGAAAGAGTGTGAGAAAGTGAATGAGGGTAGGTGGGGAGAAAGAGACGGCGATGGAAGGGTAGTTGATAGAGGAAGCGAAGAGAGAGAGAGAGAGAGAGAGAGAGAGAGAGAGAGAGAGAGAGAGAGAGAGAGAGAGAGAGTAGGAGAGATAGAGAGGCTCTTAGACTGTGAATCTAAACGATGCATTATTATGCTTCGCAACATACTGCGATTGTTTGATACGGTGCAGTGAGTGTTATCCATGCATCTTGGTTTTGTCATCATCCTGCGATCTTGACTTTGAATAACTTGGGATTCTTGTAAAATGCTGTGATAAAGGGATAAAGAAAGAAAAAAGAGGAGAAGAGTGTGACAGAGAGGTATGTATGTGAGAACGAAAGGATCACACACAAACACACAGACACACACATAGAGTTAGAGATAGACAGAGAGAGAGAGAGAGAGATAGATAGATAGATAGATAGATAGATAGATAGAGAGAGAGAGAGAGAGAGAGAGAGAGAGAGAGAGAGAGAGAGAGAGAGAGATAGCGACATACAGAAAAAAAAGAAAGAAGTAAGAATGAGAATTTGAGAGCGAGAGAGAGAGAGAGACAAACACAGAGAGAGAGAGAGAGAGAGAGAGAGAGAGAGAGAGAGAGAGAGAGAGAGAGAGAGAGAGAGAGAGAGAGAGAGAGAGAAACAGAAAGCCAATGAAAGAAGGTTGAGTGTTGGAGGGAGACAGAAAAAACAACAACGATGGAGCAGAACAGAAATGCGTGCGAGAAAGAGAAATAAAAATTGGAACGAGTGAAACAAAGAAAAAGACTGAAAAAATATAGAGGTGAGCGCGACAGAAATCGTGAGAGAGAGAGAAAGATAGTGAGAGAAAGAGAGAGAGAGAGAGAGAGAGAGAGAGAGAGAGAGAGAGAGAGAGAGAGAGAGAGAGAGAGAGAGAGAAGATAAAAACAAAAACAAAAAATAGAGAGAGAAATACAAAAGAGAGAGAGAGAGAGAGACAGAGAGAGACAGAGAGAAAGGAGGGGGAGGGGGAGAGAGATTAAAAAGGGAAATAATTAATAAATAGCTAAGGCAATAGGAACACGGAGTAAACAGAGAGAAATAAAGAATAGAGATAAAACGCAAGAGAGAGAGAGAGAGAGAGAGAGAGAGAGAGAGAGAGAGAGAGAGAGAGAGAGAGAGAGAGAGAGAGAGAGAGTACGAAAGAAAGAGGAAGATAAAAAAGAAAGAAAGAAAGAATGAAACACAGGGAGAAAAGAAGAGAAAGTAAGGGAGAAGTAGAATATAGAGCGAGAAAGAAAGAAAGAAAGAAAGAAATAGAGAGAGAGAGAGAGAGAGAGAGAGAGAGAGAGAGAGAGAGAGAGAGAGAGAGAGAGAGAGAGATAAACAGTATGAGAGAAAGACAAGAGTACTTTGTGAATATACTATCTATACTATGCATTGTATCATTTGTTCATTGGAAAAACACACTGCCATTGCACATTAGTACTATGGTGCATTCACAAATGTTTGCTCTCATTCTCGTTCAATTAAAAAAACAAAAAATTATCTGTTGCATCTTTAAGAAATATTTCCTGCCGTCTTATATTTATTCCCACCCAAAAAATATTTGTTTGATATGTCCCACTGAAATCAGGGACAGCAGTGACATTTCTTTGATGTTTTCGCGAAAATTTATCGAATTCACGTTAACAGGCTTGTTTTACAGTAACCCCTGAACACTTCCGTTCCACTATGTGATGTGCTTCGCATAAGGAAATTTCTGTGCACCACGGAGAATATTCAGTATTTAAAACTGTTTCCCTGTGAAGACGTAACATAATTCATAATATGCTCTTCACCTGTGACACGTAAATTATATACCGCATGTAAACAAACATTGAGATCTGCTGTATAATCTCCAGAACAAAAAAAAAAAAAATATTGGGTGTACATAATGATAAGGTTATATGCTAAATATAATCATTTTCCGTCGAATGGTATTGAGTTATGGATTTGTATACGCGGGAAAACATTTGTGAACGGACTATAAATACATTTATTGTTGTTGACACGAACAAATTTTCTTATAACTTCGTCCTTGCAATTTCTGATTACAGTACGTTGTATACATTTTAGATAAATAATTGAAGTATTATAGCCAAGAGGGTCGACTTCATTGCACCGGGATTTACCCCACATGCTGGGTATTACCTCATCTGGCTCAGTCTCTCTCCCAGAATGGCGAGCCGCTTGCCGAGAGCATCGCATAAAGCGCTAACTCCATAGCTCCAGCGATGTAACCCCCAGGAGCATCCGGGAAAATTGCACTCAGAGGTCTGGACGGCTGTCCTTACAATTACCGATTGAAATGCCGAGGAATTGAACACACTACTACCGATTTGTGAGGCAGGTATCATAACAACTCGACTACGCTTGTATAGTGCATATCATCATCAAGGGCTATGCCATCTAACGTTGGCGTTCATGTCTCTCCCCAGATCTCGGTCTTTGGTGTTCTGGATCAACTCTGCTGATGATATTTCTCCGTGCCAACATCTCAATCCATCCAGCATCATTTCTCATGGTCGTCCCTTGCCCCTCTTCCCCTCGATCTCTCCAGTTGTCACGATGTTCTCCAGTGCCTCTCTTCTCATCACATGTACATATGCACACATACAATATTTATTTTTTTCACTGGCATTCGGTGAACTGCATTCCTTTACTGCTGCTGATGTGAAATCTTTGATTACACACGCTAGATATTTCTATACTGCTGAATTGTATGGCTTTATGTGTTATTTTGTTGTTGTTGTGATTTTCAATGTATTTAAAAGAATTAAATAAAACAAACAGGTTTAGTGTTTTGTTTAAGCATGACTGCGCTTGTCTGAAAGCCAGCTTTGTCCACCACCCACCTTTCTGTGTGTATAGTGACACGGTCACACATATTGTGTATGTATAGCGACACGGTCACACACATTCTGTGTGTGTAGCGACACGGTCACACATATTGTGTGTGTATAGCGACACGGCCACACATATTGTGTGTGTATAGCGACACGGCCACACAGTTTGTGTTCTAGCTTATTTTTTTTTTCCAGAGACATAGCAGCGGTGGCATAGTGGTTACTGCACTTTCATATAGTAGTTAAATCACTTGAATGTAGTGGTTATTGCACGTGCATATATATACTGGTTAGTAGACTTGACTATACGGTTAGTGCACTTGTAAACAGGGTTTAGTTCACTAGAATATAGAGGTTAGTTCACTTGAAAATAGTGTTAGTTCACTTGAATATAGGGATTAGTTCATTTGAATATAGGGATTAGTTCACTTGAATAAAGAGGTTAGTTTACTTGAATATAGAGGTTAGTTCATTTAAATATAGTGGTTATTGTGCTTAAATATAGGAGTTAGTAGACTTGTATATAGGGGTTAGTGCGCTTGCACACATGGGTTAGTGCATTTGCTTATAGGGGTTGGTAGACCTGAATATAGGGGTTGGTAGACCTGAATATAGGGGTTGGTAGACCTGAATATAGGGGTTGGTAGACCTGAATATAGGGGTTGGTAGACCTGAATATAGGGGTTGGTAGACCTGAATATAGGGGTTGGTAGACCTGAATATAGGGGTTGGTAGACCTGAATATAGGGGTTAGTTCACTTGCTTATAGGGGTTGGTAGACCTGAATATAGGGGTTAGTTCACTTGCATTTAGGGTTAGTTGAGTTGAACATAGTGTTATGTGCACATCCATTTAGTGGTTAGTGGGCCTACTAATGAAGAAGCAGATGCGCTGGGCTGGTCACTTGACTCGCATGCCAGATCACAGCCTCCCTAAACGAATGTTGTTTTTTTTACGGTGAGGTGCGCTGTGGTAAACGACCAAGGTGGCCATAGGAATTGCTTTAAAGTCACTAAAGATTTCACTAAAAACTTTTTCACGACACTTGGGAGACTGCTGCCAAAGACCAAAATTCATGGCGTACATCATTACACAAGGGTGTATCACATGTGAAGCAGACAGGACAGCAAGAGCTGTGAAAATAAAAGGCTGGGAAAAAAAAACACACACACCAGGAGATCCTCCTTCTGGAACGTCAAGCATTTTTTACCCACATTGTCAAAGAACATCTTAGAACTCACGGTGCCAAGCTTTCAACCCCACTGGATGAAATGAATGGACATAATCATAATTGATGGACAAATACAGTGGTTAGTTTTTAATGACTGTGCAGTGTTTGATTATATTGCCGGTCAAGTTTTGTATTCACCCTCTGTAAAGTTCATGCAACATAATAGGTATATACAAAACTTGAACCGGCAATATTTTGAAACACTGCACAGTCATTAAAAATACACCCTGTATATAGTGGTGAGTGCACTTTAATGGAGTGGCTAGTTGAATATACTGGTTAGTGAACTTGAATATAAGGGATAGTGCACTTGAATATAGTAATTGAGTTAAATATAGTAGTGTGTGCACTTGAATATAGTAATTGAGTTAAATATAGTAGTGTATGCACTTGCATGTAGTGGTTAATGGTCTTGTATATAGTGGTTAGTGCACTTGCTTATAATGGTTGATTCATTCAGTAGAAAGTCCTTTGCAGAACCACGCTCCCATAACAACCTTTCGGAAGAAAAAAAATGTCATAAGCAAGATGTCCCGTGTCCAATTCACTCATCTGGAGATCATCTGCTACATCCTGCATCCATCTTCTCTTTGGCCTTCCTTTTCCTCTCTTTCCAGGCATATACCCCTCTATTATTGTTCTTTCCAAACTTTCTTGGTGTTTGGTGCTATCAAAATATTTTAACTTTCTTTGTTTATTGTCTTTAGTAGCCAACCTTCTTCAATATTCAGCTCTTGTCGTGTGGATGCATTTGTTCTTTTCTTGTCCAAGATATTCTTAGACCCCGTCTGTAACATTTATATTCAAAAGCGTTTATGCGCTGTTCAGCTTGTTTAGTAAGTGTCCAGGTCTCACACGCGTGTGTTGCAATGGGAAAGATGCATGCTCTTAAAATCTAGCTTTTGTAGATCACATTTATTATTTATTCAGTTGTTTTAGTTTTTGAAGAGCAATATATATTCGTCTTTTATTGTCTTTCATTGTGTGACCTTTGTGATATTCGAAATTTTCCACCACCTCCAATTTTTCCTCATTAACATATATTTCTTTCTCCATATTAGTTTTATCTGTATGCATTATCTTTGTTATTCTTAAAAAAATAAAGATATAATGGTTAGTTCACTTGAATATAGTGATTAGTGGAGTTGAATATAGTGGATAAAGCGCTTACATATAGTGGTTAGTGAAGTTGAATATAGTGGTTAGTTCACTTGAAGATAGTGGTTAGTTCACTTGAATATAGTGATTAGTGGAGTTGAATATAGTGGATAAAGCGCTTACATATAGTGGTTAGTGAAGTTGAATATAGTGGTTAGTTCACTTGAAGATAGTGGTTAGTGGAATTGAATATAATAAATGGTGCACTTGCATATATTGGTTAGTTCACTGGCATATAGTGGTTAGTGGAGATGAATATAGTGGTTAGTTCATTTGAATATAGTAGTTCGTGGAGCTGAATATAATAAATGATTTACATGCATATAGTGGTTAGTGGAGTTGATTACAGTAAATAATGCACTTGCATATAGTGGTTAATTCACTTATATATAGTGGTTTGTGTAGTTGAATATAGTGGATAATGCACTTGCATATATTGGTTAGTTCACTGGCATATAGTGGTTAGTGGAGATGAATATAGTGGTTAGTTCATTTGAATATAGTAGTTCGTGGAGCTGAATATAATAAATGATTTACATGCATATAGTGGTTAGTGGAGTTGATTACAGTAAATAATGCACTTGCATATAGTGGTTAATTCACTTATATATAGTGGTTTGTGTAGTTGAATATAGTGGATAGTGCACTTGCATATAGTGGTTAGTGGAGTTGAATATATTGCATATAGTGGTTAGTGGAGTTGAATATAGTGGATAGTGCACTTGCATATAGTAGTTAGTGGAGTTGAATATATTGCATATAGTGGTTAATTCACTTATATATAGTGGTTTGTGTAGTTGAATATAGTGGATAGTGCACTTGCATATAGTAGTTAGTGGAGTTGAATATATTGCATATAGTGGTTAGTGGAGTTGAATATAGTGGATAGTGCACTTGCATATAGTAGTTAGTGGAGTTGAATATATTGCATATAGTAGTTAGTGGAGTTGAATATAGTGGATAGTGCACTTGCATATAGTAGTTAGTGGAGTTGAATATATTGCATATAGTGGTTAGTTCACTTGCATATAATGATTAGTGGAGTTGAATATATTGCATATAGTGGTTAGTGGAGTTGAATATAGTGGATAGTGCACTTGCATATAGTAGTTAGTGGAGTTGAATATATTGCATATAGTGGTTAGTGGAGTTGAATATAGTGGATAGTGCACTTGCATATAGTAGTTAGTGGAGTTGAATATATTGCATATAGTGGTTAATTCACTTATATATAGTGGTTTGTGTAGTTGAATATAGTGGATAGTGCACTTGCATATAGTAGTTAGTGGAGTTGAATATATTGCATATAGTGGTTAGTGGAGTTGAATATATTGCATATAGTGGTTAGTGGAGTTGAATATATTGCATATAGTAGTTAGTGGAGTTGAATATATTGCATATAGTGGTTAGTGGAGTTGAATATAGTGGATAGTGCACTTGCATATAGTAGTTAGTGGAGTTGAATATATTGCATATAGTGGTTAGTTCACTTATATATAGTGGTTTGTGTAGTTGAATATAGTGGATAGTGCACTTGCATATAGTAGTTAGTGGAGTTGAATATATTGCATATAGTGGTTAATTCACTTATATATAGTGGTTTGTGGAGTTGAATATAGTGGATAGTGCACTTGCATATAGTAGTTAGTGGAGTTGAATATATTGCATATAGTGGTTAGTGGAGTTGAATATAGTGGATAGTGCACTTGCATATAGTAGTTAGTGGAGTTGATATATTGCATATAGTAGTTAGTGGAGTTGAATATAGTGATAGTGCACTTGCATATAGTAGTTAGTGGAGGTTGAATATATTGCATATAGTGGTTAGTTCACTTGCATATAATGATTAGTGGAGTTGAATATATTGCATATAGTGGTTAGTGGAGTTGAATATTAGTGGATAGTGCACTTGCATATAGTAGTTAGTGGAGTTGAATATATTGCATATAGTGGTTAGTGGAGTTGAATATATTGCATATAGTAGTTAGTGGAGTTGAATATATTGCATATAGTGGTTAATTCACTTATATATAGTGGTTTGTGTAGTTGAATATAGTGGATAGTGCACTTGCATATAGTAGTTAGTGGAGTTGAATATATTGCATATAGTGGTTAGTGGAGTTGAATATAGTGGATAGTGCACTTGCATATAGTAGTTAGTGGAGTTGAATATATTGCATATAGTGGTTAATTCACTTATATATAGTGGTTTGTGTAGTTGAATATAGTGGATAGTGCACTTGCATATAGTAGTTAGTGGAGTTGAATATATTGCATATAGTGGTTAGTGGAGTTGAATATATTGCATATAGTGGTTAGTGGAGTTGAATATATTGCATATAGTGGTTAGTGGAGTTGAATATAGTGGATAGTGCACTTGCATATAGTAGTTAGTGGAGTTGAATATATTGCATATAGTAGTTAGTGGAGTTGAATATATTGCATATAGTGGTTAGTGGAGTTGAATATATTGCATATAGTGGTTAGTGGAGTTGAATATATTGCATATAGTGGTTAGTGGAGTTGAATATAGTGGATAGTGCACTTGCATATAGTAGTTAGTGGAGTTGAATATATTGCATATAGTAGTTAGTGGAGTGAATATATTGCATATAGTGGTTAGTGGAGTTGAATATATTGCATATAGTGGTTAGTGGAGTTGAATATATTGCATATAGTGGTTAGTGGAGTTGAATATATTGCATATAGTGGTTAGTGGAGTTGAATATATTGCATATAGTGGTTAGTGGAGTTGAATATATTGCATATAGTGGTTAGTGGAGTTGAATATAGTGGATAGTGCACTTGCATATAGTAGTTAGTGGAGTTGAATATATTGCATATAGTGGTTAGTGGAGTTGAATATATTGCATATAGTGGTTAGTGGAGTTGAATATATTGCATATAGTAGTTAGTGGAGTTGAATATAGTGGATAGGCCTTGCATATAGTAGTTAGTGGAGTTGAATATATTGCATATAAGTAGTTAGTGGAGTTGAATATAGTGGTAGTGCACTTGCATATAGTAGTTAGTGGAGTTGAATATATTGCAGTATAGTGGTTAATTCCTTATATATAGTGGTTTGTGGTAGTGAATATGTGGATAGTGCACTTGCATATAGTAGTTAAGTGGAGTTGAATATATTGCATATAGTGGTTAGTGGAGTTGAATACTATTGCATATAGTGGTTAGTGGAGTTGAATATATTGCAATAGTGGTTAGTGGAGTTGAATAGAGTGAGGATAGTGCACTTTGCATATAGTAGTTAGGGAGTTGAATATATGCATATAGTAGTTAGTGGAGTTGAATATATTGCATATAAGTGTTAGTGGAGTTGTGAATATATTGCATATAGTGGTTAGTGGAGTTGAATATATTGCATATAGTGGTTTAGTGGAGTTGAATATATTGCATATATTGGTTAGTGGCAGTTGAATATATTGCAATATAGTAGTTTAGTGAGTTGAATATATTGTCCTATAGTGGGTAGTGGAGTTTGAATATAGTGGATAGTGCACTTGCTATATGTAGTTAGTGGCGTTGAATATATTGCATATAGAGGGGGGGTGGTTAGTGGAGATGAATATATTGCATATAGTGGTTAGGGGAGTTGAATATATGCATATAGTAGTTTAGTGGAGTGAATTATAGTGGCATAGTGGCCTTGCATATAGTAGTTAGTGGAGTTGAATATATTGCATATAGTAGTTTAGGGGAGTTGAATATAGTGGATTAGTGCACTTGACATATAGTAGTTAGTGGAGTTGAATATATTGCCATATAGTGGTTAGTGGAAGCTGGAATATATGCAGATAGTGGTTAGTGAGGTGAGATATTGCATAGAGTAGTTAGTGGGTTGAATATTTGCATATAGGTAGTTTTAAGTGGGGGGGGGGGATTGAATATATGGCATATAGATGGTTAGTGGAGTTGACTATATTGCATATAGTGGTTAGTGGAGTTGAATATATTGCATATAGTAGTGTTAGTGGAGTTGAATATATTGCATATAGTAGTTAGTTGGAGTTGAATATATTGCATATAGTGGTTAGTGGAGTTGAATATAGTGGATAGTGCACTTGCATATAGTAGTTAGTGGAGTTGAATATATTGCATATAGTAGTTAGTGGAGTTGAATATAGTGGATAGTGCACTTGCATATAGTAGTTAGTGGAGTTGAATATATTGCATATAGTGGTTAGTGGAGTTGAATATATTGCATCTAGTAGTTAGTGGAGTTGAATATATTGCATATAGTAGTTAGTGGAGTTGAATATATTGCATATAGTAGTTAGTGGAGTTGAATATATTGCATATAGTAGTTAGTGGAGTTGAATATATTGCATATAGTAGTTAGTGGAGTTGAATATATTGCATATAGTAGTTAGTGGAGTTGGAATATATTGCACTATATAGTAGTTAGTGGAGTTGAATATATTGCATATAGTAGTTAGTGGGAGTTGAATCTATTGCATATAGTAGTTAGTGGGATTTGAATATATTGCATATAGTGGTTAGTGGATTTGAATATAGTGGGAAGTATAGGCACTTGCCATATAGTAGTTTAGTGGAGTTGGAATATATTGCATATAGTAGTTAGTGGAGTTGAATATAGTGGATAGTGCACTTGCCTATAGTAGTTAGTGGAGTTGAATATATTTGCTATAGTGGTTAGTTTCACTTGCATATAGTGGTTATTGGAGTTGAATATATTGCATATAGTGGTTAGTGGATTGGAATATAGTGGATAGTGCACTTGCATATAGTAGTTAGTGGAGTTGAATATATTGCATATAGTAGTTAGTGGAGTTGAATATAGTGGATAGTGCACTTGCATATAGTAGTTAGTGGAGTTGAATATATTGCATATAGTGGTTAGTGGAGTTGAATATAGTGGATAGTGCACTTGCATATAGTAGTTAGTGGAGTTGAATATATTGCATATAGTGGTTAGTGGAGTTGAATATATTGCATATAGTGGTTAGTGGAGTTGAATATATTGCATATAGTGGGTAGTGGAGTTGAATATAGTGGATAGTGCACTTGCATATAGTAGTTAGTGGAGTTGAATATATTGCATATAGTGGTTAGTGGAGTTGAATATATTGCATATAGTGGTTAGTGGAGTTGAATATATTGCATATAGTAGTTAGTGGAGTTGAATATATTGCATATAGTGGTTAGTGGAGTTGAATATAGTGGATAGTGCACTTGCATATAGTGGTTAGTGGAGTTGAATATAGTGGATAGTGCACTTGCATATAGTAGTTAGTGGAGTTGAATATATTGCATATAGTGGTTAGTGGAGTTGAATATATTGCATATAGTGGTTAGTGGAGTTGAATATATTGCATATAGTGGTTAGTGGAGTTGAATATATTGCATATAGTAGTTAGTGGAGTTGAATATATTGCATATAGTGGTTAGTGGAGTTGAATATATTGCATATAGTGGTTAGTGGAGTTGAATATAGTGGATAGTGCACTTGCATATAGTAGTTAGTGGAGTTGAATATATTGCATATAGTGGTTAGTGGAGTTGAATATATTGCATATAGTGGTTAGTGGAGTTGAATATAGTGGATAGTGCACTTGCATATAGTAGTTAGTGGAGTTGAATATATTGCATATAGTGGTTAGTTCACTTGCATATAATGATTAGTGGAGTTGAATATATTGCATATAGTGGTTAGTGGAGTTGAATATAGTGGATAGTGCACTTGCATATAGTAGTTAGTGGAGTTGAATATATTGCATATAGTGGTTAGTGGAGTTGAATATATTGCATATAGTGGTTAGTGGAGGTTGAATATATTGCATATAGTGGTTAGTGGAGTTGAATATAGTGGATAGTGCACTTGCATATAGTAGTTAGTGGAGTTGAATATATTGCATATAGTAGTTAGTGGAGTTGAATATATTGCATATAGTGGTTAGTTCACTTGCATATAGTTAGTGGAGTTGAATATATTGCATATAGTGGTTAGTTCACTTGCATATAATGATTAGTGGAGTTGAATATATTGCATATAGTGGTTAGTGGAGTTGAATATAGTGGATAGTGCACTTGCATATAGTAGTTAGTGGAGTTGAATATATTGCATATAGTGGTTAGTTCACTTGCATATAGTGGTTAGTGGAGTTGAATATATTGCATATAGTGGTTAGTGGAGTTGAATATATTGCATATAGTGGTTAGTGGAGTTGAATATATTGCATATAGTGGTTAGTGGAGTTGAATATATTGCATATAGTAGTTAGTGGAGTTGAATATATTGCATATAGTGGTTAGTGGAGTTGAATATATTGCATATAGTGGTTAGTGGAGTTGAATATATTGCATATAGTAGTTAGTGGAGTTGAATATATTGCATATAGTGGTTAGTGGAGTTGAATATAGTGGATAGTGCACTTGCATATAGTAGTTAGTGGAGTTGAATATATTGCATATAGTGGTTAGTGGAGTTGAATATATTGCATATAGTGGTTAGTGGAGTTGAATATAGTGGATAGTGCACTTGCATATAGTAGTTAGTGGAGTTGAATATATTGCATATAGTGGTTAGTTCACTTGCATATAATGATTAGTGGAGTTGAATATATTGCATATAGTGGTTAGTGGAGTTGAATATAGTGGATAGTGCACTTGCATATAGTAGTTAGTGGAGTTGAATATATTGCATATAGTGGTTAGTGGAGTTGAATATATTGCATATAGTGGTTAGTGGAGTTGAATATATTGCATATAGTGGTTAGTGGAGTTGAATATAGTGGATAGTGCACTTGCATATAGTAGTTAGTGGAGTTGAATATATTGCATATAGTAGTTAGTGGAGTTGAATATATTGCATATAGTGGTTAGTTCACTTGCATATAGTTAGTGGAGTTGAATATATTGCATATAGTGGTTAGTTCACTTGCATATAATGATTAGTGGAGTTGAATATATTGCATATAGTGGTTAGTGGAGTTGAATATAGTGGATAGTGCACTTGCATATAGTAGTTAGTGGAGTTGAATATATTGCATATAGTGGTTAGTTCACTTGCATATAGTGGTTAGTGGAGTTGAATATATTGCATATAGTGGTTAGTTCACTTGCATATAGTGGTTAGTGGAGTTGAATATATTGCATATAGTGGTTAGTTCACTTGCATATAGTAGTTAGTGGAGTTGAATATATTGCATATAGTGGTTAGTTCACTTGCATATAGTAGTTAGTGGAGTTGAATATATTGCATATAGTGGTTAGTTCACTTGCATATAGTAGTTAGTGGAGTTGAATATATTGCATATAGTGGTTAGTTCACTTGCATATAGTGGTTAGTGGAGTTGAATATATTGCATATAGTGGTTAGTTCACTTGCATATAGTGGTTAGTGGAGTTGAATATATTGCATATAGTGGTTAGTTCACTTGCATATAGTGGTTAGTGGAGTTGAATATATTGCATATAGTGGTTAGTTCACTTGCATATAGTGGTTAGTGGAGTTGAATATATTGCATATAGTGGTTAGTTCACTTGCATATAGTAGTTAGTGGAGTTGAATATATTGCATATAGTGGTTAGTTCACTTGCATATAGTAGTTAGTGGAGTTGAATATATTGCATATAGTGGTTAGTTCACTTGCATATAGTAGTTAGTGGAGTTGAATATATTGCATATAGTGGTTAGTTCACTTGCATATAGTGGTTAGTGGAGTTGAATATATTGCATATAGTGGTTAGTTCACTTGCATATAGTAGTTAGTGGAGTTGAATATATTGCATATAGTGGTTAGTTCACTTGCATATAGTGGTTAGTGGAGTTGAATATAGTGGATAGTGTACTTGCATATAGTGGTTAGTTTACTTGGATATAATGATTAGTGTAATTGAATGCAGTGGTGAGTGCACTTGCATATAGTGGTTAGTTCACCTGAATATATGGGTAATTTGCTTGCATATAGGGGTAACTGCACATGCATGTATTGGGTAGTGGTCATCTAGTGGTTAAGGGACTTGCATGTGCTGGTTGGTGCAGGTGCCACAATGGTTAATAGGCTTGCATGCTAAGACAGCTGTCCTGATTCAATCCGTAACAGAGAGAGGAGTATTTTCTGGAAATCGTCTAGGTAATAGATGCGACAAGGTAGGGAGCATATCACCCTGCTTGGTAATCTTGGATATTATTGACCTAGAATCTATGAAAGCCTAGCACTTTTTACCTCAACGGAATGATCGGTTATGGGAAACGTCTGTACCAGTTATCCTAGATAGCTTCTGTTGTAAAATAGCACGTATCTGTGACTCAAGTAGATTAAAAAAATAAGTTGAATAACGAAGATACGAACAATAGATTACTTGGTTTATTGCCTGGCATATTTAGCTGTATATTCCATTTCTGATGATCGGATACCTTCTATTGTGCGTGCACAATTGCCGAGTTGGAAATTTTGGATATTCACAGATGCTGTATAGTTGGTGCACTCGCTGAGATTCTCCACATGTGATCTACTCAAATAGACTGACCACTTACGCAGTTGTCTGTATGCCTGCCTGTTTCATAGCATTGTAATATGCACTATTTATGTCCACTGCCTGCCAGTCTGGTCTGGTCTGGTCTGGTCGGGTCGGGTCGGGTCGGGTCGGGTCGGGTCGTTGAGTGGGGGGTTGGGTCGGAGGTTAAGGGATGGGTTGAACATATATTATGTGATGTATGTGTGATTGTCTGAGTGTGTATATTTGGTTCTATCTGTTTGCTTGTCTCCTAGCAAAGTAATATGTATTGTTTATGTTCACAACATTAATGTTACATTTTTTAAATATGAATGTAACATGCGTAATATATAATATATTTGTCAAAAATGATTCGACTGGAAAGGTCGAATGTAAGACGGGCATATTTCGGACCTTTTAAAAATAAAGAACGTTCGTTCTCATTATTTATGAAACAAACATGAGATTACACATCCATGAAGTATGAACTCTTTATAAGATAGAGTGGTTCCAACTCATCTTTATTAACCAATATATTAGATCTCAATATCTGAATCAATTCGATCTTATTCTTACATTATTTCAGATCTTGACAATTCATAAAGAAAACAATGTAGAATTATATAACGACGACATGACATCTATGTACAAGAGAATCTCTCCTTCATTCTATGCATACACTGAATTGTTCAACCACAAAATCGAAACAAGATGTACAAAGAGTCTTCACATGAAAACCTTAAAAGTGTTTGTGGGTGTGTGAATATAATCTGAAAAAAAACAAAAAAAAACAAATGTTAAATCTTTCGATGCAGTCACCAGAGTTGTGATCTCTTGGCAAAGTGTACGCTCAGTAGTTTGCAATTGCTTTCTGAACGACCGCCACCCATACCATTTCGTAAAAATCAACGCAAGGCGTTTTGCTGCCAAATCGCCCGCAGCTATACTCTTGACATACTTAGCAACAACACTGACAAGTTACAAGACACAGTCATGGTTATTGTAATTTATATCATACTTTTAAGGTTTTCATTTGAAGCCCCCTTGTATGTTCATCTTCAATGACCTGAGTATAGTCTGTGATAAACTCGGACATGAATAATACAAACATACATTTAACACTTCAAACCGCACGAATCGCTAACCGATTTGATAATTCAAACATCCACGTAACACTTCAAACATCATGAATACAAACATACACGTAACACTTCAAACATCATGAATACAAACATCCACGTAACACTTCAAACATCATGAATACAAACATACACGTAACACTTCAAACCGCACGAGTCACTGACAGATTTGATCATACGAAACATACACGTAACACTGCAAACCGCACGAGTTACTGACCGATTTGATAATTCAAACATCCACGTAACACTTCAAACCGCATGAATCGCTAAGCGATTTGATAATACAATAATACAATTAACATTTCAAACTGCATGAACCACTGACAGATTCGATAATACAAACATACACGTAACCCTTCAAAACACCCGAATCACTGACAGATTTGAAAATATAAATATACACGTAACACTTAAAACCGGATGAATCACTGACAGATGTGATAATACAAACATATATTTAACACTTGCTATCTCTCGAATCATTGACAGATTTGATAATACGAGCACAAACATATATGTAACAGTTGAAATGGCATGAATCACTGAGAGATTTGAACACCAACCCGTTATTCGACACATTAGTAAACACCTTATACAACAAATATAACCCACATAATCTCTGTACACATAAAAACTGATTACTTTGCAGCATATATACCGTTTGCTTTACCTCCGGCCTTGTGATCATGTGTTCGAATCTCATTCACGACAAAGAGCCTCCCCCCCTCACCCACCAACCCCCACCCCACTGACTTGGTCTCCCAGGTCGAACCAGCCAAACAGTCAAAGTTAGTTGCATGTTCTCTGCACGACGTTTCAATCAACCTCAGCATTTATAGGCTGCTTAGGAGTTACTACTTGTAATATTTTGGTCAATAGTTTGCCATTGCTTTCTGAACAGCCGGCGCTTAATACCATCGAGAGCAGAGCAGCTTGCCTCCATAACGCCAGCCACTTCCCCTCGTCTCTGTATGACGGGGGAGTTTGAAACTGAGCGTCTCATTATCCCTTAGGCCATGGTCCAGGTAGTCTAATAATGGATACCTAGCAATTCAGGAAATAAAATTTCAGCTGTAACAAGTATCTTTATTGTTTAACATGTCTTCTGATCTTTACTTATTTCCTTTCCTCGTTCTAAGTTTGTCAATCAGTATCTATGAATGCATGTCTCATACTATTGTGATGGATTCAAGGCGTGCTCGACAACTGACAATAACTTCCACCTCACATGGATCTTCCTCTTCTGGTCTATATTCCACAATAGTGGTTGGGCCCTCAGTCAACTAGAGGGTTGGATTTTGCAGCTAACGTTGTCTATGGGACTGGCTGGCCTGTCCTACACCAACCCTGTTTAGTCGCCTCTTACGACATGCTTGACAAGCTGCAGTGTTACTATTGTGTTGAATAAATATCAATAAAATTATATATGCGGATGCAGGTATTGATGACAGACAATGAGAAGGATCTGCAATATTTTGCAATTGCGGTTGTCGCATACAGTGAACAAATAGGGTTAGAATTAACTTGTAAGAAGACACAAATTATGGTCGTTACTAGGAAGAACGAAATACCACAATGTAACATACAGCGAAATGGGTATATTCTTTAACAAGTGAACCGGTACAATTATCTCGGGACAGTCAAAACATCTGATAGATGCCTTGAAGAGATTAGAACAAGAATTGCCATGGCGAAGGTAACCTTTTGCAAGATGACAAGCATACTGACCAATTAAAAAAAAAATGTCAATTGCTACGAGAAAAAGAGTGTCGAGGTGCTACATAGAGCCTGTAATTTTGTATGGAAGTGAAGCGTGGACAATGAGCAGTTAAGCTGAACAACATCTGATGGCTGTGGGAATTTGGTATCTGAAGAAAATGCAAAGAATACCATGAATAGAAAGAAAAATCAATGACCAAGTCCTAAAAGAAACACATGAAAATCGTCAATTGATTGGAAAAATTAGACGTAGACAGTCAAAATATTTTGGACATGTTATGAGAAGAAATACATTAGAGCACTTGAAGACAACTGGCAAGATCGAGGGGTAGAGAACAAGGGGAAGGCAGAGAAGTAAATACCTGGATATCTTGACCACTTGGCATGGTCGAGACAAGAACACTGAGATGATTCACGACTCAGGTAATCGAATGAAATTGCGAATCATGACCGCCCATGCTTACCAGAAAGGCAAGTGATAAATTGTCAGCGTTAGTATTGTCAGTGTTAGTATTGTCAGCGTTAGTATTGTCAGTTTTAGGTTTGTCAGTGTTACAATTGTCAGTGTTACATTTGTCAGTGTTACTAATGTCAGTGTTAGTATTGTCAGATTTACTATTGTCAGTGTTACTATTGTCAGTGTTACTATTGTCAGTGTTAGTATTGTCAGTTTTACTGATGTCAGTGTTACTATTATCAGTGTTAGTATTGTCAGTTTTACTATTGTCAGATTTACTGTTGTCAGTGTTAATATTGTCAGTGTTACTATTATCAGTGTTAGTATTGTCAGTGTTACTATTGTCAGTGTTACTATTGTCAGTGTTAATATTGTCAGTTTTACTATTGTCAGTTTTACTGTTGTCAGTGTTACTATTATCAGTGTTAGTATTGTCAGTTTTACTGATGTCAGTGTTACTATTATCAGTGTTAGTACTGTCAGTTTTACTATTGTCGGATTTACTGTTGTCAATGTTAATATTGTCAGTGTTACTATTATCAGTGTTAATATTGTCAGTGTTACTATTATCAGTGTTAGTATTGTCAGTTTTACTGTTGTCAGTGTTAATATTATCAATGTTACTATTATCAGTGTTAATATTGTCAGTTTTACTGTTGTCAGTGTTACTATTATCAGTGTTAGTATTGTCAGTTTTACTATTGTCAGATTTACTGTTGTCAATGTTAATATTGTCAGTGTTACTATTGTCAGTGTTACTATTATCAGTGTTTGTATTGTCAGTGTTACTATTGTCAGTGTTACTATTGTCAGTGTTACTATTGCCAGTGTTACTGTTCTTTACTAGCCCTAAGGGCTCTAGTAACATATTTACAGCACATGATAATATAAACTATGCGCAGAAACAAATGTTGTGAATATCTGTATTGCCAGAGTAACTAATAGCGATTTCATGGAGGAGGGTCATGACAGTAGATCATTATGTAAAACTATAAGACAGATAAGTCGACATGATTGAAACAATCAAAGCGCTCTAGCTCTTACACTTCCGGTGCTCTGAAAGCCGGGGTAGCAGGATCAACTCCCTTCGTTGGTTAGTTGGACTGCAACGATGACGTCTCCTTTCAGAACGCAATGACAAACTCATTCATTCATTCATTCATTCATTCATTCATTCAGTAGCATGTCCTTTGCAGAACCTCGCTCCCATAACAACCTTCCAGAAAACCTCTCGATCATAGCAAGATGTCCCGCGTCCGACACACCCATCTGGAGATCATCCGCCACATCCTGCACCCATCTTCTCTTTGGCTGTCCTCTTCCTCTCTTCCCATGCATATACCCCTCCATTATTGTTCTCTCCAAACATTTCGTGACGTTTCAAGTGACCACAATAGTTCAATTTTCTTTGTTTTATCGCCTTTAATAGCCAACCTTCTTCAATATTCAGCTCTTGAAGTATGGATGCAATTGTTCTTTTCTTTATCCAAGATAGTCTTAGAACCCGTCTATAACATTTACATTCCAGGGTATTTGTGCGCTGTTTAGCTTGTTTAGTAAGTGTCCAGGTCTCACAGGCATATGTTGCACATGGGAAAGATGCTTGCTCTTATAAATCTAGTTTTTGTAGTTCTATCTGTCCCACTCCACAATTTATTCAGTCCTTTTAGTCTTTGAAAAGCACTATATACTCGTCTTTCAATTTCTTCCAGTGTGTCACCATTGTTGGTAATCAATGACATGGAGGTGTACCATCAGCAGAGTTGACCCTGAGCTCCAGGGAACGAGATCTGTAGAGAGATAATAACCACTACGCCAGTTGACATGACACTTGATGATGATGAATACAGACAAAAACTGTCTGCTGTTATTCTAGCTTGTTGGGGCATACACCAATATCCCATTAAGCAATAACCTGGGATAGAGCGAGCGAATAGGCAATATGATCATTGGACATACAACCCAGTCAATCATCATTATCATGTGCCATGACTGTAATCTTGGGCGCATATGGCCAGGAATCTCACGCCATCTGCAGTCTCAATGAGGTATGCCTACTTGTTCAGATTATGCCATTTCAGTCAATAAATCAGGTGCCGTCTCCACAATGAAGGTTGGCTGCAATGGATCTTCACACTGTCTGTCTCTTGCTCTGAGTGTACATTCTGTCAGATTGATGTTCGTCCATCACTTGATGTTATCTTCCCACTTGTATCGTTGTCTACCTCTTGCTCACTTGCCTTCAACCTTACCCTCCAACATGGGGTAGTCGTTCATGTCTCTCCTGCATAAACGGCTGATGTTTGTCAGATATCACTGTGTTCTCAAACGCCCCATTCTCATTGTGTGACGAAACAACAGTGATGACCACTTCTTTATAGGTGTATGCAATCTTATATGGATAATATATTCTTAAATAACATATAATCTAACTTTCTCTTCATCCTCACAGTTACAAACACACATCAACTTTATTATGCTGGATATCGTTGAATAATATGTGCTGCATTAAAACACATACAACTGAGATTCACATAGTCACATGCATCAACACAATACCAATTCACCATCATCATCATAATCATAATCATCATCATCATCATCATCATCATCATCATCATCATCATCATCATCATTATCATCATCATCATCATCATCATCTTCCACTTCTGCCGTCAAGCGGCGTGAGGAGGAATAATTTGCGTTCCAGCGCCCGGTGGGCGGCACTGGATAGTGTCATTCCGTGTGGTTGTACAATGCCTCTGATGTCGTAAATCCATTTTCTTCTTGGACGTCCTTGTGGTCTCGTCGCAGATGATCTTTGATGTAAGGCCAGTGATGGTAGTTGCTGATGTTGCATTCTAACGACATGGTCAAACCACTTGATCTTCTGTCTTTCAATAAATGTGGCACAAGGTGTTGATCCCACAGTCTGTCTGATAATAACATATCTTACTCGGTCTCGTATTGTTAAGTTGGCAGTTCTCCTCAGGCATTTCATTTCGCAGGTGTTGATTTTGCGAAGGTGTAATTTGGATAAAGTCCAGGTTTGAGATTGGTAGCATAGGGTTGGTGTGAATATGCTGTTCATTATCTGTCGTTTTGCGGACATGGGTATGTTTGGATGCTTCAGTAAGGGTGATAGTTGATATGTAAGTGCACTAGCTTTTTGACATCTGACTTCAATTTCTCTGTCCAATCTGCCATCTTCTGTGATCATACTTCCAAGCTATTTGAATTCTTTAACTTGTTTCAGAGTTGTGTTATTTATCTGTATACTTAGTGGGCCTGGCGATCTGCTAACTTGCATTACTTCTGTTTTGGCTGTGTTTATACTCATATTGTATCTGCTGCAGGTTGAACTCAGATTAGTAATATGATTTTGTAGTCTGCCCTCATCGCTGTAAAACAGGCACTGATCGTCTGCAAATAGAAGTTCATTTATTCCCTGTGGGTCAGTTGTTTCATCTGGAGTAAAGAATTCTAAACTTTCTGAATCTGTTCTGATGAGACTTGCTTCTTTGAAAATTCTGTCCATGTAGATATTGAATAGCAGATTCTTTTGTCTACATATTACTTAAATGGATGCTCAATAACTCAATAATTTTCTACACGATGTATCCATAACACACTATTTTTGTTTGTTTGTTCGCATATCCTTTACAGGACATCGCTGTCAACATCAGCATCTTTCAGCTGATTGTTGATTTCTTGACAAGATTAATCTCAGTAGTTTGGCATTGCTTTCTGAGCGACCGGCTCACATACCACGTAAGTCACCGACGCGGGCTAAAACCGCAACCGATTCTCGTGCACGTCACGTTACTCACGAGAAAATACGGGATTGCGGAGAAAGTCGCTAACTCCTAGGCCAGGGAGCCCGGCTAACACACTATAACTCATCTAAATAACCGTCATAAAGAGAAACTCATCTAATTACCCGTTAATCACAAACAAATGAAGGATTCCTGAGGCGACCTGGGTATACACACAAGTAAAGAACCAATTTACACGCCTTATAACTAAAGGTACATGGTGCTATCCCACATATGCATCTACCAATCGGCACACGGACGCCGATACTTCTCAAGATATCTCCTGGGTCTCAGTTTAGGCTAGGTCGACCTGGGAATGCAGGTCATATATATAAAAAAAAATCAGCTTCGGTGCGGATTTGAACCCTCGAACACCGGGGCACTAGGCGAGAGTTTAGTCACAACGCTAATGCAGTTAGTATTGGATATATTAAAATAATAATGAATAAAGTTAGAGATCGTTTCACACGCCATGGCCGCATTTAGTAAATGGTACTAGCGCCACACTTTTTACAGAAAAATCAGCACTAGATAGGTCATGTGATAAATACGGCTGTTGTCTTTACTTCCCATTTATGACCTTGTCGAACAGGAGACCCAGGTCAGGTTAAGAACATCAACCTAAATGGGCATCCTGAAACAAGCCAATCTGACAAGCCGGCAAATGTGCACGCCAAAGTGTTAGCGGCTCCTTAATTCACAGTAACTCCTAAATAAGATAGATAGAGAAGAAATATATTTATAATTAAATAGGCTAGTAAATACAATTAATAATAACAATACAACAATAAAAATGTGGAACTACCCACTCATAATCTAAGGAACTTGATAAAATGAACACACAAAGGGAAAATTCAGTTAAATGAACACAACAAAGTAACAAAAAAACAAAGACATAATTAGGCTAATTTAAGTAAAATATAGAAGCAAATAACCCAGTTACAACCTCGCTAAAAGTTAACAGATTTCAATAAATACAAGTTTCTCTGGTAATTAAAGACAAATCGCATAGATATCCCGAATTCCCTGACACAGTAACACTTGCTTAACCATTTTGTATACTAATTCACCTAGCAAATCCCGTCGTAACTCTCATAGAACATCACACACTAACTCACGTTCAATATCGCACACAAACTCTCACTTAATATTACACATTATCTCACCAAGGACATCGTTCACTAACTCACCGAAAACATCGCTGAATAACTCACATTTACCATCACATACTATCTTACCTAAAACATCTCAAAATACCGACCCAGAATATCATACGGCAAGACACATAGAACTGTCATTTACTGCCAATATATTACCTTGCGGTGTGTGGCAGAGGGGTCTTTGAGCCTGAGGAATTAAGGCCGCCTGGCTAGTGCAGTCGCCGCGAACTGTGCAGGTTAGAATTTTCTTTTTGCCCCCGACAGAAAAAAAATCCCACACCTTACCGAGAGATCGACCCGGGTCTCCCGAATGAGAGTCCGGTGTTCTAGCCATTCGATAGAAAAACTCATTTTAACCACGTAATCAATTTTTAATTCATGTGTAATATCGCACACTAACTCACCCACATAATAACTTAGCAACTCATCTAGGACATCAGAAACACTAGCTCACTTCTTTAACTATCGCACACATTGACACTCATGCAATAGCCAAGACCGTAAACCTTGATTGGAAACTGGTCTAGGATCGAAGCTCAGACAACCGGACATTTAAAGCATTGCTTTAATGATCTGCCAGCTTCTGCAGCTTTCCTTGTTCAGACATATTTGTGTTGCCTTTTCTCTGGAGTAAACTAGGCCGAGAGAGGGACCATGCCGCTTGAGCAACACATGGTCTTTACATTCCAGCCCAGACTTTGTTCTATGGATAGGTTTAACATTATCTACCTCCATGGGATACAGTTGTTGTGCCTAGTTAGATGCACGATGTAACAAACTATCATCTGTCAATATTAACACATAAACACACCTAGAGAAGCATACTTATGCTTGAGTGTACATTATTCTTACAAATGTAATTTATTCTGAATGACTGCCATGATGGCTGATTCACTCTTATGACTAAGTCTTATGTGTTATCAACATTACCAAGTAAATCATCAAACACGCAGTGTATTGGAAAACAAAATATCACCAATCCACAAGTGTTCAAACTTTAAATATGAATGAATTCTCTTCTTGAACAAATTTACATCCGAATGATATGACAAAGTAAATATATTTACAACAGTGTGGTTTAGGATACAGGTTAAAATATACACGCGGGAATGGAAGTAACACAATCACATGCAATGGAAATACATATTTTCATCACAAAATAAGGTTTTGTCGTCTTTGACTTTTAGGATGTTGGGCTTGGGAAATCTGCAGCACTGGCATCAGCTTGCAGCCTATTGAAGCCCATTAGACCATTAGTAAAGCCTAATGCTTTCCTTTCAGCTCAGTGGGGCGTGGTGATAGAGAGAAAGAGCGAGAGAGAGAGAGAGGGGGGGAGAGGGGGAGGGAGAGAGAGTTGGAGAGAGAGAGAGAGAGAGAGAGAGAGAGAGAGAGAGAGAGAGAGAGAGAGAGAGAGAGAGAGAGAGAGAGAGAGAGAGAGCGAACGAACGATCGAACTTGTATTTTCAAAGTGACAGAAATTGGGCAGTCTTACATTCGGCCCTTCCAACCATTCATTGTTTGTACATCAATTATCTATTGTGCATGTTGTATTCACATAAAGAACATTGTCAAAAACAGGAACAATGCATGTTATGAGACAGGCGCACACACAAACACACACACACACACACACACACACACACACATACATACACACATATACACAATACATATACACAATACATACATACAGACACATTCATACAGACAGAGAGACAGAGAAAAAGAAAGAAAGAAAGAAAGAAAGAAAGAAAGAAAGAAGTTGTAGTAACTAACAAACAGAGAAAGATATGCGGCCAGGTTCCACAGATTTCTGACCCCAGCAAGACAGCCGCTGCATGGCGTCCACATCGTGTCTGAGATCTGCGTACCACCACGTCACTTCTATGCTTTCCTAACAGACGGATACACATGTGCCCCGAAGTAGTTTCTTGCTATGGGTCTCTGATGTGGCATGGCCTTCACATTTGGTATGGCTGAATGCAGTGTGCATTGGTTAGTCATTCTTTTCCTCACTTTATCAGGCGACAAGCCCAGGCGTGGAACACGCCTCCGACAGTACTCTTGACATTACGTGTGCAGTTTCCTATCAGCTTCGCTAGCGCGCCTACTTCTACTTCTTTTTCTTATCATCAGCACCATCATAATTATTATCATTATCAGTATCATCTTCTTCTACTTTGCCTTCTTCTTCTTATTCATCATCATCATCATCATCATCATCATCATCATCATCATCATCATCATCATCATCATCATCATCATCATCATCATCAACAACATCATCATCATCATCATCATCATCATCAACATCACCACTGGTTTTGGCCTCGGAGATTTTCACCCGTGAACTTTACGTTTGTACCAAATATGTTTTGGGGTTTTGATTTACAAATTAGCCGTCCTTACCAGAAATTTAACTCATGTCTCCCATTAAACGAGGCGGTACATTCTATTTCTCGGCCACCAACTCCTTAATAGTCAGAATTATCGTCTAAATACATACTCGTCAAAGCCTTTTTTAGACAACAGTATCGTCAGCTCATTATTTAAAGCTCAGCGATAGAAGCAGAGATGAGGAGAGAATATGAGGGTTCGATATGAAATACGGCGGATTCGAATTTATAACGTTACCTGGGAACCTATGTCGATCTTGCTTTAAATGCGTACCATGAAATTTCTAGGGAAATAAAAGTGACCAGTGTGATACTGAGCATATCACCCACAAGTGCAGAATGGTCTATGAAAATATGGGTCTGGCACTATATGACGAATGCGCCTTAAGGCTTGAATAAGTGACCTTTACTTACAATCATTCTTTGTTACCTTAGTATACATACACTAGTCAGGCTAACGAAAGGGAGGATCCACCATCATCTCCAATGTAATGAACCCGCCAAGAACTCAGACTTTATAGGCAAGGAGTCAGCAAGAGACTCAAAGCCATTTCCCGTAGACAATCAACACCCACATCTTGCACTCACCGCTTGAAGAGTTTACCAGAATGCCCGGAATGAATGCTAAGTCTTTTTACAGGAAGGAATGAAAACCTAGCTAAAATCAGACCCCAATTATTTAATAAACATCAGGCCCCAATTCATTAATTATAACGACATCCTAATGTTAAAAATCACAGAACTCTCTAAGTATAAACATGACTCCATTATATAATTATTCTTCTCTTATCAAAACCCCCAATCTGTAATCTTAACCGACTCCATTCTTTAATCTGTTAATCTGTTAATCCATTCTGTTTATCCGCCAGTTTTCTAAAATGATCGGCTTTTGTAGAAAGTGTTTTCACTTCACTCCACCATCCTCTAAGAATTTGTATATAGTAATTAACTATCAGCATACCTGACGCCAATTTAATTGGCTTAAAAGTTGCTCCGAAGTTACCAAACTTCGCTTAAAGTGCCACCAAAGATCAAAGTAATCACAGCTAACTCTAATCGTTGCACATATACAATTTCATACCAACGTTTGATACCAAAATTTTTTTCTGTTTACATTTTGATTTATAATTACATTTTCTAATATCATGATGTTCTTTAGATCTGTTTATGTTGTTCCTGATGACGATCTCTAAGATCGAAACGTCAGTTAGTTGTGTTATGTTTAGCTTATTTTTATCTGATGTTTTTTAAACACTGTTATTATCATTGTTTGTTCACACTATGATTCCCGTTCCCGGATTTGCGTTCGTTGTAAGGTATGTACACTGTGTCTGTGTTTATTATCTCTCACCTCTTTTTTGCAGGAGTCGCACTTACTTGTTTTAATGTTGTAGTTTTATATCTTGTTGCAGCCGCAATGTGTACCTCTGCCACGAACATAAGACACCCATGATCATTGAAAGAGTTTGGGACACAAAGACGGTTTGTCACAAACATAAGAAAGAAAGGGGAAATCGTTTTCGGCAACATTATGAGAATTAAAAGAAAAACTAGATCATGTTATGCAGCTGGAACTGTCTGTGGGAAGAGAGACAGAAGAAAACAGCGAGAGAAAATTATTGTGTCATGGCACGGAAGGGTGTTGATACAAGGCGTTGGAGATCGCAAGATGTGGATCGCCAACGCCAGTCGACAAGGCACTTGATGATGATGATGATGATGTTATAATACGATAAACGGGAGGCGGAGTACCTAAGAGAATACGATGTTTTGCGTCTGGCTTGTGCAGACTTGAATCGATGTAACATGTGAACTGTGTGGGGGTTTACAAATAAGAAAACTATGGCATACCGTTTCAACCAGTGTGTGTAAAATCCTAGGAGGATTCGTATGGACGCTGCACATGTTAAACATCATTCGGTAGTTCGGCATGGACACAGGCAAACCCATTAGGCCCGCTACAAGTTTATTGCAAGGTCTTTACAGGACGTCACAATCAACCCCAGCATTTTTATTACTTTGATTTACATGGCAATATTTACTCTCAGTAGTTTGCCATAGCTTTCTGAACGACCGAAGCCACGACCGTCGAAATCAACGCTAGGCAGCCTGCAGATTTCGAACCTTAGACTCTGTATGAAAAGCGTTCACTTCTCCTTAGCCAAATTGGACGCTACCAAGGTCACATATCACACTGAGAAAGTCCACCCTCGAAAGGAATATTTATAGTACGTGTAATTCTGGTGGCTTTTGTGGCTTAGGATAGTGAACGCGTTTTCACAATCCTACAGGCGGCCAGATTGGCTGGCTCGGCAAAACTTGGTGGAGTATTGATGCATCACAAGGCAGACGTGGTTGCGGCATTGTAGGAGCACGTGTACACCTCGGAGGAGCAAATGGATCATCATGGTCTGGCAAGAATGAGGCAGCGAGGAGTGACGAGGGGATCTGGCCGACGCTCAACGCTCAGAGGAAAGGCGAAACGGACTTATAATCAGATTGCTATTGGTACTATCGGTGTTGGAACTCTTCGCTGGCTGCTGCGGATGGGGACGGAGCGCTTATGGGAATGCCCAGAATGCTGTGATGTCGGTTTCTAGATCAATCAATCAATCAATCAATCAATCAATCACAATCCTACAAATCGCGTTCAAAATCAGCCACAGGAAATTAGTAAACAGACCGCCTTGCATTGATTTTCACAATGTTACGAGCGTCAGTAATCAAGAAAGCAATGGCTTTATTGAATATCACAAACAACTAATATGCTGGGGTTAATTTCGACGCTACGTAAAGAACATACAACTAAGTTTATGATTCTGGTAAACAAACATAGCTTAATTTCCGCCTGTGCTATGGAATTGGTGCACTTTACTGAGATTATCCTGGTTTGATCTATGATAGTAGATTGAACCATTTATGAATATTTTAGTGGGCAATGAAAGTGATCAGGAACCAAAACCAAACGAAACAATTAATACGTTCATATTCTCAACGTGTGCAAGGCAACGAATTCATTAACATGGTATGGGATCTATAGTTAGAGCATTGTTTTGCTGATCCGCCAGGATCTACAGCTTGTCTTATTCCAGATGTATTGGTGTCACCTTTCCTCTGGAGTAAACTAGGCATGCCGAGAAAGGGATCATGCTGCATGGTCAACACATGGTCTCTGCAATTCAGCTCAGGCTTTGAGCTATAAAGAGTTATATCTGCGCTCTGGCCATGCTGCCATGGGTTGTGGTTATGTCTTGTTTGTAGCACAATGTAACAAACTGTCGTGTGTCAAAACAACAAGATGCCAATGAGGGAGTGAGTGACGGCCAGTATGGGCTCCGTGTAGCCATAACACTAAAAGCAACCAGGGTTTAAGTTTTACTCTAGAGAAATAAATCCATCATTATACTTGTCAAATCTTACACACAAATTAGCTATTCGATCTCAATTAGCTATTCACAAGGATAAGCCCGATGTTCTATAACACGAGGGTAAACCCAGTGTTCTATAACAAGTTAGTAACCCCAGTGTTCTATAAAACAAGGATAAGCCCGATGTTTTATAACACGAGGATAAACCCAGTGTTCTATAACACGAGGATAAACCCAGTGTTCTATAACAAGTTAGTAACCTCAGTGTTCTATAACACGTTAGTAACCCGAGAGTTCTATAACACACGGATAAGCCCGATGTTCTCTAACACGAGGATAAACCCAGTGTTCTATAACACAAGGATAAACCCAATGTTCTATAACACGAGGATAAACCCAATGGTCTATAACACGAGGATAAACCCAGTGTTCTATAACACGAGGATAAACCCAATGTTCTATAACACGAGGATAAACCAAGTGTTCTATTACACTATAATAAGCCTTGTGTTCTATAACAAGAAAATATGGCCAGTGTTCTATGACACGAAAATAAACCCAGTGACCTATAACATGAGGTATCGCCCAGTGTTCTATGGCACGAGGATAAGCCCTATGTTCTGTACCACGATGATAAGCCCAATGTTCTATATCACGATAATAAGCCTTGAGTTCTATACCACAATGATTAGCCCTGTGTTCCATACCACTATGATAAGATCTGTGTTCTATAACACGATAATAAGCCTTGTGTTCTATAACACGATGATAAGCCCTGTGTTCTATACCACGATGTTAAACCCTGCGTTCTATAGAACCGTTCGCATCAGCTGACCGATAAGATTATCATCAGATATCGAACATGACACTGGTACAGTATTGCAATACGGAGCACGGACATCAACTGCAAACCGTGCAGGAGTCGAAACCACAAATATCAGTCGATTAACAGACCAACCGTCTGGGGTAGTCAGTAGCACATTACGCCATGCATACTTCAGACATCTACACTCGCATGACACGGCCACAATAAGGATGGATGGAAGAATTGTTGGATCGTCTGTGGCGGGAGCATGATGCATCAGTGGTTCAGTAGGTAACGTTCCTTATATTACAGTCATATTGACTGTGGAGCGGCTGGCTGTATGGCATGTTCGTATCCGTGTGTAACACGGCACATCAAAATAAAGATACCCATCAAACGTCCTTTTGTCCTCTCGAGTTTGTATTCTTTCATGGAGTGCGGTTCGTCTTGTAAGGAGAGACTGGTTTGGGCGTTGTGCCACCCCAAGGTTTTGGCATCCTGGAGAATATGCGTCAAATAATACTGTGTATGTCTATTTATGTAATCGTCTTAGTGGCCTCAACGGTTCTCCCTATTTATTTCTGGAGAATATGCCCACGTACATCATACGCCTAGACTGTTAACGAGATAGACAGATACAGGACTGCTTTGGAAGCATCCAATAACGGGGCGACCTTGTTAAGACAGCGGCGTGCATAACGGCGTGCATAGACAACCGCGCCACTACAGTGGAGAAGAGTTTATTTGTACCTCTCATTGCCAGTATCGAGAGGAGAATCATCACGGTACACTCAGATACCCCTTCTACCAGAAGAGTAGTATTACTTTATCACCACTGTTCCCCCCAACAAGTCAGATACCCCGTGACAACGATAATAATCCCAATGTTCTGCAATGTAAGGATAACCCCAGTGTTCTACAACATAAAGATAAGCCCATTGTCCTGAAACACGAGAATAAGCCAGACATCCTATAATATGAGAATAATCCCTTATGCTCTCTAACACGAGGATAAACCCAGTATATGGATAAACCCAGTATATGGATAAACCCAGTATATGGATAAACCCAGTATATGGATAAACCCAGAATATGGATAAACCCAGTATATTGTAATGTTAAAATGAAAATAAATTGTTCAGAAGCAGTTTCCTGTTCTGAGTCTATGATGTGATTATTCATTGACACTTTGCCCACTTGACAGACGATAGTTTGGTACATTGTGCTTCATAAAGGCATAATAACTACGACCTATGGCGGTAGCGAATGTGACTGATAAGGGCAATTCGCGTTGAAAATGTTCGTCCACAGTAGATGCATGTGAATACATCGCCATTTTCACCATCACGCACCATCTTACGTCTCACGCGCTGAATGTGTGACCTATCTACAATCATTTTCTCCTTTGTCTTTATTCCATTTCTGATAGTTGCCCTCCATGCAACACGTTCACTGCTCCCACTGTGCATTATCAGTGCCTGTATCAATCATGTCCCGCTTACACACATCTTTGTATCGTAGTAGAGGCCGACCCTGAGATCTCCTACCCATATGTAATTCACCAAAAGAGATGTCCTTTGGTATTCTACCATAATCCATCCTACTAACGTGTCCTATACATCTAAGTCTACGAAGACTGAGCATGGAACACACGGCCACACATCCTGATCTTTCCAATACTTCAGTATTTGTGATTTTGTCTTGCCACTTAATACTAAGTATTCTTCGCAGACACCGCATATGAAAGCTGTTTAAACGTTTCTCTTGGTGTGAGTAAGTTGACCAGGTTTCACTGCCATAAAGAAGAGTACTAGGGACACAGGCTTGATAGACAAGGACTTTTGTTTTGGCAGTAAGCTTCCTGATCTCACTGACTCTTTTTGTTAACCTGTTCATTGTTGCTACTGTCTTACCAATCCTGGTGTTGATTTCCTGATATAGGGATAATTTACTATTTACCTCTGATCCTAGATATGTAAAATGGTCTACTATCTCCAGTTTGGCGTCAGTCAATAAAGATTGATGGTACCCCATGTGCACCTTGTGACATAAACTGTGTCTTCTTTTTGTTAATTGTTAAACCAAATTCAGAACAAGCATTGGAGAATGTAGATAGTAGACGCTGCAATTCTTCTTCAGAGTGGGTCGTAATTGCAGCATCATCTGCAAAAAGGAACTCTGTGATCAGTACCCTCCTAATTTTGGTCTTGGCCTTCAGCCTCTGAGCATTGTAGAGGCCGCCATCTGAGCGTGAGTGAATGCATATACTGGCATCCTGATCACGAAAGGCATATTTCAGTAGAAGTGAAACTTATATTTCAAAGAGGGTGGGGGATAGTACACAACCTTGCTTAACTCCACTCTTGATTTCAAACTCTTCAGAAGTTGCACCATCAAACTTGATCATACCCTTCATGCCTGTGTGGAACATTCCTCAATGGACAGAAGAGTTGGTGGGCAGCCAATCTTCTTTAATGCCTTGAACAGACCCTCACGACTGACCAAATCAAATGCCTTTGTGAGGTCGATGAAGGCATTAACAATGGTTGATTTTGTTCTCGGGATTTTGATGATGAGATAACGTCATCAAATTTTGTAGGGATGAGAGTAAGAGGGAATACGCACGCTGCCAGATGTTCCCTCGCTGTGGCAAGTAGCAAGCCCATGCATCAAACCGGCGTCTGACCGTGTTCAAGTCATTACCAGAGCATTTCGCTGTCAATTTCGTTACCACACACACCCAGCAATACTAGGATAAGCTCAATATTCTGTATAAGGAGGATAAGCCCAGTTTAAAAGAAAATAATGTGAGAATAATCCGTAATGTTCTTTAACATTAGGATAAGCCCAGTCTTTAATAATCTGAGGACAGTCCTTACTCAGACTCAGATCTATAACTTTAGGATAAACATTTTGTTTATAAATGGAGGATAACCCGTAATGTTCTACAACTCTAGGATAAGCTTAGTTTTTCTTTAATAATATGAGGATAATCCGTAATGTTCTATAACTTCAGAATAAGGTAAGTTGTTGTTGTTTGTTCTTTCTTTCTAGTATTAGGGAAACTGTAATGTTCTAAAACTTTATAAGCCCAGATTTAAAACAAAAAATAATATAAGGAAAATCCGTAATTATCTATAACTTTAGGATAAGCTCAGTTTTCGAAGCACGAGGATAATTCCAGTGTTCTATAATACGAGGATGATTTCAGTGTTCTACAATACGAGGATGATTTCAGTGTTCTATAATATGAGGATGATTTCAGTGTTCTATAATATGAGGATGATTTCAGTGTTCTACAATACGAGGATAATTCCAGTGTTCTATAATATGAGGATGATTTCAGTGTTCTATAATATGAGGATGATTTCAGTGTTCTACAATACGAGGATAATTCCAGTGTTCTATAATATGAGGATGATTTCAGTGTTCTATAATATGAGGATGATTTCAGTGTTCTACAATACGAGGATAATTCCAGTGTTCTATAATACGAGGATGATTTCAGTGTTCTATAATACGAGGATGATTTCAGTGTTCTACAATACGAGGATGATTCCAGTGTTCTATAACATGAGGATGATTTCAGTGTTCTACAATACGAGGGTGATTCCAGTGTTCTAAATGCGAGGATGATCCCAGTGTTCTAAATACGATGATAATTCCAGTTTTCTGAAACGTGCTGTTCAAAGTAACATAACCAATAAAAGTAACATGTCAAACCATGTATACATATCATGAACGCCCACTCAGAGTGAGCTCACTTGAAACCTTGTGTAATCTGAAAGAGAGCACCATGAAGTTGTTGCAGCCACTTACATCTGCGTCTTTAGAAGAGGCCTGCAATGTATGTAAAAGACAACAAGATGAACCTCACTGTCACTGACTGCCAGCATCAAGCTGACAAACCTTCTCTCACTGACTCATAACTTTGTTGTTATTTGACCGTCACATGTGTTGCGGACTACTTTGATCATTCAGACGATAGAAGTAAAAACTGGCCCAGTTTGTCTATACGCATGACGCTGACTGAGGATGCAGGTCATATTTAAAGTTCTACAATCAGCAAGCGGCTGTTGTTGCCTTTTCGAGTTATTCATCGCTGTGGCACAGGCTTGAGTGTGTTTCTGGCACCTCTACCGCACTGAGGACGTACAGGGAATCTGAATAAGCGCTGGTTTGGCGGGTGACGTTGGTCTGGCTTCTGTACATGGTTCTAGGCTGTGGGGGTTTGCTGTTGGATGGAAAAACACCGTCATCACAAGACACACACGTCAAGCACACACGATATTAACTGCACAGCTACCCAGTTGTAAACACAGAGCGAAGTAAAGCAATTGGATATAGCATTTAATTGCCAACGCAATGGTGTGGAGTTCGATTCGCTGTAGTGGCACTACTGGATTTTTCTTTAACCTAAGGATATTAGGGTTCTTACACGTAATCTTGTTGTTGTTGTTGTTGTTGTTATTGTTGTTGTTGTTGTTGTTGTTCTTCTTCTTCTTCTTCTTCTTCTTCTTCTTGTGGTTGTTCTTCTTGTTCTTCTTCTTGTTCTTCTTCTTGTTCTTCTTCTTGTTCTTCTTGTTCTTCTTGTTCTTCTTCTTCTTCTTCTTCTTCTTCTTCTTCTTCTTCTTCTTCATCATCATCATCATCATCATCATCATCATCATCATCATCATCACTATCATCATAATAACATACTCTTCCACATATAATGAAGACTAAGCACGCATCTGCATGCCTGAGAGCCGTGTTATATTTTGTCATGAGAATATACCCCTGCCGGCCTGGTGGTCAGGGCTTTGAATCCGCATCGAGGCTGATGTTTAAATCTGACCTGAGCCTCCAGGTCGACCTAGCCTAAAATGGTACCATGAAATGTGTTGGAGGTAAAGACAGCCGGCGTGCTATTGATGACGTTATTACTCGAATGTCGATTGGACTATACAAATATGGGGCCAGCACCATATGTCCTCTACGGCTCAATGAGGGTAAAGGGGGTTCTTTACTTCTTTCTGACTTATTATATCCCCAGTATTTCACAAGGTCGTGGTAATGGGCGCCTCAATGCGCGTGAAAAGGAATCTTTACTTCTTACTGGCTTATTATATCCCCAGTATTTCACAAGGTCGTAGTACTAGGGCGACTCAAGTTGTTAAAAAAGGAATCTTTACTTCTTACTGGCTTATTACACCCCCAGTATTTCACAAGGTCGTGGTACTAGGGCGACTCAAGTTGATAAAAAAGGGGTTCTTTACTTCTTACTGGCTTATTATATCCCCAGTATTTCACAAGGTCGTGGTACTAGGGCGCCTCAATGTGCGTAAAAAGGAATCTTTACTTCTTACTGGCTTATTATATCCCCAGTATTTCACAAGGTCGTAGTACTAGGGCGCCTCAATGCGCGTAAAAAGGAATCTTTACTTCTTACTGGCTTATTATATCCCCAGTATTTCACAAGGTCTTGGTACTAGGGCGCCTCAATGTGCGTAAAAAGGAATCTTTACTTCTTACTGGCTTATTATATCTCCAGTATTTCACAAGGTCGTGGTACTAGGGCGACTCAAGTTGTTAAAAAAGGGGTTCTCTACTTCTTACTGGCTTATTATATCCCCAGTATTTCACAAGGTCGTGGTACTAGGGCGACTCAAGTTGTTAAAAAAGGAATCTTTACTTCTTATGGCTTATTACACCCCCAGTATTTCACAAGTTCGTGGTACTAGGGCGACTCAAGTTGATAAAAAAGGGGTTCTTTACTTCTTACTGACTTATTATATCCCCAGTATTTCACAAGGTCGTGGTACTAGGGCGCCTCAATGTGCGTAAAAAGGAATCTTTACTTCTTACTGGCTTATTATATCCCCAGTATTTCACAAGGTCGTAGTACTAGGGCGCCTCAATGCGCGTAAAAAGGAATCTTTACTTCTTACTGGCTTATTATATCCCCAGTATTTCACAAGGTCTTGGTACTAGGGCGCCTCAATGTGCGTAAAAAGGAATCTTTACTTCTTACTGGCTTATTATATCTCCAGTATTTCACAAGGTCGTGGTACTAGGGCGCCTCAATGTGCGTAAAAAGGAATCTTTACTTCTTACTGGCTTATTATATCCCCAGTATTTCACAAGGTCTTGGTACTAGGGCGCCTCAATGTGCGTAAAAAGGAATCTTTACTTCTTACTGGCTTATTATATCTCCAGTATTTCACAAGGTCGTGGTACTAGGGCGCCGCATCAATTGGAGTACAAGCTCACAGATGTTTCGCTGATTGATTACTTGGAAGACATCTGGGAAACTGAGCTCTTACTTTCAAGTCAGGTATGTTGACTTTCAGTTTGAGTCTTGAAAAGGGCTTGCGTCTATAGTGAGTTTCTGACCTCATCACCCTCCGAGTCCCGATTGGTCTATACAATTATGGGTTTAGTACCATATGCTCAATGCTTCTTAAGGTGTGTAACAGGGTCCATGGCTTATTGGTCTGTCCCGGTGAGGCTAGTGTAGAGGCTTCCCTCCCGACCAGGTACAATGGTGTTATCATCACGGGCACTGTGTCGCTGAGAACAAGGATGAGCGGAGTCTGCAAGATTGATACTTAAGGTTCACGTCCGTGGAGAAACATGGACATTCTTTCCAACTTTAGCCAGACGGGGGTGGGGGGTGGGTGGGGGGGGGGGTGGAGGCTCAGTCTGTGTATAGACCACAGCGCGAAGAGGTGACCTGGGGTCTTGGCCACTGCATATTCTAATCAATGTATTGCTATCTATTCTCAATATAGTCCATATCATGTGGCGTTGATCATTGTGTATATCCACGGACTCCTGTCTAGTGTGCTGGGAATCATTTTGTAACCCATACCGTGGGGCGTCAGTCAGCTGTGGTGGTTTACAGCCTTTTGTCTGGTAAACTGGAAATTACCTTAATGTCCATACCGCGTGGACATGGTGATGTGTCATTCCACAACCTTCTGTACCGTGTAACACCAATCATATGCTTGCTTGTCTTCGTTGGCTTGAGCTCCAACGCGAAGTCCTGTATGTCGGATGAAGGCATCCTGTTGTCCAAAATCAGTGTGATGTCATACAGGACCTGAGTTTTGCGTGAGTATCCGTTGTCCCATGTCTGGCTTATTTGTGTGCAGACTGGTGGTTCCTCGCCGTACAGGCAGACACTCTCCGACTTCGGAGGAATCGGCGATCCTACTGACTTTAGCCAGGACCCCGAAGGGACCTGTTGCCCAGGACGCTCGACGAGGACGCGTCAATAGGTCTTGGCCAGTATATAACCCGGCCCTGGTGCCTTGGAAACACCTCTGCGTCCCACCAATCATATTATAGTTTATGCCAGATGCCGTTGATCATCATGTCTGCCCACAGCCCTCTGTCTCTTGTATTGCTAATCTTATAAACGTCCATACTCTGTGGCGTTGGTTGTCATGTTTGCCCACAATCTTCTATTTCGTGTACTGTCAATAATTTAGGATGCAGATATTCCTTCATGCCGTGATACCAAACTGTCTAGTTTCTTCTATCTTGGTCACATTCTAGACCTCTTCCTCTTTAACTTACCTGTTGTCACCACGTACTCCAACCTTCTCATGATGAGCCCAAAATGAGGATTGGCTACTTCTGCTGATAGTAACAAGTTCTATGTTCAGCTAACATTTTTAAAGATGTCTTCATTACGCTTTTAATCAATCCATGACATTCTTATCATACCTCTTTAAACCACTTTCGACCTCAATAGCCTAAAAGTTTAGTTTAGTTTAGTTTAGTCGATGGATCAACATCACGGCACACGGGTGTAACCCATAAGTGCTCCTTTCTCATCCTAACTCAAATCTGAGTCTGTAGAAACTCAGTTCAGTGCACGAACACCGTAGCACCGGCGAGGATCCTGAAATACTTTGGGTAGATATTTAACTCGAAATTTTGCCCGGGCAGCGCCGTTAGGCTACTCTTTTTCGATTTCCAACTGCCAAGGGATGTTTTACGTGCGCAACAATACACACGGGCATCCGATCTCACTACCCAGAGCCCAGGGGAAATGTTATTACTAGAAGTCCAAGTGTAAAAAATTCCCGGTCCTCACCGGGGCTTAAACCCGGGACCTCCAGCACTCGAGGCGGACACCATACCTCGAGAATAGCCTAAAAAGTGACAAATGGTTGATAGGCTCAAGACCAAAGATGATTATATCAGTGCTAATCCACACAGTGTGAAAATAAGATTAAACAAGCATGCACAGATTATACAAAAGCATGCACAGATTATATAGCCACTAAAAGGTTTTAAAACAGAAGCATTTACAATCAGACCACCCTAAGCAAGCAAATAAACGACATTTCTAAATAAAATCAAACGAAATTAACAAACATAAAGTAATAAATGCAATTAATGATAAAAAACAAGGTAAAGTAATGTTTACATAAATATAAAGTTAAAAACAAATGAGAAGATATTAAAAGCATAGAAAACTCAACGCAGGATTAAGCAGGTAATTTATTGTCCTTAATTAATCTCTATTGCTTCCCTTTTTCCCATACTGATAGTGTATGTTGACGTTGTTAGCATGATTTATACTTGTTTAATAGACGCGTTGTGGTGATTGTTTCCATTAGAGTTAATGTTCATTACATAGAACGTCTGTTTTGGGACATGTCTATTTTGTTTTATCTGTCTGCCTTGTAGTAAATATCTGCCTTGTAGTAAATGTCCATGTTGCAGTAAATGTCCATGTTGCAGTAAATATCTAGGTTGTATTAAAGTCTATGTTGCATTAAATGTCTTTGTTACCGTTGATGTCAAATTTGCAGTAAATGCCTGTGGTATAGTAAATGTCTGTCTTATAGTAAAATGTCAGTCTTGAAGTAACGTTTACCTTGTAGTAAATACATGTCTCATAGTAAATGTCTGTCTTATATTGTAGTCTATATTGTAGCAAATGTCTTTCTTGAAGTAAATATTTTGTCTTGTATTAAATGTATGTCTTGTAGAAAATGTATGTCATGAAGTAAATATCTATCTTGTAGTAAATTTATGTCTTGTAAATCTCTATACTGTAGTAAATATTTGTCTCGTTGTAAATCTCTATGTTGTAATAAATATCTATGTTAAAGTAAATATCTACCTTGGTGTAACTGTCCATCGTCTGGTAAATGTCAGTATTGAAGTAAATGTCTATATTGTAGTAAATTTCTATATTATAGTAAATGTCTGTATTGTAGCAAAAGTCTATGTGGCAATAAATAAGCCTGCATTGAAGAAAATGTGATAAATATTTATGCTGTATTAAATGTCTATATTCTATTCATTATCAATATTGTATTACAAATTACTTAACGGACTCCTGTATACTAGATTACAAATGTAACTGTAACACAACAATAACATAGATTGTAAAGGTGGGTATGACAGAATAACTAATGAGGAGGTGAGGGAATGAACTAGATGGATTCTAGCGCATTAAGAAGTGTGGAAAAGACGATTGAGCTGCACTGGATAAACATTGAAAATACCTGATAATATTATAACTAGTAAGATAATGTCTATGAGCACGGTGTCAGGTCAGGTCTTAGTCAGATATGACTGAGCTACCGTATAACAGTAGACGGTACTACCTGGTTTCTGTTAGCGCCGAACGTTGGGCGGCGCTTACCAAACCCGACACCCCACATTGTGCCAACGGCTTCGGGCGGAAGAGCGCAATTGGGAGGGTACAAGCCTTACCCTAGTGCGAGGAAATGCAACCTAAAGACAAAATTGTCATGGCAGGGCAGACCAGGCCCTAAGCCTTGGTTGGCGACTGGTCTAGGATCGAAGCTCCGACAGGCGGACAGTTAGAGCATTGCTTTGCTGATCCGGCAGCTTCTGCAGCTTGTCTTGTTCCAGATGTAGGGGTGTTACCTTTCCTCTGGAGTGAACTAGGCAGGCCGAGAGAGGGATCATGCTGCATGGGCAACACATGATCTCTATATTTCAGCCCAGGCTTTGTGCTATGGAGAGGCAATAACTCCATCCCTGGTCTTTACTGGTCTCGGAATCAAAGCGAGAGGCAACTGTTACGGGTTATAAGTCCTTGTCAGTTGGCGTAGACATGGGGCGCCACGCGTTGCCTCTGACGGTGGGAGACACCTATAGGTGTCACTGATCAGCTACCGCCCGCCTCAAGCTGGGCAGCCCCCAGCCAATTGGGTGCTGATCCGCCACAGCCTGCCTGCTTCAATGGGTGCTTGGGGCTAGGACAAAATCTGAATCGCAGGCTGTAAAACCAATGCACCAGGTACAAACAAAAATAAAAATAGAAACCTCAAGCTACGGCTTGCAACCTGGAACGTGAGAACCATGTGTCCAGGATTTTCCACTGACTTGACCAATATTGACGATGTGAGAAAAACGGCTGTGATTGATGCCGAACTCAATCGTCTTAACATTGATATTGCTGGCCTGCAGGAGACTCGCCTCGCTGAGGAAGGGTCACTCAGGGAAAACAACTACACCTTTTTCTGGAAGGGTAGAGGGCAGGCAGAAAAAGGCAACACGGTGTGGGCTTTGCAGTGAAGAATTCGCTACTGGGAATGATTGAAATTCCAGCAGTAGGAAATGAAAGACTATTATCCCTGCGCTTGGCAACCTCTTGTGGGTTTGCCACCATTATTACTGCATATGCACCGACACTCGATTCCTCTGATGATGTGAAGGATTTGTTCTATGAGGAGTTAGACTCCGTGATCAAGGTAGTTCCAAAATCTGACTACATTTATATGCTCGGTGATTTCAATGCTCGTGTGGGCAAGGACTCGAGTTCATGGCCAGTGTCCCTTGGAAAATACAACATCGGTCGCATGAATGAAAATGGGCAAAGGCTGCTGGAGCATTGCACCAGTAATGACCTATGTATTACAAACTCTTTTTTTAAAACAAAAGAGATGCATAAGGTCACATGGAAACATCCAAGATCCGGCCATTGGCACCAGCTGGACTTCATCATCACACGGAGACAACATCTGAACCATATATCATTGACTCGTAGTTACCACAGTGCTGACTGTGATACAGATCATTCTTTGGTTGTTGCAAGAGTTAGACTGAGACCAAAGAGAATCTACACCGCTAAACACAAATCTAGCCCCAGGATTAATATTATTAACACTCATGATCCTGAAAAGTGCTTTCAGTTTCAACAGCAACTTGAAGACGCTTTCACTGATACACCAGAAAATTGTACAGTAAATGAAAAGTGGGGTCAAATTAAGGAAACTCTTTATAAAACTGCCGTAGGGGTTTACGGCACTGTGGATCATAAGAGGCAGGACTGGTTTGCGGCCAACAGCGAGACTCTGCAGCCCTTGATTGATAAGAAGAAGAAAGCTCTCTTAAGAAACAAGGAAAGACCAACGCGTAACACTCTGAGTGAGCTTAGGCAAGCTAGGAAGGATGTGCAAAAGGCTGCCAGGCAGTGTGCAAATGATTATTGGATCAAGTTATGTGAGTCCATTCAAATCGCAAGTGATAAGGGTGACATAAGAAGCATGTATGAAGGAATAAAGAAAGCCTGTGGTCCAGTGATCAAAAGAAGTGCACCGCTGAAAACCTTGACTGGAGAAATCATCACTGATAAGAAACAGCAGATGGACAGATGGGTAGAGCACTATTTGGAGCTTTACTCAAGTGAGACCAAACTAGCGGATGATGCCCTTAACGCCATAGAGGCTCTGCCAACTCTTGACCACCTGGACACACTTCCCACCATAACAGAAGTTAAGTGTGCTATAAATGAACTTGCATCTGGCAAGGCTCCAGGTAAGGATGGGATTCCAATAGAGGTTATCAGGAGTGGGCAAGACACACTCACTCTACAGATCCACCAGCTAATAGAGCTATGCTGGCGTGAAGGACAAGTCCCACAGGATTTCAAAGATTCAAACATCATAACGCTGTACAAGAACAAGGGTGATCGGAGCGACTGTAACAACTATAGGGGTATCTCACTTCTGTGTATTGTTGGAAAAGTATTTGCCAGAATTGTTCTGCGCAGACTTCAAGTCCTAGGAGATCAAGTCTACCCCGAATCACAGTGTGGCTTTCGACAGAACCGGTCTACCACTGATATGATATTCTCATTGCGACAAATGCAAGAAAAATGCCGTGAACAGAATCAACCACTGTTTATTGCCTTCATCGACCTCACAAAGGCATTTGATTTGGTCAGTCGTGAGGGTCTGTTCAAGGCACTAAAGAAGATTGGCTGCCCACCAACTCTTCTGTCCATTGTGGAATCGTTCCACACAGGCATGAAGGGTATAATCAAGTTTGATGGTGCAACTTCTGAAGAATTTGAAATCAAGAGTGGAGTTAAGCAAGGTTGTGTACTAGCTCCCACCCTCTTTGGAATATACTTTTCACTTCTACTGAAATATGCATTTCGTGATCAGGATGGTGGTATATACATTCACTCACGCTCAGATGGCGGCCTCTACAATGCTCAGAGATTGAAGGCTAAGACCAAAATTAGGAGGGTACTGATCAGAGAGTTGCTTTTTGCAGATGATGCTGCAGTTACGACCCACTCTGAGGAAGAATTGCAATGTCTACTATCTGCATTCTCCAATGCTTGTTCTGAATTTGGTTTAACAATTAGCAAAAAGAAGACACAGATTATGTCACAAGGTGCACATGGGGTACCATCAATCTTTATTGACGACGCCGAACTAGAGATAGTAGACCATTTTACATATCTAGGATCAGTGGTAAATAGCAAATTATCCCTAGATCAGGAAATCAACATCCGGATTGGTAAGGCAGCAACAACAATGAACAGGATAAGAAAAAGAGTCTGGGAGAACAGGAAGCTTACTGCCAAAACAAAAGTCCTTGTCTATCAAGCCTGTGTCCTTAGTACTCTTCTCTATGGCAGTGAAACCTGGACAACTTACTCACACCAAGAGAACAATTTAAACAGCTTTCATATGCGGTGTCTGCGAAGAATTCTTGGTATTAAGTGGCAAGACAAAATCACAAATACTGAAGTATTGGAAAGATCAGGTTGTGTGACAGTTTATTCCATGCTCAGTCTTCGTAGACTTAGATGGATAGGACATCTTAGGAGGATGGATGATGGTAGAATACCAAAGGATATCTTTTTTGGTGAATTACAGATGGGTAAGAGATCTCAGGGTCGGCCTCTACTACGATACAAAGATGTGTGTAAGCGGGACATGATTGATACAGGCATTGATAATGCACATTGGGAGCAAGTCGCCGCTGAACGTGTTGCATGGAGGGCAAATATCAGAAATGGAATAAAGTCAAAGGAGAAAATTATTGCAGAAAAGTCACACACCAAGCGTTTGAGACGTAAGATGGTGCATGATGGTGGAAATGACCACGTGTTCACATGCACCCACTGTGAACGGACATTTACAGCGCAAATTGGCCTTATCAGTCACACTCGCTACCGCCATAGTTAAAAGTTATTATGCCTTTTTAGAGCACAAACTATCGTCTGTCAAGACGGCAAGGTGCCAATGGATGAGCACGGTGGGACGACAGTTCAACGCCTGGATTCGTCGACTGCTTAATAAATGACATATTGGCCATCTATTCATCAGTAGTTCCTGGCCAACAAAATATGATGACCACATCATACCACATCCCCATAGCAGAAAGCTGCTTCGGGACAAATTTAATGTTATTCAAGTTAAATCTATAAAACAAAACACCTCTCGTCTCACTACGCGACCACAGACTACCGCTTCCCTTCCACGAGTTTCCCAATATCTCTCGTCTCACTATGCAACCATAAACTACCGCTTCCCTTCCACGAGTTTCCCAATATCTCTCGTTTTACTACGCAACCATACACTACCACGTTTCTTTCACAAGTTTCCGAATATCTCTCATATTACTACGCGACCACAGACTACCGGGTCTCTTCCACGAGTTTCCCAATATCTCTCGTCTCACTACTCTACCACAGACTACCGGGTCTCTTCCACGAGGTTCCCAATATCTCTCGTCTCACTACGCTACCACAGACTACCGGGTCTCTTCCACGAGGTTCCCAATATCTCTCGTCTCACTACTCTACCACAGACTACCGCGTCTCTTCCACGAGTTTCCCAATATCTCTCGTCTCACTACGCGACCACAGACTACTGCTTCTCTTCCACAAGTTTCTTAATATCTCTCGTCTCACTAAGCAACCATACACTACCACGTCTCTTTCACAAGTTTCCGAATATCTCTCGTCTCACTACGCGACCACAGACTACCGCGTCTCTTCCACGAGTTTCCCAATATCTCTCGTCTCACTACGCTACCACAGACTACCGCGTCTCTTCCACGAGTTTCCCAATATCTCTCGTCTCACTACGCTACCACAGACTACCGCGTCTCTTCCACGAGTTTCCCAATATCTCTCGTCTCATTACGCGACCACAGACTACTGCTTCTCTTCCACAAATTTCTTAATATCTCTCGTCTCACTACGCTACCACAGACTACCGCGTCTCTTCCACGAGTTTCCCAATATCTCTCGTCTCACTACGCGACCACAGACTACCGCGTCTCTTTCACAAGTTTCCCAATATCTCTCGTCTCACTACGCGACCACAGACTACCGCGTCTCTTTCACAAGTTTCCCAATATCTCTCGTCTCACTACGCGACCACAGACTACCGCGTCTCTTCCACGAGTTTCCCAATATCTCTCGTCTCACTACGCTACCACAGACTACCGCGTCTCTTTCACAAGTTTCCCAATATCTCTCGTCTCACTACGCGACCACAGACCATCGCGCCTCTCCCACGAGTTGTTCAGTATCGATCGTCTCACCACGCTACCACAGAATACTGCGTCTCTGCTACGTGTGGTATACACTGTTCTACTTTTATAAACCTCTTCCAGGCCCTCATTACTTATTGGAGAAGTCCCCATTATTTATCAGTAATTTACATGGACAAGCGAGTTGGGGAGCATAGTGGTCAGACACTTGCCTGCCGGCTTACTGGACATGGGATCGAATCCACATCAGCATGGAATATTTAAAACTGACCTAATCTACAAGGTTGACCCAGTTTAAAATGGATACCACAAAACAAGGTGGGAAGTGAAGGTGGAAGGTGTGATTGTGAACTCATCACCCACATAATCCCGACTGGGTCTGTAAAATTATGGGTCCTATACCATATGTCAATTTCTCCTTAAGGTGTGTACAAGAATCCGTTACTTTTAACATTGTTATGTAAAAATGTGTCTATGCAAAAGCCTTCAGTGGTGCATTTCACATGGAAATCTTTAAGGACAGTATAGAACAAAAATAAAAGCACTCAAGAATAGTGGAAAAGCGCAGCCTAGATTACGTTGGAAAAGGACATTTTCACCCGTAATGGTCTGTAAGCACTAAATCCGATTACTGAAAAGTGTGCGGTCTGTTATTCTCTGTGGATACGAATGATAGACGATGCGTACTGAAACTATGGGAAAGCTGTTAACAGTGAAAATGTGATTTTTGAGAAGAATGTTGCGAAAATGGTGGGGAAAAAAGAGAACAAACACTGATATACAAGAGACAATTTTAGGGTATTCTTGAGGATAAAGTAGAGAAAATTAGCCCCCTTTGGAGAAAATACTATGCAAGAGAAACATAGGAAACTATCTGTGAGTAGCTTGAAAAGATTACTACCTTCCACCTTGCCGTCTTTACAGACGATAGATTGCTACATTGTGCTTCAAAAAGATATGATAACTACAACCCATGGAGGTAGTTAGTGTGACTGATCAGGCCAATTCGCGCGGTAAATATTCGTCTTCAATGGATGCTTGTGAACACATGGTCATTTCCACAATAACGCACCATCTGAAGTTTCACACGCTCAGTGTGTGACATATGTGCAATCATTTCCTACTTTTGTCTTTATTCCATTCCTGATCTTTTTTCTCCATTAAAACCATAAATTAGCAAAATGTAATAACAATATAAGCAAAAACAACAACAACATAATTATAAAATCAAATCACAGAAAGGCCTGACGGTGTGATAATCGCCAATACCACCTTAAGATAAGGCACCTGAAGATGACCGTTATATTGGTGGTTTACTACATTTTCATGCCACAGTAATTATTGTTGAATCGTGAACATATAGTCAATGATGTATGCATGTCCAATCTCTATGTACTACGTAAGTACTACGTACTACTAAGTAAGTACTACGACAGACAATCGTGCCAGCTGCTCCAGTGTTCGTGTGTTCGAACCCCAATTGACGCGGATTTGTTTTAGTAAATGTCTATGTTGCTGTAAATGTCTATGTTGCAGTAAATGTCTATGTAGCAGTAAATGTCTATGTTGCACTGCAGTCTATGTTGCATTAAATGTCTATGTTGCAGTTGATGTCTAATTTGCAGTAAATGCATGTGCTATACTAAATGTCTGACTTATAGTAAAAGGTCAGTCTTAAAGTAACGTTTATCTTGTAGTAAATACCTAGTTAGTTAGTAGACAGATCATCCTCATTGCACATCGAACCATTCAGTCCATAAGTGCTCTCATCCCCTGCTCAGTAAATCCCGCATCATGTAGCACAGTGGTTCTCAACCGGTGGGGAATTCCCCCCCCCCCCAGGGGGGAATTTCAGGGTTTCCAGGGGGGGGGGGGGAATGAAGACCATTTCAAGATCGTGTTAATACAAGAACCGATTACTTGACATAGTTTTTCCCTTCATACTTTACAGTTATGTATGTCTCGTCCTTCTTAACCTCATTTTATAAAGTAAGTAGACCCACAAATTACGTTTTATGTGGATGTCTAGACATGTTTTAGTATATGCTATTACATTTACCTTCCATATTTACGTATACTGTGTAGGGATGGGGGGATTTTTTGATAGGAAATATGAAAGGGGGGAATGATGTTCTGAAAATACGGTGAAGGGGGGAACGGGCCAAATTTTTTATAGGAAGGGGGGGAATGGCGTTCTGAAAATATGGTGAAGGGGGGAATGGGCCAAAAAAGGTTGAGAACCACTGGTGTAGCAATTGATGACACCAGTTCTGTGTTGGTTTATTAATCTTGTTTGGCTTCCCGCGTAGTGTTCTTGTTTGGCCACCCTTCTTTTAATTTGCTTTTCTCGCAGTCTGACCATGGTTCTTGTAGTAAATACCTGTCTTATAGTAAATGTTTGTTCTTGTAGTAGATATATAAGATGTGTATACCTGGGCTCTCAAGTCCATCTAGCCTAAAACGGTTACCATGAAATGTCTTGGAGAGTCAAGGATGCCGGGGCTATATTGACCACGCCTCCCATCCAGTGCTCACTGAACTGTAAAGATATAGAGCAAGCACCATATACCAAACTCTTCTTAAGGTGAGTAATTGGATCTTGTACTTCACTTCTGTCTGAAATCATCATCATCCAATGCCTTGTCGGCTGGCGTGGACGATTATGCCTCTTCACAAATTGCGATCTCTGACGTCATGGATCATTTCGTGTGTTTCCTCCTGTCTGTCTTTCCGCAAATCTTTCCGGTTGTGTTTTCCTCTGTCTGTCTTTCCGCAAATCTTTCCGGTTGTTACGACAGGTTCCACATTTTTTTTTATCTTCTCATAACGTGGAAAAAAAAAATCGATAACGGCCTCTTGATGATGTTTATGAGTTGAGTTGTCTTTGCGACTTAACTTTCCTTACAACGTTTAGATTGTCCATTTCAGCTGTCCAATTAATTTTTAGCATTTTTCTATAAAACCACATCTCCAAGTCTTCCAGGAATCGGTCTTAAATAGAATATATAAATTCCTACGACTTCACATATCAGTGACAGCATGTACTATGTAACTATACTATCCTATAATTCCCCTTATGATAATCCATTTGGAGGTCAGTATGGCCGAATGAGTATGAGAACAGCCTCTTAAGCTTCCGGTGTTCTGATACCGAGGTGGCGGGTTCAACCCCTACATCAGCCGTTTGGACTAAAATGTTGACTTCTAGTCATTGAATATGGGAGGTAAATTACAAGCATTCCAGAAGTCGGAGTGGGTTCGCTTGATGTCGAAAACTCAATACAATGGACTAGAAGTAGTAGCTCGCGCATGGAATACGCTTGAGTTCAAAGGGCGCGAACGCAAAAATCAAAATCAATTTTCAATGGCAAACTACTTAACGTAAAATTGCCTAGAAAAACAATCTGGAGTTGGTTGCAACATCCAGGAAAGGACATGGAAGATTTGATGTTTACCTTCAATAACAAGTAGTCAAGGATTTACATTTGTTGCGGTGTACACAGAGATATACTACCAGAAATGTCCCTCAAGACTTATTGATTACAGATACGGTGTCAGTATAATACAATATGAGACTTCGTCTGAATGGCGAACTAAACCTTACAGTAGGTTCTGGATGAAATAACGAGGTTGAGAATTACGGGATGGATGTAACAGATGACTTCTCCCTTAAACAAAGACAAGGTTAAGGCACCGTCTCATGCTGAACTTTGTATGTCAGGTTTCATTCTGGCTTCTAAACGTGTCTGTGTACTGGGACATTTCATGTTTAAGTTGGGTTTTACTTGTCTATGTAAGCAGAGTAATATAATAGTGACATGTATGAAGGAGATAAATAATGGTTTACCATGTCAGAGGAGGGGCATAATGACATAAGATAGGCAGCGTAGGGAAATAATGACTTTAAGTATGCAGTAGAGGAGGGGCATAATGACTTAAGATGGGAAGAGGAGGAAGAACATGATAACATAAGATGGGAGGAGGAACAAAATGACTTAAAATAGGCAGCATAGGAACATACATGACTTACGATTGGGAGAGGAGGGATTAATGACTTCATTTAGACAGTGGATAAAAATAATGGCTTAATATGCGGAGACTGCACTTCGAAAATGTACACTATGTTCTGCCGTAAGTAACTATCATTGAATGTCAGAAAGAGATTACTGAAATTTTATATAGAATCTGTTTTGCTGTATGGCTGAGAATAATGAAATTTAAATGAACAGATGAAGAAGAGCATCACAACAATGGATATGTGGTTCCTGAGACGAATGTTGCTGACTGTTTGACTTCTAGAGTAACTAGCAACAAGTGCACGGAAAATGTTAACGAAACCAGAACATTATATACAACAACAACAAAGAGACACACGGTGTTCTTTTGTCATATAATGAGAAGAGAGGCATTGGAAAACATAGTGATAACTGGAAAGATTAGTGTGAGAAGAGGTAGAGAGAGAAAGATAGAAATGATGCTGGTTGGACTGAGACGGTGGCATGAAGAGATTTAATCAACAGAGTTGATCTTAAACATGATGATGCTGGATGGACTGAGACGGTGGCATGAAGAGATATAATCAACAGAGTTGATCTTAAACATGATGATGCTGGTTGGACTGAGACGGTGGCATGAAGAGATTTAATCAACAGAGTTGATCTTAAACATGATGATGCTGGATGGACTGAGACGGTGGCATGAAGAGATTTAATCAACAGAGTTGATCTTAAACATGATGATGCTGGATGGACTGAGACGGTGGCATGAAGAGATTTAATCAACAGAGTTGATCTTAAACATGATGATGCTGGATGGACTGAGACGGTGGCATGAAGAGATTTAATCAACAGAGTTGATCTTAAACATGATGATGCTGGATGGACTGAGACGGTGGCATGAAGAGATTTAATCAACAGAGTTGATCTTAAACATGATGATGCTGGTTGGACTGAGACGGTGGCATGAAGAGATTTAATCAACAGAGTTGATCTTAAACATGATGATGCTGGTTGGACTGAGACGGTGGCATGAAGAGATTTAATCAACAGAGTTGATCTTAAACATGATGATGCTGGATGGACTGAGACGGTGGCATGAAGAGATTTAATCAACAGAGTTGATCTTAAACATGATGATGCTGGATGGACTGAGACGGTGGCATGAAGAGATTTAATCAACAGAGTTGATCTTAAACATGATGATGATGCTGGATGGACTGAGACGGTGGCATGAAGAGATTTAATCAACAGAGTTGATCTTAAACATGATGATGCTGGATGGACTGAGACGGTGGCATGAAGAGATTTAATCAACAGAGTTGATCTTAAACATGATGATGATGCTGGATGGACTGAGACGGTGGCATGAAGAGATTTAATCAACAGAGTTGATCTTAAACATGATGATGATGCTGGTTGGACTGAGACGGTGGCATGAAGAGATTTAATCAACAGAGTTGATCTTAAACATGATGATGATGCTGGATGGACTGAGACGGTGGCATGAAGAGATTTAATCAACAGAGTTGATCTTAAACATGATGATGATGCTGGATGGACTGAGACGGTGGCATGAAGAGATTTAATCAACAAAGTTGATCTAAAACATGATGACCTAACATCTGTGGAGAGGCACGAATGCATAAGCCAGATGGCAAGGCACATAATGTTGATTATAGGCAGATGCATATATGAGACTATTTATTAGGGTGGCTATTGTCTCTGATTATCCATTGATGCTTGCGAAGGTTGCCAAACGTTTTGACAAGCCTCAGTAATTTAATTAGCAAGTCAACAAACACACACGAAAGGAGGTTTCAAATGAAAACCTTAAATGTTTTTGTTATTGTTGAATATATCTGAAAAAGTAAACAGCAAATGTATCAGTTTTCGATATTGTCACCACTGAGGTCAATGCAAGTCCTCCAACGCCGATACAGTTCTTGGATTACTGTAGAAAAATCGACTCTGGGGTCACTGCTCGGTGTGCCTGACCCGGTCGTGAACAGTCTGTCACAGAAGTCACGACGTTTTGAATTTGTCTACTCCACTCATACACTTGTTGCACTGGCAGTCAAGCCACATTGGATCTTCATTTGACGATGAATGTCCATTGGTTTCACCCACTCACTGATCAAAAAACGGATAACATATCGCTGGTCCTATTTTGTGCATGTCAAAAGCGGGGCGGCCATATTAAAACTGTCCTTATGACGTCACAGTGATCGTCTGCACCATGATGTCACGCTCTTAACACTCTTGACACCCTTAACAATAATATTGACAATGGCATGGTTATTGTAATTTCTCTCACACTTTTAAGGTTTTCATGTGAAGCCCCCTCGAAGCATGAAACTAGCATTCGATAATTGCTACACATGCGCTACATTAGTGTAATGGCACGAAAACATGATACAGGGACAAGCAGTTGGTATGCACAATTCATGCAGGTGTGTTGTGGACACAGCGAACGACGAGGTAAAAATCATGCGAAGGTATCAATCAAATTAGTAAACAAGATTTAGGATGTTACACAGTGCTCATACTCCTGTATCGCTTGCTGGCCGACCTGGCGGTGACGTGTTCAAATCTCCATTAAAGTGAGGATTTGTTAAACTTGACCTGGGATCTCAGGCCGACCCAGCGTAAAATAGGTACCAGGCAATGATTGGAGAAGACAAGGCGCCCGGGGCGGTATTGACCACATCTTCCAGTGAATGCCGATTGGTCTATACAGATATAGGGAGGTATTGACATCTCCCAGTGAGTGCCTATTGGTCTATACACATATAGGGCGGTATTGACCACATCTCCCAGTGAGTGCCGATTGGTCTATACAAATATAGGGCGGTATTGACCACATCTCAGAGTGAGTGCCTATTGGTCTATACAATTATAGGGCGGTATTGACCACATCTCAGGGTGAGTGCCTATTGGTCTATACAAATATAGGGCGGTATTAATCACATCTCCCAGTGAGTGCCTATTGGTCTATACAAATATAGGGCGGTATTGACCACATATCCCAGTGAGTGCCGATTGATCTATACAAATATAGGGCGGGCACCACATAGCTAACACGCCATAAGGCATGTAAGCGTCGTTCTCTTAACTGATCATATATTCATTAGACCTCAAATTGTGTCCTTGACTTTACTGATCATATATTCATTAGACCTCAAATTGTGTCCTTGACTTTACTGATCATATATCCACTTGACCTCAAATGGTGTCCTTGACTTTACTGATCATATATCTAATAGACCTCAAATTGTGTCCTTGACTTTACTCATGCAAGAGTCAACTAGTAATCTGTAGTATAACACATCAATCAATATAATAACACAATCTGCAGGAATTCAGAATACAAAAATGACGCAGATAGAAAGGGGTCAGAAGAAGCTGATGTGGATAAGCACACGCATTTGTCCACAACAGGAACGCCGTGTTTATATATTGAAACACCAAAACGGGTATCTTTGCGATGATGATATCTAAACACAGGAATTACAAACAACAGGTTGTACGATTTATTGCCTGGCATATTTCGCTGCAGAGTTAAATATAATATGGAGTTAATAGATTAAATATACTTTGGATGAAATAGTGAAATCATATAGGCACTGACATTGTTCGAATATAGAGCATTTGTTATCCCCATGGTAATCGCAAATTTAAAACGAAATCGTTCGTTCTGTACAAAATTGGTTGGAGTCGCATAATTGCTAATTTGAGAAAACAAAGACTTTAGTAATTAGACAGTTTCAAATAATTTTGTGGAGATAGAAAGACTACATTTTAAATTTGAGATTATCGCGGGAATAGCATAAGCTCTACACCTTCAATATCAGTTACCATCTCCACATTTTTGTATTCTGAATTCCTGCAGATTGTGTTGTTGTAATTAAGTATCTGAGCCAAAGTATAATGCATGTATTTACTTCATATGATTTACAACTATGCAGTATGCACCTGACGAGATGCTACGACATGTGCCAGGCAATAAATCGTGTAAACTCAATCAATCATGTGCCATGCCGGAAAGAGTGGGCGGTCATGACTCGCCATTTCACTCGATCACCAGAGTCGTGGATCAGCTCAGTGTGCCTGTCTCGACCATGCCATGTGGACAAGCCATCCAGGTATTTACTTCTCGGTCTTCTTCTTGGTCTGTTCCCTTCGATCTTGCCAATTGTCACTAAGTTCTTCCATCCATTTCCTCTCAGAACGTCCAAAAAATGTTGACTGTCTACGTCTAATTTCTCTAATCAATTTACGATTTTCATTTGTCTCCTGTAGTACTTGGTCATTGACTTTTCTGTCTGTCCATGGCATTCTTTGCATTTTCTTCAGATGTTTTTAGCTTGACTGCTCATTGTCCAAGTTTCACATCCATACAAAAGAACAGGCTCTATGTATTCCCTCAACACTCTTTTTCTCGTTTCAATTGACATCTTTTTATCGGTCAGTATGTTTTTCATCTTGCTAAAAGTTACTTTCCCCATGGCGATTCTTGTTCTAATCTCTACAAGGCATCTCCCATCAGATGTTATGACTGTTCCGAGATAATTGTACCGATTAACTTATTGAAGATTATTCCCATCTACTTGTATATTACAGTGTGGTATTTCGTTCTTCCTTGTGACAACCATAATATGTTTCTTTTTACAATTTAACAAATTCCAGTTGTTCACTGTGTGCAACAACCGCATCTGTTAATTGTTGCAGATCCTGCTCATTGTCTGCAATCAATACTGTATCATCTGCATATTTAATGTTATTGCTGTTTCGTCCTCCAATGCTGATTCCATTTATATCTTCTACATTTCTAATTTTTTTTTCTCACTATATAGGGAAGAAAGATCTGGAGACATTACACATCTCTGCGTGTAAACTATTGTTTATGTATTCTGTGTTTAATTTCACCAAGGGAATGCATTATTATGATTATACCTCTCTAGGTCGTCTGATATGGACATCAAATGCAAAATAAGAAATAGCAAAATAAGTAAGCAAACTTGCCTGTACCCCAAGCGATGTTAAAACTAACACCAACGAAGTTAAACTGAACTAGCTGGGTGTGCAAGATTAACAACTAAAATAAAGCAGAATAGAGTACAACCTGTCACACGGAAGTCTCCATTCCACAAATGTTGGAGGCTTGACTAGTGGAATCCGACGCTCCCAAAAGAAATGGGAGCACCCTACTCTTTTCTAGGTCCCGTTTGCAGCTGTCACACAGACCAGAAGCTGGGGAACTGTGACCAGACTCCACAGATGCTTGGCCTTGGAAAGGGAATAGGCCAGTTCTTCTGTTTTGCCTAGCAGTCATATCGGTTGGGTTCTCCAGGCTGTAGTCATCTAAACTTGTGGTTTGCGACCGAGGCGTTGTTGAGTGTCCTGAATCTTGTGATATCTTTTGAATGAGCGGAGGAATCGTTGAATAGTTTCGTGTACTTGTTATCAAATTTTCTGGGAGAGAGGTTGAGGATGAAATCTTGCTAGCTGAATCTATATTCGTTCTGTCACCTCCCTTACCATGCTCACTCTTTCCTCTATATATAGGAGAAATAAGAGCTTTCACCGTCGTTAGTCTATTGTGATAGCTTGACGATTTGCTGGGACTTTCGTATTTCCGGTTAAAATTGTATCCGGAATCTGAAGAGTAAGATGAAGGTGAGAGTAAATCTGTCCTCGAATGTCGATTGTGAGGAAGAATCTGTGAAGACTTTTGGTGAGATTGGGAACAAACACTACACGTATAAACATCAACAGGTTGTGCGAAGTGTGGAAACACAGGAATTCGCGATGGCACGGGTGGAAGTTCACCAATGTTTGCAAGTTCCATGCCGGAAGCTTTTGGGTTAGTTGGGTCATGCATATTATACTTGTTAGTTAAGCTAGCTCTGTTAGTATATTGCAAGTCTAATAACGGCGAAACACTGCTGGGTGACGAAGATATTGTTGAAGCTTCTGCGGGAAGCTGGACACGTTTACCAGAGTGGGCCCACAGCGATAGAGGTGGTGCTGATTTCGATGATGGCACAAAACTTCTTGGTCTGTGGTACTGGAGAGATTGTGACCCATATTCGGAGGACTTATTGTGAAGACCAACTGTCATTTTGCCTTGGGGTCGCACATCATACTTATCTGACGCCAGTGATGAGGGGACTATTTGTAGCTCAGGTAAACTGTCTCTGCCTGACTGACCGTCATAAGTTTTACTAGAAGAAGCAGGAAATAGTTTGGGCATCACTGGAGAGATTCTCTTTATTTCGCTGTCAATCTCATCGATTAGTGGAATATGAAATTGATCAGTCATGCGCGTGTCTTCAATTACTCGGTCGTGTTTGGGGATATCAAGTTTAGTGGGCCGAAGATCGTGAGAATGAGGCAACAAGCAGTTATGGCTTAGAAAAACTGAGCTATTGCTAGTGACAAGCTCTTCTCTACAAGTCTCTCCAACTGTGGAACTTTCAGCCTGGGTTAATGGAATCAACTGACCTTCATCAGCACAAACATTAGTAGCGTTGTTCTGATCGTGCTGATCATCCAGCATGCATGTGGATGAGTTGTCGCTGCATGCAAAGCATTTAACAAGCCCTGCAGGCAACAGGTAGCGAATGTGTTTGTAACGTCTGTTATGTCTGGGTGGCAGTGTGGACATATGATCAGAGTGATTTGATGTGACAAAACCTACTTGAGACATGACACCCGCTGCTCTGCTTCTCTTCATTTCTGTGTCTGTGGGTGTGATGGGCGTGCTGATGGTGGCTGCTGACGCGGTCACGTTATTTATAGAACTGGCTGGAGTATCCAGATCTGGAATGTCTTCACGGTTATCTGACAGAGGCGGAAGTATATTGGGGTGGGGACCTGGCGTAGGGGACGAGGATATAACTGTCTCCATAAAGACATGTGCTGTTTCAGGTGGGACATGGTTGAGCTGTTTGTAAATGTTTTCTGATCGCTGGCTCTCCAGGCTCTCGTCGGCGTGCCTTCTTTCCTGTAAGCCGTTTATGCTGTCAAGAACTCCTGTGGTGGAGCCCTCGTGTGAGTGCTGTCCTTTCCTTCTGGGTCGGGGGCCAGTGCGAAATAGCTCACTGACAGCAGCGGAATGGGGAGATGAAGAAGAGAAAGTGATGTCAAGTATGTTGCCAAAGAAAATGACACCAGTAAATATCATTTGCAGATATAAATGAAATACATGTTCTAGATGCACCGAGAATCAAATAGATTTAGTCATTATTTTGAGTATATCATCTTCTCTGTGTGTGTTAAACCTTACAATTTACTTAAAGAATTCTTCTAAGATTGTAAATAATAAATTATCTCCATCAAAATGCCAAAAAAAAAACAGTTAACAAATGCATTGTGAATTAATTACTCGAATGAATACATTAACTGCAACGAATTGGACTGCATGTTGCGAAATACTAGCAAACAAATAAATTAAAATAAAATGAAGTATTAATGCAGCAGTAAAAGACATGAAAGCGAAGCGAGACAACAACACATAAAGGTTTGTTACAAATGCTGTATGTAAAACAATGTTTCCACGAATTGAAATACAATTGGTTTACATTTGCGTTCATTATCAAACGACCTGACATATTTACAGTTTACTACAGGATTAATGTGTCTACTCGATAATTGTTCACATTCAATTACATGTTGCCTCATAAACTGGCATACATATGCAATCAGGTGTGAAAATGCGTGTGAGTTTGCGTCTGTGTGTGTGTGTGGAAAAACCCAAATGCATCTCCCAGTGGGGGAAGATGGGAAACACACAACTGGGTGGCAAATACTGGCCTGAAGACCGAGTATCCCCCAGGATAAATGGATAACCCTACAGCTGTGCTTAGCAGGACACTCACTTGCCCTGACAGTCAGAAATGGCTGTCAAAGACACAGGCAGAGCTAACAGACTCCCATATGGATGTGGAAGTCAAGGGGAAATCACTCACATTATCTACCCAAGATTTCATAAATATCTTCATTTTAGAATCTATGGAGAAATACGAACGCCTACGCTAGCTGGCAGGGCACTTGATGATGATGGTGATGATGAGGATGATGATGATGAAGATGATGATGATGAGTTGCCTGCAGCCATATCTTGACGAGTAGGTGGTCGAGTTGCCAGGATGCCGATCTCTGGGTGATAAGACCCGGGTTCAGACTCAGGCAAAGGGTTTTATCTATCGGCAGTAAGTCAGAACTGCAGGCTAACTGCGTGACGACTGCTCTAAAGCAAACGTATCTTCTTCTTCTTCTTCTTCTTCTTCTTCTTCTTCTTCTTCTTCTTCTTCTTCTTCTTCTTCTTCTTCTTCTTCTTCTTCTTCTGCGTTTATCCGGATTTTTGTTTTTCGGATGTGACTGCGTTGTGCCTGTTTACAGCAGAGCTGCGTTCTTGCGCCGTTAGACCGACACATCCGACTTCTGCGGGCATTTGTTGACCGGGTTAACTTTCCCGGGCAAACGTATCTGAAACTGCAGTCTTTCATCAAACCTCGTCATAACACGGGCAATGATATACATGTGGCAGCATTATAATTTATGTTTAGACAATTATTGTATGTGTGTTATGTTTTAAACAATTATCTTTATTAACATTTTAAAGTAATCTGTTTATTACCATGCATTACATCAAAGTAGAGTAGTCTTGAGCATCTATAACCGTTAGCAGAGAAATAACAATCAAAGAGAAAGCAGAATTCTTAGCAAACAATGGGGAAATCCCCAAAGCATATAATAATTCAGGCACACAATGTATTTCCTGCACTAGTTACATACTTGGACATGTTTCCGATTTATTGATAGAACCCTTGCACTACTAATCTGCAAATATTCCCAGATTTACTTATAATTATGTAATATTTATTGCTATAAGTTTGCACTAGCTATGTGCGAATTATCTAACACTTATTACTTTAACGTTACACTAATTATATGCGAAGAATTGTCTCATATTTATGGCTATAACTTGAACTACCTATGTTCCAATTATCTCGTATTTATTGCTCAATTTTGCACTAGCCATGTGCCAATTGCCTAATAATTATGGCTATAACTTTACACTAACTATATGCAAAGAATTGTCTCATATTTATGGCTATAACTGTGCACTAATCATATCTGAACCGTCTAATATTTATATTTATAACGTTTCACCAACTATTTGCAGATTATTTCACATTTATTGCTATAGCTTCGCAGAGACATTTGCGAATTGTCTAATATTTGAGCTAGTCATGTTCGAATGATCTCCTACGAATTATATCATATTTATTGCTTTAACTTTGCACTAATCTTATGTAAAATTGTCTCACATTTATTACTATAACTTTGCACTAACTATGTGCGAATTATCTCACATTTATTACTATAGTTTTGCATTAAATCATGTGCAAATCATTTATATTAACCGCTACACACCGAACATTGCTGAATACAAAGTGTGCCAAGAACAGCTGGATTGGATTATTTTTAACTGTTTAGAAAGCAGAAGCTCTGAGAAAAGAACACATGGACACTTGTATAAATGGTTGATATTGATCAATCACTCAGGCGTCGTCTCCACAATGAAGGCTGGCTGCAATGGATCTTCAACACTGTCTGTCTCTCGCCCTGACTGTACATTCTGCCAAATTGCTGTTCGTCCATCTCTTGATGTTATCTACCTCTTGCTCGCTTGCCTTCAGCCATTATGATTTTTTAAAATAAGAGTTTTATGTCTTTTAACGTGGCCAAAATATTTCACTTCCTTTTTATTTATTTCATCAACTCTCTTTTCATTCCAAGCTTTCCCAGAACCTCTGTATTTGACTGCGTTTATTTCCATGAAATACGACAAATGTAAATGCAAGGTTCTCAGAAAATAAATCTATGCATCTAATAATGTTATTGTTAAATTATGAACAAAACGTAACTGCAAACATTAAAATGCAAAACTGAAGACAATAGATTAATAAAGAAGACAACATTTTACTCTCCATTTGTTGCACACCTGACGGCTGCAATCACTATTGTAAGTAAACGCCCGAGAAGTTGGTAGCGAGGAATGAAAGTAGATGGTCGTAGTTGCAGTCGTTGTAAATTGTTGTGTTATGTTTTGTGATCGGTGCATGTTTTGAATGTTACAGATTATATTTGTTATATGTTATAATGTGTGGCATGTGTTACATGGCTGAATGCTACATGCTGTGTGAGTGTTACACATTGTGTGAATGTTATATGATGTGATTGTTACATGTTGTGAATGTTACATGCAGTGTGAATGTTGCGCTCTGTGTAAATTTTACTTGGCTGTGTGAATGTTGCATCTTGGCTGAATGTTACTTGTTGCCTGAATATTCCATGTCGTGTATGTTACATGCCATGTAAATGTTAGAGCAGTGCGTATATTACTGCAGGATTGAATGTTACATGTTGTGTATATCCTATATGTCGTGAATGTTATACGATGCATGAATGCTACATGTTAAGTAAAGGTTACATAATGTGTTCGGGTAGCGGGGTAGGGGTATACCCTATCAAAGGAGAAGTAAGGTGCCTCCTTCCCTCCGCTAGCCTACGGGACACCCTTGGGCAAGGTGGAGTACCCGTTTAGCCCCCCCCCAACAGGGTAACGTGAAGCCATGTGAGCAGGTGGTGGATTGGACTTGGGAGCAGCCGACAGATAGTTGTTGGTTATGGTTTCAAGTCAGTGACGGTGGGCAGAGGATCTCTCAGTAGAGACAATGGCTACGGTCATCCGATCAGTATGGTCACTGCCAGGAAGGAAGAATGGTAGACTTCCCTCCTTATTGAATCCCGGGCAGAGGAGGCTCGTCAGCCTTGGTTGGTATCTCTTCTAAGAGAGGGAACTCTAAATCTCAAACCTCCGCTGCCTTGCGGGTTTACCCATATGGGAAAGGCTTCGGGAGTAAACCCTGAGGACAAATCCGGAGATGGAGTCCCTAAGGCAGTTCCATGTTGTAAACAACATAGTTCTGGCAACTCCTGCGACGGCACCGATGCCAAGTTGCATTGGCTACTGCCTTTCCCTTGGTCAACATCGGCGACGTGGAGAGGGGGAACCTGCTACTGGGCAACAGCTGGTTCTCCGATTTCCATTGCCCAGGCTTGTGCCTGAAGAGGTCACTTCAGCACCGCGTAAAGCGGTGACACAACACGGGAAGTAGCATTTGCCGGTTATAAGTCTTAATGCTCGATTGGCGTAGAGCAAGGCGCCAGGGGCTACTTCCGACGGTGGGAGAGATCATCGTATCTCACTAGACAGCTACCGCCCGCCTAAGCTGGGCAGCCCCCAGTCAATAAGGTGTTGTCTCGCCACGGTTCATCTGCTCCTGAGGGTGTGTGGAGCTTAGGGGGAAATCCTGACACATGGACCGCAATCTATACACCTAACAGCAAGAAAAAAACAAAACAACCGGCCCTAAGGCTGGGAACATGGAACGTAAGAACCATGACCCCTGGCATCTCAGACGATCTAAATGAGATTGTGGATGCCCGCAAAACTGCAGTGATAAACAACGAACTGCTAAGACTGGGGATAGACATTGTCGCCCTGCAAGAGACCAGACTCCAAGAATCTGGAAGCATCAAGGAGAGGGACTTCACTTTCTACTGGCATGGCAAGCCGTGCGGAGAGACCAGGGAGCATGGAGTTGGCTTCGCTATCAGAAACAAGCTGCTCAATTCCATCATACCACCAAGTGATGGCACTGAAAGAATATTGAAGCTCCAACTCCAGACAGAGGCAGGCCCAGTTAGTATTATAAGCGTTTACGCCCCAACACTAACTGCAGCATCAGAATCTAAAGACAAGTTCTATGACGACCTTAGCAAAGAAGTCAGTGAAACACCAGAGAAACAACATCTTTTTATCCTGGGGGATTTCAATTCCAGGGTTGGCTCCGACCACGAATCTTGGCCTTCATGTCTAGGACAGTTTGGCGTTGGGAAGATCAATGACAATGGACAACGTCTCTTGGAATTCTGCAGCCACCATAATCTGTGCGTGACCAACACCTTCTTTGACACGAAACCTCAACACAAGGTGTCATGGAGGCACCCCAGATCAAAGAACTGGTACCAACTCGACCTGGTGCTCACTAAACGCAGCAACCTCCGCAATGTACTGATGACTCGCAGCTATCATGGTGCTGACTGCGACACCGACCATTCACTCGTCTCCAGCAAGGTGAAGATAAAGCCCAAGAGAATCTACAGAAGCCGAACAGAAGGAAGACCACGCATTGACACCAGTGGCACCCAAAATAAAGAGAAGGTCAACAAATTCATGCAGGCTCTAGCGGATACTCTGCCCGGCCCCACAGACGGAGATTCCACCGAGAGATGGAGTCATTTTCGCGACACCATCTACAATACAGCACTATCAACATTTGGCAAGAAGCAAACTAAGTCAACCGACTGGTTTGAAGCACACTCTGAAGAGATGCTCCCAGTCCTGGAGATAAAGAGACATACATTCTCGATGTATAAAACATCACCTTCAGAGAAAACACTGCAGGCATTGCGAACGGCCAGAAATAGAGTACAACAGATGGCAAGAAGATGTGCGAACAGGTACTGGCTACAGCTCTCTGCTCAAATTCAAACTTGTGCAGACACTGGAAATATAAGAGGAATGTATGAGGGCATCAAGCAAGCTGTCGGTCCATCAAAAAATAAGATGGCCCCTTTACGATCAACTGAGGGGGTAATCATAAAAGATCGAGCGAAACAAATGGATCGCTGGGTAGAATACTACTCAGAGCTATACTCAGTGGATAACACTGTCAGCGAAGAAGCTCTGGAAGCCATCGATCAACAGTCCGCCATGCATGCCTTGGATAACGAACCTTGCCTCACAGAAATCAGCGAAGCACTAGACTCTCTCAAATCCGGCAAGGCACCTGGAAAAGATAGTATTCCACCTGAAATTTTAAAATGTAGCAAAGAAACAATCATCCCAGAACTGTATGCAATATTACAGCTCTGCTGGAGAGAAAAATCAATACCACAAGATATGAAAGACGCAAACATCGTTACCCTTTATAAAAACAAAGGCGACAGAAGCGACTGCAACAACTATCGCGGCATTTCCCTTCTCAGCATTACAGGCAAGATTTTTGCCAGAGTAATCCTTAAAAGATTACACATTCTTGCTGAAAGAATCTACCCCGAATCGCAGTGCGGATTTAGACCCAACAGGTCCACCATCGATATGATTTTCTCACTCCGGCAGCTCCAAGAGAAGTGCAGAGAACAGAGAAAGCCATTATATATAGCCTTCATCGACCTCACAAAGGCATTTGACCTCGTGAACAGAAGCGGCCTTTTTAAGGTCCTTGAAAAGGTTGGATGTCCACCCACCCTTCTTAGTCTCGTGAAATCATTCCACGAAAACATGCAGGGGACCATTTTATTTGACGGCTCAACATCCCAGTCATTCAGCATCAGCAGCTGAGTAAAGCAGGGATGCGTGCTTGCTCCTACACTCTTTGGTATCTTCTTTGCTGTTCTCTTAAGGCAAGCATTTGGGACTGCCACTGAAGGCATATACCTCCACACAAGATCTGATGGCAAACTTTTTAACCCATCAAGACTCAAGGCAAAGACCAAAATAAGACCAAGATGCGTAAGAGAACTACTTTTTGCAGATGATGCAGCACTGACTACTCATACAGCAGAAGATCTCCAAAGGCTCATAGATCGTTTTGCAGCTGCCTGCAAAGACTTTGGGCTCACCATTAGCCTAAATAAAACACAGGTGATGGAACAAGATGCTGATGCGCCTCCGTCAATCAAAATCTCTAATTATGAATTGAAAGTCGTCCACGATTTTGTGTATCTGGGATCGACAATATCAGATAATCTTTCATTAGAGACAGAAATCGACAGACGCATTGGAAAGGCAGCCACAACATTTTCCAGGCTAGCTAAAAGAGTTTGGGAGAATAATAGACTAACAGAGCGTACAAAAGCTCAAGTATATAAAGCTTGTGTTGTTAGCACACTACTCTACGGGTCTGAATCCTGGACCCTGTACTCAAGACAGGAAAGGAAGTTGAATTCCTTCCACATAAGATGTCTGAGACGTATCCTGGGCATAACATGGAAAGACCACATAACAAACAAACAGGTGCTTGAAAGAGCAGATATTACCACAGTGCACACCCTCCTCAAGCAGAGACGCCTCCGGTGGTTGGGCCACGTATCTCGAATGGAGGATGAACGTATTCCCAAAGATCTCCTTTACGGAGAACTAGCCACAGGAAAGAGGCCAACCGGAAGACCCCAAATGCGATATAGGGATGTGTGTAAACAAGATATGAAAACCATTGGAATGGATCCAGACACGTGGGAGAGAGTTGCAACAGACAGATGCTCCTGGAGAAGAGATGTACGAAACGGACTGGTGCTCTTTGAGCGCAATCAGATCCAAAAAACTGAGGAGAGACGGCACAGGCTCAAAGAGCAGTCACTTACTGCGGGACTTGCCTCGTCTCACAGATGCGGAAACTGTGACAGAGATTGTCATTCTCGAATTGGACTATACAGTCACCAGCGGTGCTGCCAGGCACCTCCCAAGCGGCACAACTCTATAGTCCTTCAGGACTGAAAGAGGCCTACTACTACTACTACATAATGTGTAAATGTTCCTTATCGTGACTGTTACATACAATATACATTACATGTTGAAAATACTCATTTACATGCATGGATAATGCAGATTGTGAGTGTTTTATGTTGTGGATGATGTCGTATGTGTTACACATTTAAGCTGTTGCTGCCCTGTGTATACTATGTGAATGTTACAAGCATTACGAATGTTACCAGTTATGAATTAACAGAGTCTACGAGTAATACACAAAGCGGTTGATGAATGTATTGTGAATAATACAAAAGCGAGTGTTAACAGTTGTGTGAATATTACTAGTTGTGCTTGTTAAAGATAACTATTTTAACAAATTATAGATTACTATATAATAAATAATAGCGTATTAAAATACGAATGTAAATTAAAGAAGCAGGTAAAAGATACATATTGATCTGGCACACAAAACGTACATGCTTTCATTAAACAATTTTCATAGGTAATATACAATACATTAGCGTTGATTTCGGTGGTATGAGCTTCGGCTGTACAGCGATCAATGGTAAATTACTGAATGTAAAATTGTCCTGTAAGTAACAAACAGCCAATAAATGCTGGGCTGATTGCAATGTACTGCACACGACATGCAGCTAAATTTATATGACGCCCGTAACAAGATAAATTGAATATCCCCCTTAAAATTAACATATAGGATAACAGGATGAGTTAAATTAAGTGTTAATTACAATAGTTTAACTCTGTCCCAAATGGACGCACCAAATGTGATGGCTGTTTGTCATGTAAACCAGTCAACTTAGCATTTGTGATGGCTGCTCTTCATGTGATGGTTTGTAAATCAAGCTTGACACGTGTCACGGCAACTCTTCGCGAGGACCATATGAATATATGAATGAAATATATGATGACTGCTCTTCATGTGAACCATTCGGCGTGACATATGTGACAGAAGGATATGTGACAGAAGGATATGTGACAGAAGGATATGTGACAGAAGGATATGTGACAGAAGGATATGTGACAGAAGGATGGAACGGGACGTGACATGTGTTATGGGACGTGAGATGTTTGCCCTCAAGTTATGTGAACCAATAAAGTGGCATGTGTGGCCGTTTTTCATGTTATCCAGTAAACGTAACATATATGATGGCTGTTCTTTATGTGAACCATTCAACGTGACATGTGGGGTGCTGTTCTAATTGTGAACCATTCATCGCTACATGCGCGATGGCTGTTCTTTATGTGAACCATTCAACGTGACATGTGGGGTGCTGTTCTAATTGTGAACCATTCATCGCTACATGTGCGATGGCTGTTCCTCATGTTAATCAATCAACGTGACATGCATAATGGCCGCTGTTTATGTGAACCACTGAAGTGAGACATGTAATGGCTGTTCTTCATGTCAACCAATCAATGTGAAATGTTTGATTGGTGATTTTCTTATGTGAACCAATCAATATTACTTTTGGGATGGTGGTTCTTTACATCAACTAACCAATGAGGCATTGTGATAGCGATTATTACTTTTAGCCAGATAATACTTAAGAAAAAAAGGGGAGGGGTATCCTTCATCAAAGGAGGAGTAAGGCATCTCCTGCCCTCAACCAACCTATGGAGCACCTTTAGGGAGCACTCCACAACCACCCCTACTCACCCTAAACAGGATAACATGGCAGTACGGACTGAGCTAGTGAGCAGGTGACAGGTAGCTGTTGGTTATTGTCTCAAGTTTGCGATTGTAGGCAGGGGACATCTTTCCAGAAACAAAGATAAACGATCACCGACCTGTTGGGTCATTGCCAGGAAGTAAACTGATAGCAGACGACCTGCTTTACACATGGGTAGACAGCTGTAGCAGTAAAGGAAATTATGGAGATCAGAGAATAAGCAGATCCACCTAACAAGAACTCAGTATTAAAGAATATATGGTGATTAAAACAAATAACATAGAGAACTGAAATATTTTGAGCATGTAAAACGACATAAATGTATGGAAAAGAAAACAATGGAGAGAAGTGTAACCGGCAAATGGAGTAGAGAAAAACCACAAAGTTGATGGAGTTAAGAGGCGGTAGATAATTTACACAGGATAGAAATAGAGGCAGGACATCTAGTTTGTGATGAAGAGACATTTTAAAATACTTACTGAGGCAACTTTCTACAAAGAACAAGTCACTTAGTGATGATACTGAGGAAATCCTAAATTATTATTGTGTTTGACTAAGTGTGAATCTGGCTCCCGTCGAAACAATACACCTGTAATTTTTATTTTACCATTATTTCTCCCAATGGCTGGATCCTGGACAAACGGTAGTTTCCTACATTGTGCTTAAAAAAAACTCATAATAATTAAAACCCATGGTGGTAGAGAATATGACCTATCAGACCAATTCGAACGGTAAATGTTTGTCCACAATGGATGCATTTTATCACATGGTCATTTCCACCATCACGCATTTCAGGAATGAAATAGCTAAACAAAAGAATAGTGTACAGACACGATCCACTGGAGTACAATGAGCAACATGAAAGCAAAACAATACACAATGCACATGAAAAGTAACAATACTTAATAATGAAAAGAGACCTAATATAATCAATGCTTACCACATATTGTACAAAGCTGCGGTGACAGCGATCACAAATAGCGTCCCAATAGCAATAACAGCATACATCCATATATTGGGAGATTTAGCTGTAGAAACATTGACCAAGGTTTGAGTATACTGCAGTGCAAATATCTACATTTATTAGTCTAATACACATAAATATCAATTGAGAACCTTTTGAGACCACTCAGACAGTTCATAAATAAACACCTGTATTGTCTGGCATTCATAGAAGTAGGGGAAAGGTATACATTGAAAGCTTAATTACCGTCCGGGATTCGACACTATCACCTCCATTTGACGACAGTGCCTCGCTGCAGGAACAAGTTTAATTCCACGCCTGACCAACTAGACACCCACAATATTTTTATGTTGTCTAGTGCATCCTCTAGTCATCCGCCAGTTAACACTCTCAGATTGTTTATTTCTTCATAAATATGGGGAAGAGGCGTAAAGGAGAAGAAGAAGAAGAAAAAGAGGATGACGAAGAAGAGGAGGAAGAAGAAGAAAGTGAGATGTAATAGGAGAGAAGAAACAAAATATATTGTTTCTTTATGTGTATGTATGTGCACACACACACACACACCAGTCCACTCAGACCTTAGAATGAAACCTTAGTACATACATTAAGGAGTACTGAGAATGATGTTTCGTTACTATCACAATCATACTTAGGTGCACACATCATTGCTCTTTGACATTCGCCTACTATGGCCAATCCTGTACTAGCACTTACTCATGCATTGTACGGACAAAAACCGGGAAACTCTATCTTAGTTTTCCATCTAGCCCACCGTCACATCTACATTGCTTCGAATTGCCCGCCTTAACTTCCTCCCCGTCGTCTTGTACCACTTCCACGCCTTTACCTGGAATCTTCACTTGACCGTTACTATCCTCTACCCTTGTCCCCATCACACCACAGACTTTCACTGCTGTCTATATAAGAGTGCCAATGTCACGATTGTTGTTAGTATCACAGCCGGGGATTCTGAGTAGAACATTTTCTTATTTTTTTTTTTTTTTCACGTTTCTCTTCATTGTTCTCGTAATTTAATCTGTCCATTCCTTCCATCCCGTTTTTATGTCTTGACGTGATCTGTGCAGTGCCCTTCCCGTGAATATATGTTGTGTTGTTTGCATGTATTTGTTTGTTGATGAAGACTAATTGTCAAAACGTCCTGTGTTGTCCGTAATTGTTTTTTTTTTGTAAACCTCATTATTTTGTGTTATTTTATTTTGTCTGCATTTCCACAGCTTTACCACAGTTTCACTAATTGTATTCATACTTTAAGAAGAGACACAGAGGAATAACAATAATAATAATAACTACAAGAAGAAGAAGGTGAGAGGTAATGGGAGGAAAGATACACAAATAGAACGAAAACAACAGTGAAAATGAAGAAGAAAGAGGAGAAGTTGGTGAGAAAAGGGAACAGACACAAGAAAAATACACAGACAAGTAATAATAATAATAATAATAATAATAATAATAATAATAATAAGAAGAAGAAGAAGAAGAAGAAGAAGAAGAAGAAGATGAAGAAAAAGAAGAAAAAGAAGAAGAAGAAGAAGAAGAAGAAGAAGAAGAAGAAGAAGAAGAAGAAGAAGAAGAAGAAGAAGAAGAACAAGAAGAAGAAGAAGAAGAAGAAGAAGAAGAAGAAGAAGGAGGAGGAGGAGGGGGAGGAGGAGAAGGAGAAGAAGAAGAAGAAGAAGAAGAAGAAGAAGAAGAAGAAGAAGAAGAAGAAGAGGAGGAGGAGGAAGAAGAAGAAGAAGAAGAAGAAGAAGAAGAAGAAGAAGAAGAAGAAGAAGAAGAAGAAGAAGAAGAAGAAGAAGAAGAAGAAGAAGAAAAAGAAGCAAAAGAAGAAGAAGAAGAAGCTAAAGAAGAAGAAGAAGAAGAAGAAGAAGAAGAAGAAGAAGCAGCAGAAGCAGCAGAAGCAGAAGAAGAAGAAGAAGAAGAAGAAGAAGAAGCAGAAGAAGAAGAAGAAGAAGAAGAAGAAGAATGGCTTCATATGCATTTCAACATGGCCGAATGGATAAGAACGCATTTTCTTAAACATCCGGTTTGCTGATGCCGAGGAAAGCGGTTCAACCTCTACACCGGACAACTGGGCTAAAATGTTGACCTGTCATCCTTGACACGGGGACGTTAATTACAAGTACCTTTGAAGTTGGAGTGTGTTCTCCTGATGTCGAGGGACACTGTTTATAGGGAAAGCTAACCTACACGCAAAATTCAGTCCATCACTACCATAAATAGTGTGCATGGACTACACTTGAGTTCAAATCGAGCGAACGCAAAAAAAAGCTTCATATTCAAACGTAAGCTGACCTATCTGAGATCATAGGTAAAATAAGAATGTTCTGGCTTCATATTTAAATGCCACTGACCTATTTGTATCCCTGACGCCGTTAAGTCGTGTGCGGCAGAGGAGTTCATAATGCACGTGACAGCAGTAGCGTTGATTGGATGTAGCTCGTGGCCTTCACCCAGTGGGCAGCTGCATTCATTCAGATCTTCACAAATAGCCGGAGTAATGCAGACTGGACTGGTACAGATCAGTGTGCGTGAGGGTGTCCGGCTGTCGTCACAACCTCCTGCAAATAGAATAGTCACGTTTGTACAGTAAATGAACATGTATCTACTTACGTAACTCTTCATAAACATGTGCCATGCCAACTGTTGTAGGTGTTCATATATTTAAAGTTAGTAACATATCCTTTACAAGACGTCGCAGTCAACGCCAGCATTTGTTGGCTGTTTGTGATTTCTTGCCAAGTTTACGTTCAGTAGTTTGCCATTGCTTTCTGAACAATCGGCACACATACCATTGTATGAAAACCAATGCAATGTGGTCTGATGCCAAATCGCCCACAGCGTGTTTCGAATGTGGTATGCGGGATTACGAATTACCTCCGTAACCCCTTTGGTTCATATATTACGAAAGATCTAATTATGGACTACGAAGGTTGCTTGAGCCCGGTGGGTGTGATTGGGATCCGGAGCTGGGCGATTTGGATTTAAGAAAAAAGACAACTGTCTGAATTTATCTCTTGCCCATGTTGAACCAGTCTAAAGTTGGAACCAAGAATATCTTAGGAAATAAAGGACTACTGCGTGAAAATGGCCACATTACTCACCGAGTACCAATTGGCCTACACGACTGTAACACCGTATTCTCGATGCTCCCCAAGGCGCGCAAAAAGGTCCTTTGATTACTTATCAGATGACTCCGTTGTAAAGTGGTGCGATCGCGGTTGTCTTATTAGACAGCTTTGTAACGTACCAAAAGCGAGTATACAGAGCCAGCGTTAAGTAATAATAGAGTCTATACCGACAAGATTAAGCGAGAGTAGAGTTAATAACAGTATATCGAAAATCACCAAGAAAAACGTGTTGAGTCAGATACACAAAAATAGTGATGATGAATCACGAGAAAAGGGAAAACCACTCGAGATTACGTGACGAAAAGGAACTGACGTCACGGGGACGAAGGTTCTAGTCTGTTAGGCCAGCGGTGTGAACCTGGAAGAACGTGAAAGTGTTTTCTGTCATATAAACAGCGAAGAAGTTTCAGAAAGTATGCTCAGAAGTTGAGACAGCTGTGATGCGTCAAGCTAAAACTATTGATTGAAGATTCAAGATGCATATGAAGCAAATCGAACAAAGTTACGGCAGTCAACTTGGCGGCCCTGTCAGCTCAAAATGGTTAGTCATCCACATCAGGGATGTGAGTTGGTATAAGGATTAAGAGTAACCTTTTGCGTGTGACTTTTGAGTAATGTGCACCCCTGTAACGATTGTCGTCGGCATTTGGGACTAAATTGCTATTTACGTCCACAATTACATTAATTAATAGGACGTTCTCTGCCATACTCCATACTGGAACAGAGACGTCAGTGATTGATCACATGTTGTTATAAAGATCCACAATTAAAAAAAGTGTTCGACGCAAGGAGCCAGAGTTTTGTACGTATTCTCCAGTCTACATTAATGTGTTGTGACGAGTTGTCAATGTTACTTGAACGAGCCCGCAGGAGAACATTGGCAAGCTTCGGATCCTGTGCTTGACTAGATTTATATTACGCACTCGCCATTGCCATAGAGTAACTATTAGACGCTCTCCTGCCCACCCGTTAATAATGGGTTCTAATCCGCATCGATGTGGATTAAAAAGAAAATTAATAGCTGAGCTTTCATGTCGATCCAGCCTAAAACCGGCACCAGGAATTATCTTGGGGGATAAAGGCTACCGACGTGATAAAAACGACATCACTCACCGGGTGCCGATTGGTCTATAAACATTTGTACCATGTGTCCAGTGTTTCTTGAGGCGTGTAAAAGCGCCATATACTTTACTTACTTTACTTATTTTATTTACTTTTCTTACTTTACTTAACTTATTTGTCAATTTAATGTATCCAAACAATGTTTGCCTGTAGTGAATTTGAATACCGAAGACACAAACAATAGATTGAACGATTTATTGCCTGGCATATTTTGTTGAATCTCGTCAGATACATTCTGCAGAAATGACACAGTAAAAAGTAACACATGCAGGTGTCAGTCTACCAACATCTGCAGAGCAGAGAGGCAGTTAAACAACAGGGTGGTCGAACACATACCGAACTAGATTGACAAGATGATACACAAAGATGTTGGGAACCTGGCCAAGCCGATACAACAGAAACCTCCTACGTCATCGATTGGACGGCACATTTTGGAAACCATCACGTGATTGATAGAGACAATGAGTTTCGTATGTTGTTTAACACACAACAGTCGCCTGTTAAAGGTAGTAGAAGCCATCATGATTAATCTCCATAGGCCAGGTTTATGCAAACAGAAAGACATGATAGTCAGTTTAAAATTACTGTGGTTGACAATTGAAATTACTGTGCGCATATGTAAAAATTTCAGCTTGAAGGACTTATCTAGTTACTTTATCTTGTGTAATTTCTGCAGTATATACCTGACGAGATGTAGCTTCTTCTTCTTCTTCTTTCGTTCGCTTGAAACATGTCTACAACTGCAATGTCGTCTCTTGTAGATGTAGCAAAACATGTCTGGCAATATATCGTGCAATCTGGTGTTTGTGTCTTCTTTATTTAAATGGTCTCGTGTGTGGGGTGGAAAATAAATTTGTGATCTTTCCTAGACGTCTCTGATATATATATATATATATATATATATATATATATATATATATATATATATATATATATATATATATATATATATATATATATATATATATATATATATAATATATATATATATATATATATATATATATATGTATGTGTGTGTGTGTGTTTGTGTGCGTGTGCGTGCGTGCGTGTGTGTATATGCGTATGTGTGTGTTTGTGTTTGTCCATCTCCCTTTCGAATTACCGTGGTGTGTTTTTGTCTTAATTATATTTCACATACGCCAAAGGAAAAAATATAACAATGTCAGAATTTAAATGTTTAACGGCAAATCTCAGATTAATGCCTGCAGCCAGAAATAATTATAAGATACGGTGCCCTGTCCGCTAAATTAGAACTTGGCCATAACAGATTATATAATCACATCATCAAAACGCCACAAAGAGAAAACATCATGCGGTAAACTGCATTAATGAGAGGCACAGCACACGATAAGATTGGCATGTATCAACATGAGTCAAAGAAAACTAATAAAAGTAGATGTTAATTGAGAGAGCAGGCACAAAATCTATAATTAACATCCAACCTACGCAACCTAAAAAAAAAAAAATCGAGTCTGATATCGTTATTTCAAATATGACTCCGGGAAAGAGACAGAGAAAGCGGCAAAAGAAATTTCCATGAGTTCGTCCATGAAGATGAAATGTCTGCAGCAGCGGCCGACGCTCTTGACAAGCCGACACTGTTTATGTCAGACTGGTTCATATTTATGGACAAAGCTATCGGCTGGCGGTTCCCTGCACGGACATATACATCTATGATGCATTCTGCAGTGGAGATTCTCATAACCAGCAAACACATGATATTTACAGACGGTAGAGGTTAGAAGTCATTACTGAGATACGAGGTAGACAGACAGCTACCATTAGGGTATGCTTGAACTGTCAGGTTTGTCGTGATTATGTCACTTGTTGGTGTTTTTACAAGATGTTTTTACAAACTTGACTGTTGAAGTATACCGTTATTACGTTACTAGTTGAGTGATTTTACAAACTTGACGGTTCAAGTATACAGTTATTACGTTAGTAGATGGATGTTTTTACAAGTCAGTTTTTACAAACTTGACAGTTCAATACACAGTTAATACATTACTAGTTGGATGTTGTTACAAGATTCCATTTACTAACTTTGCGATGGAAAGTATTCACTTCAACATCAGACCATTTTGATAGTCTTGTGCGATAGTTTAACTCTTAACCTTGTTAGTAATAGAAGGTGATGGCTGAACATACAGCTAACAGTAACTACAACAACATTCAGAAAAATATTACTTTCACAGACGCCAGATATATACACCTTGTATAAAACAAGCAACTGGTAGAGTAGATGGTGAAAAATCAAACTACTCGTTTCACTTTGCAAGGGGAAATAAAATACTTTTGAATTATCTTATCTCCCCGCCCTATTCATCGTCTACACAGAACGCATGATGAGAAATGTCAAAAACGATTAAATATTTTGACAATTATATTTCAGTCTTTCTTTGTTGGTGGTAATCAGATTCCAGAACTCAGCTATGAAAATGATAGGTCCTCTTATCAAAATTGGCTAAGAAATTGTTTTAAAATGTTAATTCTGTTAAAAGACGCAGTAACGATCATAATTTTTTTTCCTTCTAAATATAAGAAAACAAAACAACAGTAATATCCGCAGACAAAGACACATGCTAAAGAAATAAAAGAATAACAATCAAGAATGAAGAAATGAAAAACGTGTCATACTTTAACTATGGTGGCTCCACAATAAACAACAAATGGAACTATTCATAAGATGTCAGAAGGAGACGGACCCAAACTTTGCAGGGTAAACAATATTAAGAGCCCGTGGCAAAACGCCGGGAAATTAAAAAAAAAAAAAGAAACATATTGAGAAATGCATTTTTTTCCGTGGTAACATTTGGACGTAAATCATGGACCATTACATACTAATTAAATACCTCTGAAGTCGGAGTGGGTTCGCCTGATGGCGAGGTACACTGGTAATAGGGAAAACTAATCCTCACGTAAGCATAGGTTCAGTGCATTATATGTAGTTGTACATGTATGGACTACGCTTGAATTTAAAACGAGCGAACAATAAAAATAAACCATGAAAGAATGAAAATAAGGGTTGTGAACTTAAATAATTATTCTCATATCTTTACCATAAGTATTTACAATACCCATCATTATAATACTTTTTCTCGTTTAACCTTATCAAATGCCTTAGTGCAGTCAATAAAACATAAATTTAGATCTGTGTTAATTTCAATTATTCTTTCTTTTAATGTTTTTGAGATGTATAAGACCTTATTTGTGACTTTCCCTTCCGCAAAACAGCACCGTTCCTCTCCGGTTTCTGGTGTTATTTTATTACTCATTCTCTTCATTATAATTCGTATTGGTATTTTAGCAATAATACTAGAGCAAGTCACTAGACTGCTGAACACATTATATGATACTGGAGATATACCTTCTGAATTATGTAATTCTGTATTTATTGCAATCCCAAAGAAATCAGGAGCCTTAGAATGTGATCAACATAGAACAATTAGTATAATGAGTCACATCACAAAGATTTTGTTACGAATTATCATGCAAAGAGTGAGGAAGAAAATACAACCTGAAATAGGGGAAGAACAATGTGGTTTTGTAGAAGGAAAGGGTACAGTAAATGCTGTGTATATGCTGCGAACAGTTATTGAACGTGCTTTAGAAGTAAACAAGGATATACATCTTTGCTTTATTGACTACACAAAGGCTTTTGATAGAGTTAGACATGTCAACATTGTGGATATGCTTGCAGATCTACAAATTGATGGGAAAGACATTAGACTTATAAAAAACATATATTGGAAACAACAAGCTGCCATAAGGATTGATAATGAAGTAGGACAATACCAACCTATTAAGAGAGGTGTTAGGCAGGGATGTGTAATGTCTCCAGATCTTTTTTCCCTATACAGTGAAAATATTTTCAGAAATGCTGAAGACCTAAATGGAATCAGCATTGGAGGACGAAACATAAATAACATTAGATATGCAGATGATACAGTATTGATTGCAGACAATGCACAAGATCTGCAACAATTAGTAGATGCGGTTGTTGTACACAGTGAGCAGCTGGGGTTGGAATTAAATTGTAAAAAGACTCAGGTTATGGTCGTCACTAGGAAGAACGAAGTACCACAATGTAATATACAAGTAAATGGGAATATTCTTCAACAAGTGAATCGGTTCAATTATCTCGGAACAGTCATAACATCTGATGGCAGATGCCTTGAAGAGATTAGAACAAGAATCGCCATTGCGAAAGTAGCCTTTAGCAAGATGAAAAACATTCTGACCAATAAAATGATTTCAATTGAAACGAGAAAAAGAGTGTTGAGGGGATACATAGAGCCTGTTCTTTTGTATGGATGTGAAACTTGGACAATGTGCAGTCAAGCAGAAAAACATCTGATGGCTGCAGAAATGTGGTTTCTGAGGAAAATGCAAAGAATACCATGGACAGATAGAAAAACCAATGACCAAGTACTACAAGAGACAAATGAAAATCGTAGATTGATTAGAGAAATTAGACGTAGACAGTCAAAATTTTTTGGACATGTTATGAGAAGAAATGGACTGGTGAACTTAGTGACAGCTGGCAAGATCGAAGGGAACAGACCAAGAGGAAGACCGAGAGGAAAATACCTGGATGGCTTGGCCACATGGCATGGACGAGACAGGAACACTGAGCTGATCCACGACTCTGGTGATCGAGTGAAATGGCGAATCATGACCGCCCACGCTTTCCGGCATGGCACATGATTGATTGATTGATTGTAGCCACATGACACTTGACACTAATTGTGCGATGTTTACTAAAATCTATTGCACTAGCTTTCTTTGGTAGAGCTACGACAATAGACTTCAAGATATATAACCACAAACGTAAATATACAGTGTATTTTTAATGCCTGTGCAGTGTTTGAAAATATTGCTCGTCCAAGTTTTGTATTCACCATCTGTGAAGTTCATGCAACATTTTTTTTTGCTTATCCCTTACAGGACGTTGCAGTCAAAACCAGAATATTTCAGCTGCTGTTGATGTACTAGGCAAGATTTCGCTACGTAGTTTGCCATTGCTTCCTGAGCGACCGGCTCACATACCCCGTAAGTTACCGACGCGGCGAGTACCGCTACCAATTACCGTCCACATCACGCCACTCACGAAAGTATACGGGATTACGTAGAAAGACGCTAACTCTCGGCCAGGGAGGAGGCTCAAGCAACATAATAGATATATACAAAACTTAGACCGGCAATATTTTTAAACACTGCACAGTCATTAAAAATACACCCTATATCATTCAACAGTTTTGTTATCACTGTCAAAAATGCCACTCGTGAACTGAGCGACTCTGTCCGAAAACGAACCAACAACCTTCAGACCGAGAGTCACACGGATTGACCATTTCGCTAAGGACCCTATGTGTTTCTTTGTTTCTTGAAAGACTCTTTTATTCATTTTCCCCCTCAGTGTTATTGTTTATCGAATAAAATACGTTCCATTACAGACTTTTACATATTAGGAGCGTCGTATAATCAGGTAACATGGCATGATCCTTCATCTCGCTTTTTCTCCCCAGACAATAGCAAGCACTTTTCGAAAATTATCTAAGTTGTCGCAGTCGTACGGTTTCAACTCCATAGCAACGGGTTGCCCCATAATTTCTCCATTCATGTGCCAGCGAGAACGACACGAAATATTCATAATTGTGCCACGTGAACTCGTGAGGGAAATAGTAGTTTAGACAAGTCCAAATCACCAGAGCACCCACAATAAGGCGCCTTTCACTTGAATATGCAGCTAACTGACGAAGAAAGCCGTTCGAACAGACACAAGCAGCCTGTTCACGCAGCATCGAATAAGGTAGTTGCCAGGTTTTCGGCAACTAGCCGTCAGTTATTTTCCGAATCTGCATTTCACAATACAGCCAACGTGACCCCCCACCCCCACCACCCACCCACCCACCCACACACACACACACACACACACACACACACACACTCACACACGAAAGAAAGAAATTCACAGCTCACAGTGTTGCACCAAAGTACTCAACTTAGAGTCCAAACACGAGGAAAATGCACTAGCAAATTGTGCCCGGAGACAATCAGCTCTCCCCGGGTTGACAGTTAACTAACATACGCACAAAAACAACTAGACATTAACCATCGTCGTGGATACCATTCAGGCAAATAAATCATATATTGTTATAGAACGTTGTCAGATAATAAACCTAGAGCCACTTTATCTATCAATAAAATCATTTTCAGTAATGTTAACGATCTTGTACATTCGCGTATTTAACTACAGCAAAGGGCCCCTTTCCACCTCTTGAGGTGTATTGGTGCTAGCACCATATGTTTATAAGCCAAATGGCTTTTCTTCACCGGCCGCCTTTACTTCCCATTACATTTCTTTGTAACCGTCGGTTTGGGAGGCCTGGGAGCTCAAGTCCCCCCCCCCCCCTCCTTTTTTTTTTTGGCATATCCTTTACAGGACATCGCTGTCAACACGAGCATCTTTCAGCTGTATGTTGATTTCTTGGCAAGATTACTCTCAGTAGTTTGCCATTGCTTTCTGAGCGGCCGGCTCACATACCCTGTAAGTTACCGATGCGATTCGAATCACTGCTGATTCTCACCGTCATCACGTTACCCACGAGAGTATACGAGATGACGGAGAAAAGTAGCTAACCTCTAAGCCAGGAAGCCGGCTCAAGTCCCTAGGCAGTGGATATTCGAACACAAAACTACCAGGCCGGTAGGCATGCGTGCTAGCAACTAGTTTCCGTGGCCCCCTTTAACGACACTAAACTCCAATTTATACATTCTAATTTGATCCGAGAAGGATCTGGAAGCCACCAAAATGTTCATTTCACAAATGAAATGCCAGACGCTGAATAATATTTTAATACACATGAGCTTTTCTGCCCATATTGATTGTTTTTGTTATTTCTTTTGGTTTTTCCTCAAGCAATCTTTCCTCAAATTTTCCTCAATCTTTCCTTAACTCTTCTCTTTCAAAATACAGTTGATTTATTAGTTCATCCGTTTAGTGGTTTTCAGACAGAAGCTGCTGGGTTGTGTTTGATTGCAATATAACTGTGTTATACTTACCTGCGTATCGACACATCCGATATAAACATGCCATATTTAGGATCGCTATTGCCTTCTCTCAATTTTACAAATACAAAACATATTCTTATGTGGGTGGGTTAGTTAGTTAGTTAGTTAGTTAGTTAATTAGTTAGTTAGTTATTTACTTAGTTTGTTAGTAGACAGATCATCTTCATTGCACATGGAACCATTCAGTCAATAAGTGGTCGAGTCCCCTCCTCAGTGAATGTAGCGGCTCACGACACCAGATCAGTGTTGGTTTATTAATCTTCTTTGGTTTCCTACACAGTGTTCTTGTCTGGCCACATCTATTTTAGCTTACCCTTGTGAAAAAATGATATTTAATATGTGGAACAGGTACACACGACCTCTTATTAACGCCCTCATCTTAGAAATCCGGGTTTCCTCGGTGTCCTGCATTTAAGAATCGACACGATACCACTCCCTCAGCAAGGATGTAGAAGCCGATGCCTCCAGTCAGACACTTCCAGCCTCTTTGCAGGACGTTGCCTTCAACTCTAACCCCAGGTGAGTTTACTAGGCAGTACATCAGTAGTTTAGTACGTTCAGTAGAGTGCCATTGCTTTCTGAGCGAGAAGTCAACGTTTCAGTACAACTGACTGACCTATTCGCGACTTGAACCCACAGCCCACCGTCAGTTCATCGGAAGTTTAAGCCCAAGCGCTCTAAACAGGGCAGCCTCGCAAACCTCTAGTCAGACACTGGTAGATTGTGAACATGTCGGCTTCGTCCTCTCATACCTCCTTCCTAGCTTTATCCACTTAACTCCAAACTCAGATGTATTCAGATATCTTCCTTCTTCTGTTATTGTTATCTTCAACTAGCAGTCGCTAATAAATATTCCCCAAAAATGATCACATTGCCCTTCTACAAAAGCGGTTCTCAAGAACTATGGTTTGGTCAGCATTGTTTCCACTGTCAAACATCGACGCGTACTGCAACTGACGAGCATAACTACGAAGACTGCCTATGGACAAGGGGGAGGTGGTCGTGCGCTTGTGGGACCAGGTGAAGAAGGCGGAGGAACAGATTGAGAACCCATATGTGGAAAGAATGAGATTGCGGGGGATCGGCAGGGGTTCTGGAAGAATATCAAAACTGAGAGGGAAGACTAGGAGAACTATTAATCAGATTGCGGTGGGAACGATTAGTAGTATGACTCTTCGCTGGCTGTTGAACGAGGTTACTGAGCACGTATGGGAATGTCCTGAGTGCAGTGATGTCGGTTCTTAACTCAACTCAACTCAACTACGAAGAAGAAATGAATTAGAAGATCTGTGGGAATTACTGTGCAATAATTAGAAGAGCTTCGGGAATAAGTGTGAAAGAAAATAGAAATTAGGAACTTAGAATAAAGTTAGAACTGAAAACATTCATGCTATTCATCGCAGAACAGATAAAATGGTTTGGCCACCTCACAAGGATCCCTCGTAACATCTACCACAAAGAGCAGCATTGATATGATGGATACAGAGCAAATGGAGGCCATGTAAACGATGAACTGATATCTAGAACAACCTAGAGAAGTTTAGTTTCGTCGACGGATCAACACCACGGTGCACAGGTGTAACCCATAAGTGCTCCGCTCTACTCCTAACTCAAACCTGAGTCCTGAGAGTCTCACCTCAGTGCCCGAACTCCGTAGAATCGGCGAGGATCCTGAAATACTTGGGTAAATTTTAACTGGAAATTTTGCCTGCGTTAGGCTACTCTGTTTTTCGATTTCCAACTGCCAAGGGATATTTAGTTGCGCAACAATACACACGGGTGCCCGATCTCACCGCCCGGAGACCAGGGGAAATATTGTGTTACTAGAAGTCCACGTGAAAAAATCCCGGCCATTACCGGGGCTTTAAGCCGGGACCTAGCAAAATGAATACTAACTTACCAAACGCAACGGAAAGAGGGAACACATCTCCACAACACCTCAACTCTTCACTTAGGTAAATGCACGAGGGAAAGAAAAGAAGAAGTATTAGTTACAGTAGTAGTAGTAGTAGTAGTAGTAGTAGTAGTAGTAGTAGTAGTAGTAGTAGTAATAGTAGTAGTAGTAGTAGTAGTAGCAGCAACAGCAGTAGTAGTAGTAGAAGCAGTCTCATCTCATCTCATCATTTTCCTCTTGTACCTTGCGGTGTGGAGGTAGTAGTAGTAGTAGTGGTAGTAGTAGTAGTGATAGTAGTAGTAGTAGCAGTAGTAGTAGTAATAGTAGTAGTAGTAGTAGTAGTAGTAGTAGTAGTAGTAGTAGTAGTAGTAGTAGTAGTAGTAGTAGTAGTAGTAGTAGTAGTAGCTGTATTAGTAATAATAGTAGAAGTAGTGGACGTAGAAGAAGAAGAAGAAGAAGAAGAAGAAGAAGAAGAAGAAGAAGAAGAAGAAGAAGAAGAAGGAGAAGAAGAAGAAGAAGAAGAAGAAGAAGAAGAAGAAGAAGAAGAAGAAGAAGAAGTATGATCAACGTTATTCATAAACCTCTTTCCTTCCGAGACATTATTCAGTTTGTGCGATTTGTTAACTAAGTCAGAAATATGACACGCCTTTGATGTTCCCAAGTGACCACATTTGTGTGGGGTACACATGATAAACCCTGGACGCCATTCCGACAGACGTTGATAAGATTTAGAGAGAAATGCCTGCTGATGGGCCGCTGAAACAATGTTTACTAGACACGGAAAACGTCCTCAGGCCAGACAAACCGACTCGAACTCCAACCAAACTCAATTTCTCCCGTTCATCTCATGAATCAACAAATTCGGAGATCTCTCGAGACTAAACGAACGTGCTCGAGGGGCAGTCAGGCAAAGGGAATATTTTATGTCTGTCAAAGTTTGATGAAAACCGAGAACCAACGTTTCTAAGAAAGACCGCTTGCACACACTTTGAATAAATCTCTGCGCATTTACTCGTACATTACTGCTTCAGACGATTGTTACATTAATCACAGGACAGCAATAATTAATTTTACTCTTGTCTTTATCAATCGTCTCTGTTGCTTAAAGGATAGTAAGACGCACAATTTCATAATTCCCTATCATGCGGATGATTCGATATCAGTTGCTGAAGATTTGTACACAGACCGATTTGCGTTGTTTTGAATGGCATGAAGCGTCAGTAGTTCATAATGTAATGGTGCAGTACTCAACTAGCATTGCCTATTAATCACAGACAGATAATAAATGCTGTTGTTAATTGCAAGGTACTGTAAAGGACATATGATTAACATTTTCTGCCTTCATTCTTTATTTTTTTGTAACACTTATATCTTGTAGTCTATGCCGCGTGGCGTTCGTGATGATATTTTTCTACTGCCTTCTGCCTCGTGTGTTGCCAATCATGTCTCATATTGATGTTGCTCCATGCCAAAATATCAAACTGTCCAGCATCTTCTCTCTTTGTTTTGTTACTGGGACCCTTTCTGAACCAAGTAGATGTTTATTTTGAAATGCCTGAACTAGACAGATATTGCGCTTGATATTCATGACGTCACCCATAGAGTACCCATTGGTCTATAAAACAGATGGATAGAACCATATATACTATACGCCATCATAGCGTCGACGACCGTCCTTTACTTACTTGAATTACATAATCACCGGAGGTATTAAGATTCACATTCAAACTGAATAATTAGTTAGTTAGTCTTTCCTCTTGAGCCCAAGGCGGCTCATAGGGAAGAAGTCCTGTCTCTCCATGCCTGGCGGTTCGCTGCCGCCTGTTGTAGATCTTGGATGTTTATTTGGTCGATGAATGAGCCCTCTCTGATGATGGTTTTACGCAGGGTCTCTCTGTGAACAATGAGGGGAGATAAATTGTGTTTTCTTTTGTCAGGTTTTATCCTGGTGTGTCAGAATGCAGGATAGCCTAATCATAGGCATCATTTCACAAGATGAACAATATTCTCTGGAATTTATCTTTGCCAGTCCATGTTAGAAAAAGAGTTCTTGGAAGAAAATGCAAGAAAACTAATGGATAATTGAGGAGTTGTGTGGAAGCTGCGGTTATGTGGTTGTATAGAAGAATGATAAGAACATTATGGGCGGATAGACAAAACAATGAAGATATCTTGTAAAAAAGTAATTCGGTAAGAGAAAAATTCAGCAAGACACTACACTTTGTGCCAACCGGTTCGGGAGTAGGAGGGCAGTTGGAAGGGTAAAGCTTTATCCTGGTGCGGATAAATGCAACATAAAGACTAAATGTCATGGCAGGACATGTCAGGCTCTAAGCCTTGTTCGGCAACTGGTCTAGGATGGAAGCTCCGACAGAGCATCGTTTTGCTGATCCAGCAGCTTCTGCAGCTTGTCTTGTTTCAGACGTATTCATGCTACCTTTCCTCTGAAGTAAACTAGGCAGACTGAGAGAAGGAGCATGGGCAAGACATGGTTTCCAAGTTCAGACCAGACTTTGTGGAATGGAGAGGTATAATCCCATTTTACAAATTATCGTCTATCAAGACGGCAAAGTGCCAGTAATGTCATTAGCGTCATAAGATGTCTTGAAATAACCGATAAACCATGGGTGGACTTAGTGGTGGCGTTAACGAAGATGACAAGGAACTGCGCTGATAATGTTGTAAGCGTGGTCGGACTCGGGGTAGTGTCTGGGCTCGTCACCTACTAAGTGAGGGAAAGATAGGCCACCTAGTCCCCCGTAGATTCAGACCTACGAAATGTGATGACCCTATCATATCACAGACCCATAGCCTAACGGCGCTGCCCGGGCAAAATTTCGAGTTAAAAATCTACCCAAAGTATTTCAGGATCCCTGCAGGTGCTACGGAGCTCTTGCACTGAGCTGCGATTCTCCGGACTCAGGCTTGAGTTAGGAGTAGAACGGAGCACGTATGGTTACATCCGTGTGCCGTGATGTTGATCAGTCGACTAAAGTAAACTAAACTAAATACCCATAGCTGTAAAGTGATTCGAGGCAACTAAAAACAAAGTGGGCGGATATTACATGTTCTCATTTATATCCCTGTATGGCAGTGAATCTAGGAATATAAATTAACAAATTAAGAAGAAATTACAAGCAACAGAGATGTGGTTCCTGAGACGAATGTTGCGAATTCTTTGGACTGCCAGTGTGATTGTTGAAACAGGTTAATGAAACTAGAAAAATATATACAACAATAAGAAAGAGGCAAACAGCTTTCTTCGGCCATATTATGAGAAGAGAGGCATTAGAGAACATTGTGGCAACTGGAAAGATCGAGGGGAAGAGAGGCAGAGGCAGACCAAGAGAAATGATGCTGGAAGGATTGAGACGGTGGTATGGAGGAACATCATGAGCAGAGTTGATCCAGAACACCAACGACAGAGATCTGCGGAGAGCCAGGAACGCCTACGCCAGCTGGCAATGTACTTGATGAGGATGATGATTTATCTCCCGTTAGGAAAACATATGCCACAGTTTGTAGCCATTTTAGTTTAAAGGTAATAAATAAAGTTCTCTTCTTCTTCGATGGTGTTTCTTTAAGTCTCTCCCTATCTTCATATCGACGTGTTTACTTAATGTATTTCGTTAACTTGTTTTCTGTCGGTTTTTTTTTTTTTTTTTAATGAACGGGTTGGTTATTTGTAGACGTGAATAATAAATCTATTTAGCGTTTTCATTTGTTTGAATAGGGAATAAATGTTCCAATAAACTGTCAGAATTTATTCATTAACTTACATCGATTTCAATTTTTCCAATATACAGTGTTAGAATTACTTTGCAACTCTGCGTGACTTTTTCCTACGCATAATGTCAGTGCGCTGTCATAAGTGGATTTCACGTCTGCACACATATAGTGTCAGCATAGATTCCATATATAAATTGGACTTAAGTTCCTTTAAAACATTGTTTCAGAATAATTTCATAAATCTTTTCTACTGTTTCCCACACATAGTGTCAGGATTATTTAATTATCATAAATGAATTTCAATTCTTTACACATATAATGGCAGACAGGTTCATTACACTAACCGGATTAAATATTCTCCCACACACGTCGCATACCTAGCAAGCCAAGAAACCTGGATTCTAATGTTTCCTATTTAAAAAAAATAAAAATAAAACCACCGACAATTTATTAGGCCAGCTGTCTGGCTTAGGGACAGTCAACATATTTAACAATTTTCCGACATAACGAGTCGATGGTTCGAAATCAGCTGCAGACAATTTAGAAGCAGACCACTTTGCGTTGATTTCAACGTTAAGAGCATCGATCGTTCTGAAAGCAATGGCAAACTACTGAATGTAAAAACTGAATAGTAAATCACAACAAGCTACAAAACTATGGTGCTGATTGCGACGTCCTGTAAAGGACATGCAGCTAACTTTAAAAGTGATTAGAAAAATTAGACATAGACAGTCCAATTTTTCTTTTTACTTTACGAATAGAAATACAATTTTGTGACAACTGGCAAAATGTATAAGAACAGAGCAACGGGAAAGCAATTAAATAAATACCCGCATGGCTTGACCCATGGCATAAACTAGACACAAACACAGATTTGATACAAGTCTAGTGATCGTTAAAAAAAAAGTTAGTTGCATATTCTTTACGGACGTAGCAGTCAACCCCAGCATTTTTGGCTGTTCTTGATTCCTGGGCAAGTTTACGTTCAGTAGCTTGCCATTGCTTTCTGAACGACCGGCACCCATAAATTTAATAAAAACCAACGCAGCTGTGTTTCGAAATCGGTATGCCGGATTACGAACTGTAACACCTTCGCCACGGAGACGGTCTTAGACTATCAACAGAATTTAGATTGGCTTAGGCTGTAGATGTTTCTTTGCTCCCAACGAATGACGCGTTATGTAAAGCCGACCCGTCTATAGCTATCGTATGAGATGACAAACCATGACAATCACACTTATTGACATGCCACATGATGATAATAATGACCATGGTAAAAACACCGCCGAGGAGAACGCACTAAAGGAGGCTTCTGATCGTTAGACGGTGTCCGCCTTCGTGGAATGTTTCGGACATTTATTTTCCTGGCACTCTCTGGGGGCAGGCTCACCAGGTCATGACTCCGGGTGTCTTTCCAACCATGTTTCGAGACGTTGAGTTGTCTTCCTGCTTTGCGTTGTCATCGTGGAGGTTCCATAACTGCGAACTGTAACTGCTTCAACGCCACCCATTCCTCAGGGAGGAGAGCCTCGTGCACCCGTTGCTTCGTGCACTCACAGATATTCTATTACCATTGGACTTGGGAAGCAAGGTTCTTCCCTGGCCGATTTCTACCGTCGCCTTCACTCTGGCGGTTCGTCTTTACATATACTATCAGGCTTAGTACTTTACGTGACCAATAGTTAGTTAACCATCGAAAACCCCCCTCATTATTCCTTCCACATAATACCTACACAGTCACACCTACACATACAAATAAAAACAATCATACACACATGCGTACACACAAACTTACACAATCACACACAAGCGTATAGACATGCATACATGCAGACACATTCATACCTCGAAGGAACAGCAGCCACATCAAGAACCCGCGAACTATATTCAGAAAAGAACACTATTTAATTTATTTTCCCTGGAATTTGCCCAAATAACTCTCGCGGCCAGCTCTCGTTATCCCTTCGTTATTTCTAGAACTGTATAGCCCAGTGCTCTTTGTTTTTAATTTTTCTGTCCTTTATTCCTTTAGGATTGATCGATTTTTCAAAGCCAAGTTCCCTATATATTGCCCTCTCCGTGTTAATCTTGATAAGTTGTATACATTGATAATGCTTCTTTCCTATTTTTTGCCGTGTTACTTGATTATTGCTGTTCTGTATAGTTTTCTTCCCTGTTGTTGATGTTGTTTCTTCATCTTTCTCCCTATCTTCAATGAGGCGTGTTTAATTAATGTATTTAGCTTACGTTTTCTCTGCCCGTTGTTTTATTTAAGTTTCTGGGTTGGGTATGTTTAGACCTCGAATCTGGATACATCTATCTTGTGTTTTTATTTCTTTGAAAGAGGAACAACAAATGAGAAATAGAAGTGCGCGTAAGGATCACGATATCTGCTGTTTGGCAATTGTTGAAACGGATAAAGTAACCTTTATATGGAACTAAATGTTATTTTAGTTAATGTGTGTAATGTCTGGTGTGTTTAGTTTATAAATTATTAGTACAGCTCTGGAACTTTCCATGTTATATATGCTAGGTCAAGGCTTCATGGCAATTTCTGCTATCTGGGTGTGTAATCTTAGGCCTTAACATATTTTAGGTATAATGAGATTGAGTTGAGTTGAATCAAGAACTAACATCACACTACTAAGGACATTCCCACATGCGTTCTGTCCTCATCTTCAATAACCAGCGAAGAGCCCAATTTTAATGGTCATCATCATCAACAAGTGTCATGTTAGCTGGCATAGGCGTTCAAAACTCTCCACAGGTCACGATCTATGGTTTTCTGGATCAACTCTGCTGATGATATCCCTCCATGCCATCATCTAAATTCGTCCAGCATCATTTCTCTAGGTCTGCCTCTGCCTTTCTTCCCTTCGATCTTTCCAGTTGGCACAATTTAATCCAAAGCCTCTCTTCCCATCACATGGTCAAAGAAAGCTATTTGTCTCTTTCTTATTGCTGTATGTAATGTTCTAGTTTCATTACTTTCTTTAAGGCAATCGTTGTTAGTTACTTCGGCAGTCCCGGGAATTCGCAACATCTAATGGTACCAGCTGTAATCTGATTACGTCTCCGTTTGAGTGTTTTTACCAGATCTTCTGGTTACTGTCTGCAGTAACATTTCTTCAGTCATTGATGATGTATCTGTTAATTCACACTATAAAGGCGATCCCAAAAACCCCTTGACCACATGTGTATTATCGTGTACCTATACCCAACCCAGCTTCGCAGATCCAGCGAGTTTGTCCGTCTGCTCGTTTCACAACACACCAGCATACCCCAAGGAAAAGATCCAACACATTCTCCCTGTATTCAGTTTTTATTTGAAGTTTCCAGCTCTCTTTGAGTCCGTTAAAATAACAGCATGTGTGTCTTGTCTGTCCTCCAACCAGCTGAATGTTACAGTGAATGCCTCCATCTCCATTCTCAAATTTGATGCTGTGGTATCACATGCCAGACTCGCCTGCACTAAACACCGTCGATTAACCCTCACTATGGAACTCCACACATTTCCTGTTGTCTTTTAGCACAAATTCATCTTTGTCAGACGGCACCCAGAACAGATACACCAAAGACTCTTAAGTATGAATTTTCAGCCTAGTAAACGCGAAATTTATGTACATTGAGTAATGACAAGGAAATACAAAACAAATTCAACATAGAAGTACAGAACAGATTTGAAATTTTGTCTGATCTAGAGATCCTATTCCAGGATGTGGATGATCAATGGGAAACGTTGAAGAATTCAATCAATGTGGCTGCAGAAACAACTATTCCAAAATTAAAGAAAGTGGGTCGTAAGAAATGGATGACTGCAGAAATTTTACAACTCATGGAAACAAGAAGACTCAACAAAAATAATTCTGTCAAATATGAAGAAATTCACAGACAAGTCAGAACATTATGTAAGGAGGCAAAAGAAAATGGCTTGAGGAAAAGTGCTCAGAAATTGAAAGCCAACACAACGGTCAAAATACCAAATTAGTGCACAAAAGAATTCAGGAACTTACTAATAAAAGAACAAGTACATCAACAGGCTGTCTAAAAACTGAAGATGGCAAAATCATAATAGAAAAAGACCAGATTCTACAGGTATGGACAGATTATGTGAAACAACTTTATGATGATAAAAGAGATAAAACAGTATGATATTAGATTTAATAATGAAGGACCGCCAATTTTGGAGATGGAGGTTCGAAATGTTCTTAAGCATATGTAAGCTGGCAAGGCCCCCGGTGCAGATAACATCACAACAGAAATGATTAAAGCTTTAGAAGAATTTGGACTAGAGCAAGTCACCAGACTGCTGAACACATTATATGATACTGGAGATATACCTCCAGAATTATGTAACTCTATATTTATTGCAATCCCAAAGAAATCAGGAACCTTGGAATGTGATCAACACAGAACAATTAGTATAATGAGTCACATCACAAAGACTTTGCTAAGAATTATCATGCAAAGAATGAGGAAGAAGATACAACCTGAAATAGGGGAAGAACAATGTGGGTTTGTAGAAGGGAAGGGAACAGTAAATGCTGTGTATATGCTGCGAACAGTTATTGAACGTGCTATAGAAGTAAACAAGGATATACATCTTTGCTTTATCGACTATACAAAAGCTTTTGATAGCGTTAGACATGTCAGCATGGTGGATATGCTTGCAGATCTACAAATTGATGGGAAAGACATTAGACTTATAAAAAACATATATTGGAAACAACAAGCTGCAATAAGGATTGATAATGAAGTGGGACAGTATCAGCCAATTAAGAGAGGTGTTAGGCAGGGATGTGTAATGTCTCCAGATCTTTTTTCCCTGTACAGTGAAAATATTTTCAGAAATGTAGAGGATATAAATGGAATCAGCATTGGAGGACGAAACATCAATAACATTAGATATGCAGATGATACAGTATTGATTGCAGACAATCCGCAGGACCTGCAACAATTAGTAGATGCGGTTGTTGTACACAGTGAGCAGCTGGGGTTAGAATTAAATTGTAAAAAGACTCAGGTTATGGTCGTCAGTAGGAAGGAAGAAGTGCCTCAAAGTAATATACAAGTAAATGGAAATATTCTTCAACAAGTGAATCGGTACAATTATCTTGGAACAGTTATAACATCTGATGGGAGATGCCTTGAAGAGATTAGAACAATAATCGCCATGGCGAAAGTAGCCTTTAGCAAGATGAAAAACATTCTGACCAATAAAAAGGTGTCAATTGAAACGAGAAAAAGAGTGTTGAGGGGATACATAGAGCCTGTTCTTTTGTATGGATGTGAAACTTGGACAATGAACAGTCAAGCTGAAAGGCATCTGATGGCTGCAGAAATGTGGTTTCTGAGGAGAATGCAAAGAATACCATGGACAGACAGAAAAACCAACGACCAAGTACTACAGGAGACAAATGAACATCGTAAACTGATTAGAGAAATTAGACGTAGACAGTCAAAATTTTTTGGACATGTTATGAGAAGAAATGGATTGGAGAACTTAGTGACAACTGGCAAGATCGAAGGGAACAGACCAAGAGGAAGACCGAGAGGAAAATACCTGGATGGCTTGGCCACATGGCATGGACGAGACAGGAACACTGAGCTGATCCACGACACTGGTGATCGAGTGAAATGGCGAGTCATGACCGCCCACGCTTTCCGGCATGGCACATGATTGATTGAAACGCGAAATGTGATGTGTCCTCTAGCATCGAAGTGCAACTGCTATTTTTTAAATGTCTTGTAAATGCGACAAGTTGAAAACGATGCTCACTGTAAAATATGCAGTGGAGTAGGAATCTTCTATAGCTCTGTGATGTGATATCATAATCATCATCATCATCATCATGTGCCATGCCGGTAAGCGTGGGCGGTCATATTTCGCTATGTCACACGATCACCAGTCATGGGTCAGCTCCGTTTTCTTGTCCCGACCGCACCATGTGGTCAAGCCATCCAGATATTTACTTCTCTGCGTTACCCTTGTTCGTTTCCCCTCAGTCTTGCCAGTTGTCAACAAGTTCTCCAATTTATTTCTTCTCATAACGTTTTCAAATAATTTTGACTGTCTACGTCTAATTTCTCTAACCAGTTTGCTAGGTTTTCATTTGCCTCCTGCAGGACTTGCTCATTTGTTTTTCTGTCTGTCCATTGTATTCTTTGCATGTCATGTGATATGATCATCACATTTTGTCGGCCTGAATGCACGGAGGAAGAGATAGCAGTCTTCTCCTCTGTTTAGGGACGATAAACATAGGTTCCGAACCCCCGTCCAACTGCTCTCATGACATTATCAGCGTAGCCCCTCTATCAACTTCGTTAACCTGCATACTTTCAATGTTTATTTGCATAGTAGGTTCTTTGACATATATTCCCCCATTGTTTTTTTTTTCAATTTGTTTGATTGATAGTTTGTTTTATATTCCTTTCATCACCATAAACGTTCACTCAATGCTAGTAAATGCATAATGTGTGTTTTTAGTGGAGTAATCATCATTTTCATGTGCCATGCCGCATTGGCGATCATGTTTCACGATCTCACAAGATCACCAGAGTAGTGGCTCAGCTCAGTGTTCTTATCCCGACTATGTCATAATGTCAAGTCATCCTGATATTTACTTCCCTTGTTTGTTTCTCCTCAATCTTGCCAGTTGTCACCAAGGTGTCAAGTTTATTTCTTCTCATAACATGCCCATAACGATTTGACTGTCTACGTCTAATTTCTCTAATCAGTTAGTGGACTAAACATGGTCCTTAATGTTATTTTGTTTTTTATTCTTTTGAATAAAGAGTATCTACAAAGTACAACATTTTGTTATCCCCTTGCCAGGTTCAATCTTTGTTTTAAAGTTTTGTTAACTTCAATGTACAACGAAATCAAAGAGATTGTACGATCACACAGAAATTCACTATCCAGTGCCACCCATCGGGTGCTGGAGAGTCAACTATTCTTCCTCACGACTCTTGACGGCAAAAGTGGAGATGACGATGATGATATTAACTTCATTTATAACGGAAATCGGACACATTTCCAAGACATAAATAACAAACGTACAGGACCATTTTCCACGAGTGTGCTGGGTTTTTGTTGCTAGCCCCATATTTGCATACCCCAATCAGCACTTTGTGTGTGATTTGTTAAATAACATGCTGGTTGCCTTTACTTGTCAGAATATTTATTAGTACCCGCAATTCGTAATCCCGTATATCGCGTTGGAAACGCAGCTGACGGTGATTTAGCAGCAGACTGCATTGCATTGCTTTTCATACAATCGTATGTGTTCAGGTCGTTCAGAAAGCAATGACAAACTTCTTAACGTAAACTTGCCAAGAAATCACAAACAGCCAAAACATGCTGGGGTTGAATGCTACATCGTGTAAATGGTATGCAACAAACTAACACATGTTATGCCAGCAGACCTGGGTGCGTGAAAGCGTGATAACCACAGAGCCACTCTGCCGCCCAAAGTCCGAGGTCTTTACATGGAAATGTCCTCCTCTTTACGTCATTCCAGATATGTCCACACAACCGGTCAGCGCAATAAATGAATTTAATTTTCCAGCGAGAGCACAACGTTTGTGTGGCACGCTCTCTTTGTTAACACAACCGCTTAAAGAATCTCAACAGAATGGGCAGCATTTCCCAGAAACAAACTAAAACAACTGTAGAGTTCTTTGAGGATCCGAGGGGAAAAAGTGACAAATCAAATATGTTCAGGCACACAACAAAAATCATGCCCTTTTACAAGACATGTCATAGCAATGCAGAAGCTAAACAGAATTAAGAGCCATGGCAAAACACAAGCAAGCAAGTCAAAGTAAAATCTTTGAGAACATGAATCTTGCCTGTAGCAACATACACACGCGGGTCATGGACACTTTGCAAAAAAAATAAAATAAAAAATTAATTAATTAAAAACAGAAAAACAAAATATGGACACTGGAATAAAAAATCGCAACAAACATCCGGGCTTACTAACTTAACTGTTGCAGAAAGATTCTTAGATCATCGTAGAGCAGGATCAAGATAAATGCTGATATTTTACAAGATATGAACATCGAAGATAACTGACTCATTTACTTTTGTTTCGTTCGCTCGCATTCTACTCGAGCGTAGTCCAGACTGTAATGATGTTTGCGTGTGGGCTAGATTTTCCAATTCCAAGTGCCCCTCGCCATCATGTGAACCCGCTCCGACTTCTGAGGTACTTGCAAGTTACGTCCCAAAGTCTACATTTTAGTCCAACTGACTGTTGCAGGGCTCATGAACAACATGTAGTACTGTGAAAGCTCTATCCATAGTCCACATATCCAATCAAAAGTCGCGAGTTCAGCTCAGTGCATTTCTTAACTGATTCACTGCCAAGCAAAAGTAAGTTAGGACCAAACAAAAATGGATGGCGGAAAATGGAAAGTAGAAGTGTGTCACAGCTATGACTTAATAGTTGTTAATATGGTAACTGACAAGCTCTAATGTATATACAATTAATGGAGGTTGTTTAGCGAAGATTACTGTATTTATAGTTTAATTCAGACAGCAGTTTGCAAAGATAACATTTAGGAAATATATAATATTATACGAGTAGTTTCTTAAGGTGATTAATCACCCCATGCAAACAAACTGTTAATATGCTGAACGGGCCCAATAGCATTTGTTTCAATGGCTGTAAAAGAACACGCTAATTTAAGCGATCGTTTCAAGTCTAAGGTAAAAAAAAAAAAAATACAAGGTGCACAGAATGAAGAGGACGAGGAGAATGAGAGGATGAAGAAATAGAAGAAGAGGAAGGAGAAAGAGGAAAAAGATACAGGAATAAGAGAGGAAGAATGAAACAGAGGAAGAAGGAGAAGAAGAAGAAGAAGAAGAAGAAGAAGAAGAAGAAGAAGAAGAAGAAGAAGAAGAAGAAAATGAAGAAGAAGAAGAAGAAGAAGAAGAAGAAGAAGAAGAAGAAGAAGAAGAAGAAGAAGAAGAAGAAGAAGAAGAAGACCGAACGAACTAATCAACTGACTTTTTATTCAAAGAGTAACAAACTGAGCACGTCTTACATTCGGCCTTTCCAATCACTCATCTTTCGTTCATCAATAGTGCATAATACATTCACATAGGAAAAAAAAATTGTCAAATGAATGTTGTGGACATAATGCATATTCCATGTTATGAGGTACAACCTCCACCAACCCACAAATCCCCCATCCACCCACACTTCCCCCACCCAACCACACACACACACCTCCATGCACACATATATATCTGCACATATCCACCGATCCCCCACTCACACGTCCCACACTCACACACATCCCCACCTACACACATCTCCCCACCTAACACATCCCCCACACACACGTCCCTCACCCACACACACCCAGGCACACATATATGCACATACCCACCCATCCCCCACCCACATATCCCCACGCACACCTCCACCTACCACACATCGCCCTACCCACACACACATCCTCCACCCTCCCATAACCCACAAACACTCACTTATCCACATATCCTCCACCGCCCATCCACACACTCCAACAACCCAGCCAAACACACATCCCACAACCACACATCCACCACCCCACACACATCTCCCCGAAAACCCACACATCCTGCAACTACACACACAAATGCCGCACTAACCCACACATCCTCCTTACACACATCTCTATCCACACAATCCCCCACCCACCCACACTCCTGCACCCACCCACACACACATCCTCGACCCACCCCCAATCACCAACCCCCATCCACACATCCCCCACCCACATACACCCCACACACACACATACATTCCCACCCACAAACAAACATCCCCACCCACACACACACACCTAGCCATCATATACATATTCCCAAAACACACATATCCCCACTTACCAACACATCCCCCATCCACAAACACGATTATCGTGAGCATCTCACAGAAATGTGAAAAATGGAGAAAATAGTATAAATATACATTATGTAACGTAAAAGATAGCGATGCTCCCACACATAGAGACAGGCAAACACACACACAACACACACACACACACACACACACACACACACACATTCGCTCTCACACTCACCAACTCTCTCTCATTCACACTCGCTCACAAGAAGAAGAAGAAGAAGAAGAAGAAGAAGAAGAAGAAGAAGAAGAAGAAGAAGAAGAAGAAGAAGAAGAAGAAGAAGAAGAAGAAGAAGAAGAAGAAGAAGAAGAAGAAGAAGAAGAAGAAGGAGGAGGAGGAGGAGGAGGAGAAGAAGAAGAGGAAGAAGAAGAAGAAGAAGAAGAAGAAGAAGAAGAAGAAGAAGAAGAAGAAGAAGAAGAAGAAGAGACGGAATGAGAAGGAGGATTCGATGAATCAGGAGGAGGAGGAAGAAGAAGGATATGTTTAGAAAGGATGTGCTGTTGTTAGTGGGAAAAAATGTTGCGCTCGTATTATCAAACCTTAAACACTACACCACATATTATCAAGATGCGATATGTAACTAACACCTCATTCTCTCTCTCTCTCTCTCTCTCTCTCTCTCTCTCTCTCTCTCTCTCTCTCTCTCTCTCTCTCTCTCTCTCTCTCTCTCTCTCTCTTCCCCTTTGGCTCTGTCTTTCTCCAGCGCTTTATCTTCATTGAGTTTTCCTGAAATTTATCATAAAAACCATAATTCCACGGGCTCTTCAAACTTGCTAGGTAAAAACGAAGTAATCGATAAATATATTCAATCTTCAGCCAGAACAAACATTATCAGATAAACATGGCAGTTTTTACACATTATTTTATGAATCCATGCATGGGCAGTTTTCATAGATGCGTTGATGTTTGTTATATTCCAGCGTAGATAGGCATAATGAGCGTATTCTTATAAATAATAATAATACACTGAAATATTTCTCCCCTGACAGTTGTTGCTTTAACATTTTATATCCCAAGTGACAATTGGAAAATTCGTGGAAAAATTGATAGAGGTAAACAGCAAGAGAAAATTCTTGAGAATCTTGTGTAATGGCAAGGAAGGGAACGAACACATAAAACGAACCAAATTAATTTTCAAAGGGTTAAGAATTGGGCACGATGTCCCATCTAAGATTATGTCCTTCTATCATTCTTTAATTCATAATTTCATCCATAAATCACTTGCGGCTAACGAAGAACAATAACAACAATATAATAGATATGTATTATAAAGTCATGGGAAATATACTAAAATCAATACTACACGACTCATTTAAATTAATTGTTAATATGGCAATTGTTAACAACTGTTCTACCTATAGGGGACTGGATGTTATACTAGGGTTACATTATTATTAGTATTATTATTATAATCAACACACTAATTGGTACATGTCGTTGGAGAACGACAGATGTGGTACAACATGATTGCCCATGCCAGTCGGCAAGTCAGTTGATGATGATGATTCCAAGTCATCAATATCATCATGTGCCATGCAAAAATGCGAGATGATCATAATTCGCAGGGTGACGGAACAGTTATAAAGTGTTGTGTCACGTTTAATGGCTCTTTGTTCTTCAAATAGCAGATTTCATTAATATAATTATTTCGCTGACGGATTTATTACATCTAAATGTTCTCATCTAAAGTCCTGTCAACTTCACAATTCGCTTACATTGTCGGCCATATTTTGCTGCATCTTATTAGTGTCACGAGCTCGCCATGAGTTAACCAGATAATAATACCGACGTTTGCGTGGCGTATATTTTCTAGGCCACAACAGTCGTACTAACAGAGTAAACACAGCTGCACAGGTTACATCGTGTCAGCCCATAAACACATTTGGTGGTGAGTGAGAAGGAATGGATACATCGAGTTGGCAGTTCATTAACAGTTAGAATCACATATGATTGTCGGCTTAGGATATGGAATGGTTCCGTTTGTCATCTATACTGCCGGACATCAGACGGAAATGGCTGCTGGGATTGTCACTGTAGTGAAATACTGAAGAGTTAACGATTCCCAGATGGACGACTGTATACCCGACTAACCAGGTAGGAAAAGGGTTAACCAACAATGGAGTGACCAGGCGCATGAGTTTCTAGGTCAAGCCCCAGAAGGAGGCCAACAGTACAGGTAACCTGTCGCGTGGAAAAATGGGTTTGCAACAAAAGCAGACAGCATTATTGGATAGCATATTGCGGTCTGAATGTATGAAGAATGGAAACGGTTCAGAGCGGTAATTTTCCACTAATCAATGATAATGCAGTCTGGATGTGAGGTGTCCAGCAATGTCAAGGACTATGCGGCAGAAATGACCGATATAAAGAGGGTCAATTCTTTGTGTAAAGTTAGTGTGTGTTCCAAACTGACCTGAAGGAGATATGTTCTTGAGTGGGAATAGAAATACACGTCCCTAATGATGGAAAGAGGGGATAATAGTGTGTTATTCGCTAAGTGTTATTTCGATTCCAGGAACATAGATGCCTAAATAAGGTTTCCATACCAGTGCGGGACTTATCAACTAAGAGATTACACAGATGGCTGTGGTCAAGATCACCCAGTGTTGATAACCCACAAGAAAGCACTTTAAAGTAATAAAGCACGACACTTGTGCATAAGAAAGGAAGGAAAAGAAGTGGCATCTTAATAAGTCAGGAGGACAGAGAATGGAAAATAGAGATCATCCAAACTAAAGAAAAAAGACTCAAATTACTCAGTATCGTAGAGTTGCAAGGTGCATACAAAGTGCCTATATCACTTAAGTGTAGAACTTTTACAGGACAAAAATAGAGAACAATAGAAACTCGATGTGTTTTCCAGGATGGAATTAAGAACGCTATAAGATAATAACAGACCATTCAGTTTACGCTGACAGCATATGGTGATCGGGTTAAATACATTCATACAGTGGTGAACATTTTTTCATTACAAAAAACGGATATATCTACCGACTCAAGCAGACGGAGCTGTCAGGGTGAGACCGTTCTGTATCTATGTCATGTCCTGTACTCTAGCTGAGAGAAGAGACGAGAGAAACCACGGAGACTATCTATCAACATCTTATCTGGCAGCCACACTAGAAGAACATACAAACTACATAGACAATATCCATACATACACCAGACATAGTTTTTATTAATAAATCTTTTATCTTATCGTTGAAAGGAACTGTTGTCGGAGTATGTGTTGAGGGAATAATAGAGAGAGAGAAAGAAATAGATATATGGAAGGGAAGACAGAAGAGAGGAGTGTAGACCAAAGTCAGTCAATAATCCCAACAGATAATAAGTTTAAAGATGTGCTTGTTGAGTCCAGTCTTCTCTCGGGATGTTAACATAGGACATAATTGGTGGAGCAGCGGGGTACGTACATACATTATACTCATATGACCTGAATGCATAACATGGCATATGAATAAAGGGGTACTTGCATATTGGCACAGGCATAGCGGAGTACCTACATTTTGGGACATACTGATTGGAATAAATAGAAGTATACATTGATGACTTTTAATGGAAGGACGTCCATGGGATATATGGTGCCATTACATTTATGGTAGAAACATTTCATTAATGCTGGTGACTTTACAGTGAGAAAGTCCAGACAGAGTGATTGTGGATAGGTGGTAAGAGACATTACATACCTAGTCACACGGTCACACGTCTACATAAGTCTTTATCCTATATCTCCTCTTGTGGATGAGAGAGTAGTTGTGATGTACTGTGTGGTGTTGTAGAGTTATAATATTTAATAGACATAGATAAATGATATAGGTTCTAGGTAGATTATCGGTTTATAGTGAGTATTCTTTACTGCCTTGAGGTGTCTTTACTCAACGTGCTGACTTATCTGCTGTAACTATGGCAACTCCTAAAGTAACTACAGCCGAACTGAGGGCCAACGGGGAGGCAATTGGTTTAGCTGGTTCCGAGCTAACTGATTACATACAAGAACGAGAGAGAGAAATTCGTCAAGCGGAAAGAGAAGATCGGAAGACTGAGTTGGAATTGAAACGCATGGAAATGGAACAAATCAACAAGCGGTTAGATGCTGAAGCGGAACAGACCAAAAAGAGGTTGGATGCAGAAGAAGCCACAAAGATCAGAGAACATGAATACCGCATGAAAGAGCTAGAACTCAAGACACAAACTAAGGGAGAAATAGATGGAGTGGAAGGAAATTCTTCTTCACCTGGTGCAACCCATATGAGTGGACATGGTTACCATGCCATGAAGTTTCCCTTAGCTGTCTACGATCAGTCTAAGGAACGCTTTGACCAGTACGCATCTCGTTTCGAAGCAATGTCAGTCGCTATGGGGCTGGATCGGAGCAGATGGGCTCTTAAACTATCCCAGGGTTTAATCGGTTCGGGATTTGAAGTGTACACACGCTTACCACCAGGACAGGAAAATAATTACCAGGAATTAAAAGCCGCTTTGATGAAACATTTTGACATAACCGCACAAACGTATAGGAAGAAGTTTAGATCGTCTAGACGAGAGCCAGGAGAACTATTCGCCGCCTACAGTCTGAGGCTGAAATCCTATCTCCAGAAATGGATGGACTTGGCAGAATTCACGAGGGATTATGAGAGTCTCGAAGAGATGATGGTGGTAGACCAAATGCGAAAGCAAATGTCGAAACCTCTCAGAACCTTCTTAGGAGAACAAGGGGCGGAACGGATTGATGTGGTGAATAAGCTGGCGGAACGATTCGTGGAAGTACATGGTGAAACTGAGGAACTAAGTACACAAACCAAAGGTCAGGAGAAACCAGAGAAAAAGAAACATAAAAACTGGGAAGGAGAAAAAGGGGAACCTTATATAAAGCACACAGAGGAGAGTTCAGAGAAGGTGAAGGTAGGAAACCAGAGCACCTCGAATTCTCAAGCGAAACGACAGTGGTCTGAAAAGTGGTGTTCATTTTGTAAGGCGGCCTCCCACAACACAAAAGACTGCAGATCGAAACCTAAAAGTTCTTACTTCGCAGCATGCAAAGTGATTCCTACATCGGTGATCACAGACAAGGCTGAGGTCGGCGAAGGAGAAAGGAACAAAAAGGACACAGGGAAACTTAGGAAGGGAACAGAGTGCACTCACTGCCAGTCGACAACACATAATACTGTGGACTGCAGATGCAAGGCCAAACACGCCAATTGCATAACCAACCTCGAGGAATCAAAAGAGGAAGGCAAGGAAACGGTCAAGGAGATGAAAGACACTCAGGACCAAGAGAGACCACCTGTGGTTGAACTTATTGAAGTCAATGGCCAGCAGGTTGTTTGTCTCTACGATACCGGTTTGGATGGGGAAGCGGTGGTGGACGCCAGCTTAGTAAGCCCAGACCAATTTACAGGGGAGACCATAGAGATACAGCCGGCAATGAGGAGTGCTGTTACCATGACGCTGCCAATCGCCAAGGTGGAGATTAAATCCAGGTACGTCACGGGCATTATTCCAGCTGCTGTATTATCTGACTCCTTATTTCCAATGATCATTGGCACGAAATATGTCTTTTTGGGGATGCCCAAACAGCCAGCCCAACAGGGAACAGTAGTCAGTGGATCTCAAGGGAAGGAAAAAGAGGCAGAGACAATATGCGACAACTCAGGGATAGGAGAATTGCATACTGCCCAGAGGAAGGATACTACGTTGCATCCTTGCTACAGGAAGCTGCAAAGAAGTGCTGAGCCACCAGAACGGGGACAGTACTTTCTGAAGAATCAACTACTCTATCGGAGAGCTGGGAGGGGAGATAACCTGCATGAGCAGTGGGTGGTTCCAGAGACCCACCGTCCTCATATTCTTCAGAGTGGACACATCATAGGCGAGAATCGACATATGGGTGTCAGAGAGACCTTGCAGAAAATATCCGGCCATTATTGCTGGCCAGGAATGACCGGAGATGTACACCGGTGGGTGAAGTCTTGTTCGGAGTGCCAGAGAGCACCACCCAACAAGCGAATTAAGAGGAAACTAGCTCTTAAAGTGGAAGACAAAGTGGAAGTGTGGAGTCCAGCAGAGACCAATATACTCCAAGTAGGATGGAAAGGACCTTATCCTGTGGAAAAGGTGGTGTCCAAGAACATCTACAAAATACGGATCGGGGAAGAGAAGAAAAATCTCCCTAGACATCTCATTCGGAAATATGAGGAGAGATCCGGGAGCAAAGCTTCACACTTTATGGTGATGGCAGCCATTAGGACAACGGTTACCAGTCCAGACGAAGACCAGAGATCGCCAGTACAACATAGGAGGGCCTATGGGACAGTACGGGATAGGTCAGATTTACCCAACGACAGGAGGAGGGAAATCACAAGTCAGGGAAAGGACAAGAGTGAAAGTTTCACCGGTAACCAAGTTCAGAAGGGGTGGGTAACGTCGGGAAAAGCGAGAATTACCCAGGACTCCAACCAAAGATTGGCTGACCAGATACAACATCGCCCAAGATGGTCCTGGAAGCAAAAGCCCAGGAGGTTTGGGAAAGACGACTCGGTCCGACGAGGACGAGGCGGAACATCCCCAGAGGAAAAACCGGGGGAAACCAAGAGGACATGGAAGCAGTGTTACAATCAGGATGGGACAATACGTTTGTATTGTGAGCCGTCGCTGACGCAAGTCGAAAGTATGTCGACTGAACGTACAGGAGCGAGGAGCCAACACTAGTTTCAGTCGTTAGTAGTATAGTAGGGTGTCAATTAGAGCGCTTAAAGTCAGGTCTTAGTCAGATATGACTGAGCTACCGTATAACAGTAGACGGTACTACCTGGTTTCTGTTAGCGCTGAACGTTGGGCGGCGCTTACCAAACCCGACACCCCACATTGTGCCAACGGCTTCGGGCGGAAGAGCGCAATTGGGAGGGTACAAGCCTTACCCTGGTGCGAGGAAATGCAAGCTAAAGGCAAAATGTCATGGCAGGGCGGACCAGGCCCTAAGCCTTGGTTGGCGACTGGTCTAGGATCGAAGCTCCGACAGGCGGACAGTTAGAGCATTGCTTTGCTGATCCGGCAGCTTCTGCAGCTTGTCTTGTTCCAGATGTAGGGGTGTTGCCTTTCCTCTGGAGTAAACTAGGCAGGCCGAGAGAGGGATCATGCTGCATGGGCAACACATGATCTCTATATTTTAGCCCAGGCTTTGTGCTATGGAGAGGCAATAACTCCATCCCTGGTCTTAACTGGTCTCGGAATCAAAGCGAGAGGCAACTGTTACGGGTTATAAGTCCTTGTCAGTTGGCGTAGACATGGGGCGCCACGCGTTGCCTCTGACGGTGGGAGACACCTATAGGTGTCACTGATCAGCTACCGCCCGCCTCAAGCTGGGCAGCCCCCAGCCAATTGGGTGCTGATCCGCCACAGCCTGCCTGCTTCAATGGGTGCTTGGGGCTAGGACAAAATCTGAATCGCAGGCTGTAAAACCAACGCACCAGGTACAAACAAATATAAATATAGAAACCTCAAGCTACGGCTTGCAACCTGGAACGTGAGAACCATGTGTCCAGGATTTTCCACTGACTTGACCAATATTGACGATGTGAGAAAAACGGCTGTGATTGATGCCGAACTCAATCGTCTAAACATTAATATTGCTGGCCTGCAGGAGACTCGCCTCGCTGAGGAAGGGTCACTCAGGGAAAACAACTACACCTTTTTCTGGAAGGGTAGAGGGCAGGCAGAAAAAAGGCAACACGGTGTGGGCTTTGCAGTGAAGAATTCGCTACTGGGAATGATTGAAATTCCAGCAGGAGGAAATGAAAGACTATTATCCCTGCGCTTGGCAACCTCTTGTGGGTTTGCCACCATTATTACTGCATATGCACCGACACTCGATTCCTCTGATGATGTGAAGGATTCGTTCTATGAGGAGTTAGACTCCGTGATCAAGGCAGTTCCAAAATCTGACTACATTTATATGCTCGGTGATTTCAATGCTCGTGTGGGCAAGGACTCGAGTTCATGGCCAGTGTGCCTTGGAAAATACAACATCGGGCGCATGAATGAAAATGGGCAAAGGCTGCTGGAGCATTGCACCAGTAATGACCTATGTATTACAAACTCCTTTTTTAAAACAAAAGAGATGCATAAGGTCACATGGAAACATCCAAGATCCGGCCATTGGCACCAGCTGGACTTCATCATCACACGGAGACAACATCTGAACCATATATCATTGACTCGTAGTTACCACAGTGCTGACTGTGATACGGATCATTCTTTGGTTGTTGCAAGGGTTAGACTGAGACCAAAGAGAATCTACACAGCTAAACACAAACCTAGCCTCAGGATTAATATTATTAACACACATGATCCTGAAAAGTGCTTTCAGTTTCAACAGCAACTTGAAGACGCTTTCACTGATACACCAGAAAATTGTACAGTAAATGAAAAGTGGGGTCAAATTAAGGAAACTCTTTATAAAACTGCCGTAGGGGTTTACGGCACTGTGGATCATAAGAGGCAGGACTGGTTTGCGGCCAACAGCGAGACTCTGCAGCCCTTGATTGATAAGAAGAAGAAAGCTCTCTTAAGAAACAAGGAAAGACCAACGCGTAACACTCTGAGTGAGCTTAGGCAAGCTAGGAAGGATGTGCAAAAGGCTGCCAGGCAGTGTGCAAATGATTATTGGATCAAGTTATGTGAGTCCATTCAAATCGCAAGTGATAAGGGAGACATAAGAAGCATGTATGAAGGAATAAAGAAAGCCTGCGGTCCAGTGATCAAAAGAAGTGCACCATTGAAAACCTTGACTGGAGAAATCATCACTGATAAGAAACAGCAGATGGACAGATGGGTAGAGCACTATTTGGAGCTTTACTCAAGTGAGACCAAACTAGCGGATGATGCCCTCAACGCCATAGAGGCTCTACCAACTCTTGACCACCTGGACACACTTCCCACCATAACAGAAGTTAAGTGTGCTATAAATGAACTTGCATCTGGCAAGGCTCCAGGTAAGGATGGGATTCCAATAGAGGTTATCAGGAGTGGGCAAGACACACTCACTATACAGATCCACCAGCTAATAGAGCTATGCTGGCGTGAAGGACAAGTCCCACAGGATTTCAAAGATTCAAGCATCATAACACTGTACAAGAACAAGGGCGATCGGAGCGACTGTAACAACTATAGGGGTATCTCACTTCTGTGTATTGTTGGAAAAGTATTTGCCAGAATTGTTCTGCGCAGACTTCAAGTCCTAGGAGATCAAGTCTACCCCGAATCACAGTGTGGCTTTCGACAGAACCGGTCTACCACTGATATGATATTCTCATTGCGACAAATGCAAGAAAAATGCCGTGAACAGAATCAACCACTGTTTATTGCCTTCATCGACCTCACAAAGGCATTTGATTTGGTCAGTCGTGAGGGTCTGTTCAAGGCACTAAAGAAGATTGGCTGCCCACCAACTCTTCTGTCCATTGTGGAATCGTTCCACACAGGCATGAAGGGTATAATCAAGTTTGATGGTGCAACTTCTGAAGAATTTGAAATCAAGAGTGGAGTTAAGCAAGGTTGTGTACTAGCTCCCACCCTCTTTGGAATATACTTTTCACTTCTACTGAAATATGCATTTCATGATCAGGATGGGGGTATATACATTCACTCACGCTCAGATGGCGGCCTCTACAATGCTCAGAGATTGAAGGCTAAGACCAAAATTAGGAGGGTACTGATCAGAGAGTTGCTTTTTGCAGATGATGCTGCAGTTACGACCCACTCTGAGGAAGAATTGCAATGTCTACTATCTGCATTCTCCAATGCTTGTTCTGAATTTGGTTTAACAATTAGCAAAAAGAAGACACAGATTATGTCACAAGGTGCACATGGGGTACCATCAATCTTTATTGACGACGCTGAACTAGAGATAGTAGACCATTTTACATATCTAGGATCAGTGGTAAATAGCAAATTATCCCTAGATCAGGAAATCAACATCCGGATTGGTAAGGCAGCAACAACAATGAACAGGTTAAGAAAAGGAGTCTGGGAGAACAGGAAGCTTACTGCCAAAACAAAAGTCCTTGTCTATCAAGCCTGTGTCCTTAGTACTCTTCTCTATGGCAGTGAAACCTGGACAACTTACTCACACCAAGAGAACAACTTAAACAGCTTTCATATGCGGTTTCTGCGAAGAATTCTTGGTATTAAGTGGCAAGACAAAATCACAAATACTGAAGTATTGGAAAGATCAGGTTGTGTGACAGTTTATTCCATGCTCAGTCTTCGTAGACTTAGATGGATAGGACATCTTAGGAGGATGGATGATGGTAGAATACCAAAGGATATCTTTTTTGGTGAATTACAGATGGGTAAGAGATCTCAGGGTCGGCCTCTACTACGATACAAAGATGTGTGTAAGAGGGACATGATTGATACAGGCATTGATAATGCACATTGGGAGCAAGTCGCCGCTGAACGTGTTGCATGGAGGGCAAATATCAGAAATGGAATAAAGTCAAAGGAGAAAATTATTGCAGAAAAGTCACACATCAAGCGTTTGAGACGTAAGATGGTGCATGATGGTGGAAATGACCACGTGTTCACATGCACCCACTGTGAACGGACATTTACAGCGCAAATTGGCCTTATCAGTCACACTCGCTACCGCCATAGTTAAAAGTTATTATGCCTTTTTAAAGCACAAACTATCGTCTGTCAAGACGGCAAGGTGCCAATGATCAATTAGAGCGCCTACTGGATAATGAGATGAGCCATGTGAGGACCCAATCATATCATCAACACGTGATGTTAATAGCTACTTCGCAGAAGCTCAACGCACGGTGGATGTGATGGAAGTTGTTGCGGCAACGGGACTTCACAGTGGAATACTTTGGAAAGGAGAATGTAGGAGCAGATTTTTTATCCAGACATTCAGCTCAGGAGGAAGAAGACTAGGGTTGTGGATCATGGGAATCAAACCTACAGTGAGAAAGATTCGACGCGGTCTAATCTCTTAAGAGGGGGCCTCTGTAGTGAAATACTGAAGAGTTAACGATTCCCAGATGGACGACTGTATACCCGACTAACCAGGTAGGAAAAGGGTTAACCAACAAAGGAGTGACCAGGCGCATGAGTTTCTAGGTCAAGCCCCAGAAGGAGGCCAACAGTACAGGTAACCTGTCGCGTGGAAAAATGGGTTTGCAACAAAAGCAGACAGCATTATTGGATAGCATATTGCGGTCTGAATGTATGAAGAATGGAAACGGTTCAGAGCGGTAATTTTCCACTAATCAATGATAATGCAGTCTGGATGTGAGGTGTCCAGCAATGTCAAGGACTATGCGGCAGAAATGACCGATATAAAGAGGGTCAATTCTTTGTGTAAAGTGAGTGTGTGTTCCAAACTGACCTGAAGGAGATATGTTCTTGAGTGGGAATAGAAATACACGTCCCTAATGATGGAAAGAGGGGATAATAGTGTGTTATTCGCTAAGTGTTATTTCGATTCCAGGAACATAGATGCCTAAATAAGGTTTCCATACCAGTGCGGGACTTATCAACTAAGAGATTACACAGATGGCTGTGGTCAAGATCACCCAGGTTTGGTAACCCACAAGAAAGCACTTTAAAGTAATAAAGCACGACACTTGTGCATAAGAAAGGAAGGAAAAGAAGTGGCATCTTAATAAGTCAGGAGGACGGAGAATGGAAAATAGAGATCATCCAAACTAAAGAAAAAAGACTCAAATTACTCAGTATCGTAGAGTTGCAAGGTGCATACAAAGTGCCTATATCAATTAAGTGTAGAACTTTTACAGGACAAAAATAGAGAACAATAGAAACTCGATGTGTTTTCCAGGATGGAATTAAGAACGCTATAAGATAATAACAACCAGTCAGTTTACGCTGACAGCATATGGTGATCGGGTTAAATACATTCATACAGTGGTGAACATTTTTTCATTACAAAAAACGGATATATCTACCGACTCAAGCAGACGGAGCTGTCAGGGTGAGACCGTTCTGTATCTATGTCATGTCCTGTACTCTAGCTGAGAGAAGAGACGAGAGAAACCACGGAGACTATCTATCAACTTCTTATCTGGCAGTCACACTAGAAGAACATACAAACTACATAGACGATATCCATACATACACCAGACATAGTTTTTATTAATAAATCTTTTATCTTATCGTTGAAAGGAACTGTTGTCGGAGTATGTGTTGAGGGAATAATAGAGAGAGAGAAAGAAATAGATATATGGAAGGGAAGACAGAAGAGAGGAGTGTAGACCAAAGTCAGTCAATAATCCCAACAGATAATAAGTTTAAAGATGTGCTTGTTGAGTCCAGTCTTCTCTCGGGATTTTAACATAGGACAGTCACCACGGAACAGAAGATTGACAGTTTATCAACAGGTCGGAAGTGCCCGACTAGGGAGAAAACAGTGCATCTGTCAATTCTTGGTTTCCGGCACATCGAGAGGATTGACGGGGTTATTTGCAACTCTTTGTTGTAACTCGACAGAAACTCGCTGGCTTGTTTGAGAATCTAAACTATTACTGACAACTTTGACAGGACTAAAGCCAGGAAAATGGATTCTTGACAAGGGATGATCTGCCACTGTGCCACCTGTGTGGGGGCATAAAGGATAACGTCACGTGGCCAACTTTGGTAGTTTGCCATATAAACCCGAGTTGGGATCAACTAGGGGGGACTTGAAAAATGCTCTAGTCAGAGTGCCAGGGCACTGCAGTGCTTAGTGGAAATAATATCTACCGTGTGTTAATTAGTGACTTAATTTTGCACGTGCCTATAATGGCAGATGTAGATATGATTGATAGGACTGCAGTAGTGCCATTTAAGGTATAACCTATTATAATATATTCGTTATAATTACTTTAGGCAGTAGCCTTGTTAAACTATAGTGTGATGATTAGCACTGTTAGTGGAAACTAGCTAGAGTAGTGAAGTGATACTTGGCTCTGTTAGCTAAAATAGATTAGTGAAGTGTTGATAAGCTTTACTAGTTGAGAATTGAGTAATGAGGGATAATTGGGATCTTCCCGTAGGTGTCCCTGGTGGGCGGGGTTCCGCATTCTGGTTGCTGATTTTTTCTTTGTCATAGCCTGATTCGGCTCTAGGTGGGTAGCTAATCTGCTCTATGACTAAGTCTAGTTAGCTAAAGATCATTAAGCAAGGTGATAGGCTTACACTCAGCCGAAGGGATCAGTGACTAGTACTATCACCAGATGTGTTGTTACTATCCTAGGTTCCCTACCAGATCCAAGGAAACTCTACAAGGTTTGGGAAAGAATTAAAAAAACCATTCTGAAGAACACCAGTTCAAGAGTCAATAAAGTTGCATACAGAAACGTAACTTACGCTAGAAGGAAATTGATTCATCAAAGAGAGTGATGCATACTGATGCACCACACAGCATCAGACAGTAGTAACGAACCGAGAACCGGCTAAGAGTACCTAGTGTTAGGACAGTAACAATTAACATTAGTAATTAGCACTTATGGACTGAATGGTTCGATGTGCAACGAGGATGATCTGTCGACTAACTAACTAACTAACTAACTGCGTACACACTACAAAAGACTTGTGCAGTTTGTTAAGGAACGTTAGGAACGGACATTGTGTAGAGTGCAACCGGTCCATGATTAACTGTTAATACCACCGGTGTCTATTTCGGATGTTCATGAAATTGGATTACCAGAGGTCTACAGAGGCAAAGCAGTATCCGGCAAGATGGTTTCGGCAACGGGTGAGAAGTACATGTTCTGACGTAACGTGCTGTGGTCTATCTTTGCTGGGATCATCTGACTGGGTTGCTGTCTGAGAGTCAGAGTCTACACACTTTATAGAACACGTCACACATTTTCTTCACATACACGTCTCATATACGTTACACTTTTATTTTAATAAATTAATCTTTATTAATTTTTAGAAGCAAGAGTTGTTGAGTATGTTGCGTTGGGGAAGTATGAGAAGGGGGCATAGTACGACAGTGAGAGAGTGATAGGAAAAGGTGTCCATAGGCTGATGGAGTGTGTTGGACGGAAGCTGGTGGATTCTCCAGAATATTGAGAGGGAAAAAAAAATATTATAATGTGGGTGTCGGCTCTCTTCACTCCAGGGACGGCACTGTAAAGGAGGACACGACAATTAGGCACATTTATAAGTTAGTTGCATATCCTTTACAAGACGTTTGCAGTCAACACCAGCATTTTCTTGTTGTTGATGTCTTGGCAAGTTTACGTTCAGTACTTTGCTATTACTTTCTGAACGAAGGCATCCATACCATTTCTTAAAAAAACCCAGCGCAACTAGGTCTGCTGCCAAATCGCGTGCAGATGAGTTTAGAACGTGGGTATGCGGGATCCCGAACAGCATCCGTAATTCCTTCGTCACGGAGGTCTGCTATTAGGCACATACTGTAAGAGTTTTATGTCATCATCGTGTACCATGCGGACAAGCGACGGCGGTCATGTTTCGCCATCTCACACGATCACTAGAGTCGTGGATCAGCTCTGTGTTCTTATCTCGGCCAAGCCAGGTCGCCAAGCCATCTAGATGTATATCATATCACGTGAAAACGTGAATCATATTTTAGCTGAAATAAATAACACACAAGCGGCAATCCCTATTAGTCTCCAAAAAAATTGATTGGATATGGAAAGATTGTAGGATGGTATTTCATTGGTTCGTAAAATTTATTAAGACATAAGCCAACAAATTCTGAGCGCATTCTTATAAATTCGAATATGAAACATTTCTTGTTCACGTCGTAGTCGCATAGTGACTATGTAACCTTTCTGTCTGCATATTATGCTATTTATAACTATTTATTTCATACGATACACACCTCTGCAGTGTGCGCCTGACAAAATGCAGCGAAAAATACCAGACCATAAACTGTGCAACCTATTGTGTGTGAATTAACCAAGGAATACATAGTTTTAAACTTATTTTTTTTTCTGTGTGTGAATTAACCATTGAATACATAGTTTTAAACTTATGTTTTCTGTGTGTGAATTAACCAAGGAATACATAGTTTTAAACTTATTTATTATGTGTGTAAATTAACCAAGGAATACACAGTTGTAAACTTATTTTTTCTGTGTGTGAATTAACAATGGAATACATAGTTTTAAACGTATTTTTTTTCTGTGTGTGATTTAATCATGGAATACATAGTTTAAACTTATATTTCCTGTATGTTAATTAACCAAGGAATACATAGTGTTAAACTTATATTTTCTGTATGTGAATTAACCATGGAATCAATCAATCAACCATGTGCCATGTCGGAAAGCGTGGGCGGTCATGACTCGCCATTTCACTCGATCACCAATGTCGTGGATCAGCTCAGTGTTCCTGTCTCGTCCATGCCATGTGGCCAAGCCATCCAGGTATTTTCCTCTCGGTCTTCCTCTTGGTCTGTTCCCTTCGATCTTGCCAGTTGTCACCAAGTTCTCCAATCCATTTCTTCTCATAACATGTCCGAAAAATTTTGACTGTCTACGTCTAATTTCTCTAATCAGTCTACGATGTTCATTTGTCTCCTGTAGTACTTGGTCATTGGTTTTTCTGTCTGTCCATGGTATTCTTTGCATTTTCCTCATGGAATACATAGTTTTAAACTTACATTTTCTGTATGTGAATTAACCAAGGAATACATAGTTTTAAACTTATGTTTTCTGTATGTGAATTAACCAAGGAACACATAGTTTTAAACTTATATTTTGTGTATGTGAATTAACTATAAAATACATAGTTGTAAATTTATATTTTCAGTGTGTGAATTAACCAAGGAATGCATAGTTTTAAAGTTATGTTTTCTGTGTGTGAATTACCCAAGGAATGCATAATTTTAAACTTATATTTTCCGCATGTTAATTAACCAAGGAGTTTCAAACTTATATTTTCTGTATGTGAATTAACCAAGGAATACATAGTTTTAAACTTATATTTTATGTATGTGAATTAACCATAAAATACATAGGTTTAAACTTATATGTTCAGTGTATAAATTAACCAAGGAATACATAGATTTAAACTTATATTTTCTGTGTGTCAATTAACCTAGGAATACATAGTTTTAAACTTATATCTTTTGTATGTGAATTAAACAAGGAATACATAGTTTTAAACTTATATTATCTGTCCGCAAATATACCTGCCATGTTTCCATTATTCATCATCACTTTCAGAAACGTTACTAATCAATGATAAAGTAAATGTAAGGGAGTCTCCGTGGTGTAGTGATTAAGTCGTCTGCCTCGCGATCCGAAAGTTGTGGGTTCAATCCCGAACTCCGTCATTTCGTGCTCAATTTTATTGGAGACTAATAAGGATTGTCGCTGGAGCCACGGAGTTCGTGCCCTTTGCGACACTTTTGACAAACTGCACTGTGAAAAGAGACCGAGCCACACGTAATAAAACCCGGTGCAATGAAGTCTACACTATCGCCTGTAAACAGTATACTTTTATAGTAAAAGTCAGTAAAGTAATACAGGTCAACTTCACATGCCTAAGATTCATTGGGCATATGGTGCTCGATCCACGTTCTTATAGATCAGTATGCATGTGGTGGGTAATGAAATCAGTGTCATACCGCCGCCTTAACATCCCTAGGTATATCCTAGTACACATCATAGGTTAGATCAACCTCAGCACACAGGTCAATTTTAAAATTTCGAATCTCCCCCCCCCCCCCCCTTTCACTTCTCTGATGAGGATTGAACTCATGACCATCGGGACATTTACCGCGGCTCCCAATCAACGCAAAACCACCCTATGTACCTATGCCTCACATTCCAATGCAATGACTTTTCTGGTGCTTTAATTGTTGGCTTCTGTCTTAATAAATCTTTCCATGACTCACATTTCAATGTCTTTGTTCTTCAGGCACGGTTTGAAATTGTCTTTCTTTTCTCTCTCCAGTCCCTGTACGCTCAACTTGCCAAGGACAGAGCGAGACACACACGCTAGGAAGATTCATTTCCTGCCCGCACTGGAGAATCAATTAAAAACTTAAACATACGGGTACTTGCTGAACTGGGGCAAAGCTCCGAAGAGATAGCCAATGTCTCCTTTCTGCGCGGTCGATGCGTTATTTATTTCCATATTTGATTAACACAAATGAGAATGAGGCTTGCGCGTGCACGTATATGTTGCAATCAGTTAATAATGATTGCGGGGATGTAATGTGCCATTGTTGCGCACGATATTTGAGTCGGAGTTGGAATTTTGCATTTGTTGCTAAAACCACTTGATTAGTAAACGTGCAACTCGTGTTGAGTGAGTAGGTGTCCGTTGTTAACCAGTCTTGTTGTTGCTGTTGGTTTCTTCCTCGCATTTCTCTTCCTTATCCTCCTCTTAATTCCTCTTTTGAGGTGAGTTCGTCAAGCCTAGTTATACACATCAAAGGTCGGTGTCCGACTTCGACATACGTTTGTGTAAGATGTACTTCCTCTAGACAGGGTACAGGGCTCTCTACCTGAGGACAGATTTTAATTTTCCTAACAATCTTTGTCCCTCTAAAAGTACTGGAGAGTTTTTACCGTCATAGGCCATAACTTTAGGAAGAGTAAATCCCAACTGCACCTCCCAGTAGTAGAGGGTGGGAAGCACAACACGGAGTGGCAAACGAAGCCCTGGGGATCGAGTATCCACCGGGATATGTGAACAACTCTGCAGATGAGCAGAGCAGAATAGTCTCTTGTCCTGACAGTCGAAAAATGGCTATAAGGCTGAGATAACAGACCCCTATGTGAATGTGGAAGGCAAGGGGAAACCCCCACATTATCTTACCAAGATTTTATGGGGAAAAAAAACCAAAAAAACAATCAACATTGCCCTTACGATCTACTCACGACATTTCCACCTGCCGTGAGATTTTTCGAGCACACCTTTAACAAAGACCTCCCATTTGTCGTCGATATCCGAGCAGGCCAGGTATCAGATATCACTACCTAAAGAGATCATTATGTGAACGGTCTTCGTATGGGTGGCGCAGTGTTTAAATCGTCCGCATCGTGTTCAGAAGGTCTTGGGTTCATTTTCGAGTTTGATTCTTGAGTAAAATTGTTGTTTTTTTTAAAGTCGTTCTCGGTGTTACGAAGTTCGTGCACTGATCAAAGCTTTCCGCGTGAAATTAGCTGATCCACGGGAAGAGACGAAGCTAGATGGGTAAAACAAGCGTCAATGAAGTCAATCCTCATGGCTTGTAAACCCTTTCTTCTTTAACAGTATTATTTACAGTTCTCGACGCCTACGGCTTTGGGGTATTAAATGCAATTTCACAAAGCCGACATACCGGACTCAAAGTCAGCCGCAAGTAATTTGAAAGCTTTGCGTTGATTTTCACAATGACATGACAGTGGGGCGTTCAGAAATCAATGGCTTGCTTGCTTGTGTTCGTTGGCTTGAGCTCCAACGCGAATTCCAGTATGTCGGATGAAGGCATCCTATTGTCCAACATCAGTGTGATGTCATACAGGACCTGAGGTTTGCGTGAGTATCCGTTGTCCCATGTCTGGCTTATTGGTGTGCTGACTGGTGGTTATTCGCCGCACAGGCAGACACACCCCGGCTTCGGAGGAATCGGCGATCCTACTGACTTTAACCAGGACCCCGAAGGGACCTGTTGCCCAGGACGCTCGACGAGATCGCGTCAATAGGTCTTGGCCAGTATATATCCCAGCCCAAGTGCCCTGGAAACACCTCTGCGTCCCAGAAATCAATGGGATACTAAAAGAAAAGTTAGATGCATACGCTTTACAGGACGTCGCAGTAAATACCAGCCTGTTTTGCTGTTGTGATCTTTTGGCAAGTTTACGTACAGTAATTTGCCATTGCTTTTAGAAGGACCGGCACCAATACCATTTCGTAAAAAAACAAAAAACAAAAACGCAAGGCCGTCTGCTGCCAAATCGCCGCAGCTATGTTTCGAAAGCGGGTATGCAAGATTACGAACTGCGCTAGTAAAATCTTCGCCACGGAGCAGGCCATGGCATACTACTGAACGTAACATTGCATAGAAAGTCATAACCAGTAAAAAAAAAACAAATATGGGGTTGATTGTGACCTCCCATAAAGGTCATACAACAAATTAACATCTGGAATATTTCAAATAAAATCAGTTTTCAGTAATCAGACTGTCGAAAGAAGGTGGTAGGTAGGTGGGTGTTGAAGCTGGTTGTGTCTCACGTGAAAGTTCAGTTTCATCAAATGCACTGCCAGCTGGCATAGGCGTTCATGTTTCTCCACCTGTCACAGTCTTTGTTGTTCTGGATCAACTCTGCTGATTTTTTTTTCTCTCGCTCGCTTTGAAATCAAGCGTAGTCCATACACACAATTACAGTAGTGATGGATTGAATTTTGCGCGTGGATTAGCTGTCCATAATAACAGTGACCCTCGCCATCAGGCGAACCCACTCCGACTTCAGAGGCACTTGTAATTTACGTCCCCAAGTCAAGGACGACAGGTCAACATTTTAGTCCAGCTGTCCCATGTAGGGGTTGAACCGCTTCCCTCGGCATCAACACAACGAATGTTTAAGAATACGCGTTCTTACCCATTCGAACATGCGGACCTGCTAGCTCTGCTGATGACATTACGTCATGCCATCGTCTTAGTCCATCCTGCATCGTTCGTCTGGGTCTGTCCAGGCCTCTCTTCCCCTTGATCTTTTGCAGTTGTCGAGATGTTTTATAATGTCTCTCATCTCATCACATGACCAAATATAGCTGTTCATCTCTGTCCTATTGCTTTAAGTAATGCTGTAATTTTATTAGCCTCTTTCAGGCAATCATTGTTAGTTACTATGGCAGTCCAAGGAATTCGCAACATTCGTCTCAGGAGCCACATTTTTGTTGCTTCCAGATTCTTCCTAATTTGTTCATTTACACTCCAAGATTCACTACCATACAGCAAAACAGGTTGTATATATCATTTCAGCACTTTCCTTCTCATATTCAATGATAGTTATTTATTGCATAAGATACTTTTCATGTTGTGAAATTCAGCTTTTGCTTGCCTTATTTTGTTCCTAATCTCTGTTGTGCATCTTCCACCTGAAAGTTACTTAGGATGTATCTTATCTTTTCCATTTTCTTTGCTATTACACTTTTCTAAATTCCTTTCCAGATGTTCAAAACGATATATTTACTTAGTTAATGTAAACAATGATGTTCCACATTGAAACAACACCTGTGACGATGTGTTTTAATTGTTTCAGCTGAAGTATTATTCATTTATTCACTTCATATGATATAGAACACTGCAGTATACACCTGACGAGAGGCAGCGAAATATGCCAGGCAAAAATCGTGCAACATATTGTTTGTGGTTTATGTGTTTACAATTATTTCAAATGTTACATAATGTTCATAAAGATGTATGTATGGAAGCCATCGGCTCTAAATACCAATATTAGAAATAATGTTCATAATTATGTATGTATTGTTTCAACCTTGTCGTGGTGGGGGAACTTGAGCTTCTCAATGACCCTGAGAGCTATGCCGGCGGTAGTGTAGCAACCATAATGGCCTCCCAAGCCGGACAGGTCAAAGGGTAGAAAACAGACAAAGAGAAACACCCTGGTCCTCCAGGTAAGCCACGTTGGTGACTTACCGTCAATTCCAGTTGATCACGCAGTTCATATAAATGAAAGCTATGAAAACATTAAGCAGCTTTTTAAGTGTATAAACAACTATCATCATTATTGGTCACTTTGATGTACTAAAAAGTAGTCGCTCTTTTGCTTGGACTAGCGAGGTATCAAGGTAGCAAGGCATGCATTTCCAAGCAAGGTTGTTGTCAATGAGAATAACTTCTTAAGCAAAATACATTTGTCATCTGACGGTTGTTCTTGAAAGAACATTTTCAGCTCTGACTATGCGACGCGCCAACAACGCTACAAATAAATTCTCTAACTCCTGTTCATTAGTAAATAAAAAGGTTATATCAGTAATATAATTATCGTCAAGGTTACTGTAATCTCATACAACACTTATTTCCCCGACACAACTAATAATTCGAACATAAGAATGCTATTCTGGAACCATTTTGCAGCAACTTCCATAGTATCCTTTAATCAAGCTTCACATCGGTTTGTATTGCAATTTTGTATGTTGTTTATTTCGTCCATGAAATGATCATTTGTCTGTTTTAACAATTCCGGCTAATTCTGCCCGCTCAACGACAAAACTTTATCAAGAATGCTTCCAGCGGTGTTCACAATTTGTGATGGTGAATCTATTTTTCTGAGCCATATATCACTAGTGGGCATCTGCATGTATGCATGATTCCTTATTGTAATTCAATATTTACCCTTTGAGATGTCGGTTTATTCTGCTCCTCCCCCAAAACTGTTTTTACAATTCCATTTATAATGTTAATGGAATTCTTACAGCGTGTGGCTTCTCTTAGCCTCTAGCCTCTGTGGGAAGAAATGTGAGGCCTATGCCCTATTTTGTCCTTGTATTATTCGCATGAATGCTGCTTGCGTAGACTAGGAGAAATATATTGATAATTAGAATGCAACAGTTTGGATTAAGATCGAAAGGGTTTGGACAGAACACCACAATGAGGGCTCGAGAAAGATCACTAGTCAGCACCGAACTGCCACAGTTAGTGGCTAAAGGCTGATAGATTCATTAGAGAAAATATGATCAGCTACTGGTGTTTAACTAAACACCAAACTGCCATACTTAGTGGCTAAAGGCTGATAGATTCGTCACAGAGAAATTATGATCAGCTATGGGTTTTTAACTAAACATCAAACTACCACACCTAGTGGCTAAAGGCTGATAGATTCATTACAACGAAAATATGATCTGCTATGGGCGTATCGGTCAACATCCAATTGCCATAGTTAGTGGCTAAACAAGGCTTTTAGAGTTAGTACAGAGAAGGTATGATAAGCTTTGGACATGCCACCCAAACCACCTGCCACAGTTAGTAGCTAACCGCTTAAAGATTCAGTGCAGAGAAGATTGCAATCAAACGGGATCGAAAAGAACAGCACAACGAGCGCAAGAGAAAAATCGCCAGTTAGCACCGAACTGCCACAGTTCTGCTAAACGCTGAAAGATTCATCAAAGAAAAAAATAATATTATTAGCTATAGGCGTGTCTTTCAACACCAACTGCGACACTTGGTAGCTAAAAACTGGTACATTCAGTACAGAGACGATATGATCAAATATGGACATGTAACTCAACACTGAATTGTTGCTAACTGCTGGTAAATTTAATATAGAGAAAATATGATCGACTATGGACATGTAACTCAACACCAAATCATCACAGTTATGGCTAAAAGCTGGAACATTTATTACAGAGAAGATGCGATCAATTATGGACACGTAACTCAAGACCGAACTGCCACAGTTAGTGGCGACATGCAGATGGACCCATTACAGAGAAGATATAATCACATATGGGCATATCAGTCAACACCGAGCTGCCACAGTTAGTGATTAAACGCTAAAAGATTCAGCGCAGAGAAGATAGCTCAGCATGGGCGTGTCCGGAGTGCAGTGACGACTGTGTGAAGTGACTGAACGTAACGAATTACGTCATCATTCCCTGTTACCGAAACTGAAAGCGTAAAATTGTGGAAATGGTAATCGTAATAGTTGATGATAATGTGAACATGACAGGAATACAATCACAATCACACGCACACGCGCACATACACACACACACACGTATTCATTCACTCACTCACTCACTCACACACACACACACACACGCACGCACGCACGCACCCACGCACATACACAGAGAGAGAGAGAGAGAGAGAGAGAGAGAGAGAGTTAGCACGCTATGGTGATGGGTTCTTATCAAGATAAAATGTAAATTACAAAAACAGCAAACAACAGCAACAAAACCACGGCATAAACAGCATTAAAGCAACCACATTAAGGCATAACATCATTCCGGAAACATTAACATAAAAATGAAGCAAGCAAGATTACGGTTAAGAATTTAAGAAGCTGGAGGATCCAAAGAGCGAAAAACAAGAAAGTCCGAAAAAATGGGGGAACATATAGGGAGACGATGGGAAATGATACATGGTTGGGTGGAGTTGTCGTATAACATCACGTATGAGAAGGAGAGGGACATAAATTCGTGCAGCGAAAGAGGCGAGCGATTAAGCGGGGAGGGAGGACACAGTGAGAAGAAACCCATGGAAAATATAGATGTACTATAGAAAAGTATGTGTGTGTGTGGGGGGAGGGGGGTGGTAAGTAAATGCTAATGTGTGAAACATGTTGGGGGGATTATGGTGGATGTATAGAGTATTTGTGGAAAGATCGTGCCGTGTAACGGTGTGTTCTATGCTTAGCATCCGTTGACTTATATGGATAGGACAAATTAAGAGGATAGGCGATGGTAAGAATTCCAAAGGACATATTTCACGCGGGGTTCTCTTTCAGGAGACCCGGGTTCGAATCCTTGGTAAAGTGTGGATTATATTTTTGTCGGGGGCAAAAAGAAAATCCTAACCTGCATAGTTCGCGGCGACTGCACGGCCATATTTCCTCACGCTCAAGACCGCCCCCCCCCCCTGCCCTACACTGCAAGGAACTATAGGCAGTAGTTGACAGTTTTATGACAGATGGGTAAAAGATCTCAGAGCCTGCCTATACTACGGTACAAAGCGGGGCATGATTGATACATGTATTGATATTGTACCTTGGGAGCAAGTTGCCGCTGATCGCCTCGCATGGAGGAAAAGGATCAGGAATGGAATAAAGACAAAGAAGAAACAGATTGCAGATAGCTCAGACACCGAGTGCGTTTCAGGTCAGATAGTGCGTAATGGTGGAATTGACCATGTGTTCACGTGCATCCATTGTGGACGAACATTTACCAGGCGAATTGGTCTGTTCAGTCGCATTTGCTACCGCGACGGGTTGTAGTTATTATATCTTTGTTGAAACACAGTGTAAATAGATATTGTATGTCAAGACGGCAAGGTGCCAGTTAATACTTTGTTTGTGACTGTGTCAGATTCATGATGGAATCACAATCGCTGAACAATGCTATTTTGCGTATATCTATCACTGAAAGACTTCTGATTACATTTCTCTATCCTTGTGTCCGGCTCCCTGGCCTAGCGGTTAAACGACTGTCTCCGTAATCCCGTTTATCAACGTAGGGTAACACAGCGAGCGAGAATTGGTATCGGTTCTCGCCACGTTGGTGACTTACCGGATATGTGAGCCGGCAGCTCAGAAACCAATGGCAAACTACTGAGCGTAATCTTGCCAAGAAATCAACAACAGCGGTAAAATGCTGGTGTTGACAGCGATGTCCTGTAAAGGATATGCGAAAAAAACTCCTTGTGTTCACTGCATTGTAGGAGTGTCTTCCACTCCGTTGTTCTCAGACTGCCGCCCAGCTAACCGTGCGTTTCCACTATGAACATGTGCTGCTCCTGGATTCTCGATTTGTACGCTACAGAGAGCTAAATGACAAACCGAAGAGGAGTGCGTAACGATTTCTGGTCTTTTCTGGTATTTTCCAGAATGCATCAGAATATCTGCCAAAGCCCTTCATATCTACCCTCAACCCCAAGTCATTCTGGTATTCGAAGATGGACGGCAATTGCTGGACGATTCTTAGCTTTGGTTTTCATGTTCGTTTGTGCAGTTATAGATATATTTCAAACGAACGAAAGAAGAAGAAGAAGAAGATGTTCGTTTGTAGTGTGGCTATAACCACGATGGCTGCCACTCAGAGAACACTCTGTTGTTGCAACAAGTCAGTCTTATCCAGAGATACTACCTCATCAAAAGACTACTTACTACCTTATCCAAAGACTACTACCTTATCCGAAGACTAGTACCTTGCGTGAGGACAAAACATGTTCTAGACTCTGCTTCTCTCGACAGAGGGGACATGGTGCCTCGTCGGACTTTCCCCGTTGAGTCAGATTTGCAGCTGACGATAGGCCATCATAAATCTATATGACAATGTAACACAGTCGTAAGGGTGCCATGTGCCATATGCCATATGCCGTTTCAAAGACAGTTAGTTACATTTCTTTTACAGGACGTCGCAGTCAACCTCAACATTTCATGGCTGTTTGTAATTTCTGGGCAATCTTACGTTCAGTAGTCTGCCATAGTTTTCTGAACGATCGGCACTCATACCATTGTATGGAAATACCAACGGAAGGCGGTCTGCTTTCAAATCGTCAGCGTTTAGAACTCGGTATGTGGGATTACGAATTGCATTCGTAACTCCTTCGCCAGAGAGCCCAGGTGAGAGACCTTTGCAAATCACCTTACAATGACACCTTTGTTTAGATTGTTGCATGGTCACTCCCCTTACAGTCTTCCGCTTCACGAGAGAGAGAGAGAGAGAGAGAGAGAGAGAGAGGGAGAGAGAGACAGGGAGAGGACGAGAAAGAGGGAGAGAGTGAGAAAGAGGGAGAGAGAGAACGGGAGCGAACGAGAGAGAGAGAGAGAGAGAGAGAGAGATAGAAAGAGGCAAGTGGTAATATTGTAAAGGAGAACACTGTTTTTCCCACACTTAAACAGACATTCGCTTTTAATTCAATCATTTCGTTAACATTCATCAAGTGATAAAAATATGTTACAACTGTTCCCTCCATGAGTGTGTGTGTGTGGTGTGTGTGTGTGTGTGTGTGTGTGTGTGTGTGTGTGTGTGTGTGTGAGAGAGAGAGAGAGAGAAAGAGAGCGACAGAGAGAGAGTTAGAGAACAAAGTAAGAGAGAGAGATAGGGAGTGAGATAGTGAGAGAGCAAGTTAGAAATACAGATAGAGAGAAAAAAGTAAAAGAGAGGGAGAGAGAGATAGGTAGGAAGTGAGATACAAAGAGAGCAAGTTAGAGAGACAGAGAGAAACAGTAAGAGAGCGAGCGAGAGTGAGAGCGAGAGAGAGAGAGGGAGAGAGAGAGAGAGAGAGAGAGAGAGAGAAAGAGAGAGAGAGAGAGAGAGAGAGAGAGAAAGAAATAGATTGACAAAACTGAAAGTTAAAGACAAGGCAGTCTACATTTTAAAAGTGCATATTATTTCATACATACGCACATTCACGCAAACACACACATAAACAGATATTAGTTTCTCAACCCAATCGTCTCGGTTACGTTAATCACATGATTGATAGATCACAACATCTCTGCCAGAGAAAAGTATAGTAATGGGGATGCCAGCAGGGATGGCAGGGCAACAGAGAAAATTATTTTCCCATTGGCCAAATTTCGGAAGGTATTGATCCAGCGTCTGCTCTTTTGGTGTAACTTGAAGTAGGTCAAACACGTAAGTGGGCGCGATGACGACGTTTTTTGGCTCAGTAAGAGGGTATTATCCCAACGACAAGCGCGTCGGCCGTCACTTTCCAGCCACATATCTAGAGCATTATCTCGCAAGTCTTTTGTTTGCGTCATTGTTTTTTCGAGCCACAAAAATACTTCTTAAACCCACCAATAGATCCTTATGTCTATCCGTCCATCTGTCCGTCTGACAATCCTTCCTCCCATCTATCCATCCATCCATCCATCCATCCATCCATCCATCCATCCATCCTTCTAGCCATCTATCTATCGGTTCGTCCACTCATCCTTTCATATATCTATCCGTCCATCCGTCATTCCTTCAGTCCGTCCATCCATTTAAACATCCATCCATATACCAATTTATTCATCCATCCATAGACACTATCATCCCACCATCCCACCTACCCACTCACCAACCCACCCAACCATTCATTCATCCATCCACCAGCCAGCCGCCATTTATGCATCCATCATATAACCCATCAGTCCATCCATTCGTCGTCAACCCACCCAATCTATCCACCTATCAAGCTTTCTATCAATCCAGTCATCCATAAACCCATTATCAGACATCCATTTACCCATCCATTCACGCATCCGTTCATTCGAACACTCTTCCAGCGATCAATCTATCCACAAATTAATATATCCACCCAATAATTTACAAACCCACCCATACACCGATCCAGTGATTCACCTGTCCATCCACCCATGTTTCAATCAACTCACTGATTCATTAAGTTACACACCAAACCACCCATCAAACATATATCCAGATAGTTCTATCCACGCATCTGACATGCACCCAGGCAATCTTCCATCCACCCATACATAAATCGAGTTATAGATTCATCCATTTAGTCAAAAACATGTGCCTTTATAAGGATCCTTCACACACACACACACACACACACACACACACACACATACACACACATCTGCATACACTCATCCATTCGTACATCCGAATATGCATACATGCATCCATTCAGACACACAGACAGCCAGTCAGACTTACTTACACTCACACAAACACACACTTGCTTGTCAATATCAATCAGGGGTAAACAACATCGTCCTAAAAGGGGCTACGAACAGATGACCACCCGCTTGGCCGCCTTGCATGTTAACCACTGTATTACCGCGGCTTGCACACAAGAAAGTCGAACGGTGGCCGCAGAGATGTGGATATACAAAAGACTATGTCATATTTCATGGAAACAAAAACAACCAATTTCAGAGTTTCTTGAAAAACTGGGAATGAAAAGAGAGCTAATGAAAGAAAGAAATAAGAGGCAAGTGAAATATTTCGGCCATGTTAAAAAGTCTTAACACTCTTATAACAACCATTCTGGATTGTAAACTCGAAGGTAAGCGAGCCAGAGATAGACAACGAGACAAGTGGGAAGACACCATCAAGAGATGGACGAACAACATTCTGACATAATGTACAACCAAAGCAAGAGACAGACAATGTGGAAATCCATTGCCACGACCCTTCATTTTGGAGACGGCACCTGATGGATTGAACTTTGTACATAGGAAATAACACGCTCAGCCCGGCAGAATTCTAACGCAAAACATTCAACAGAAAATAATAGTTGATCCGGCCGAGTCCCCGGTTTCATGTTGCACAAATTGGAAACCGGCCGCGAGTCAACATGCTCACGAGATGCAAATTCATTCAACAAACCACTGTATCTTCATTTCCCCAGTTTCCGGTCAATTCGGTTTCATTATGTTTCTTACCTAGCCGGCGCCAAAGGCTGCACACGGCTGTAATGACGTTTGCGGATGTGGTGCATCGCACTTCACGCGACTGTTCGTGTTTCTATGATTTATTATCAAATCATGTTTGTCTTGGTTTCCGTTATCAGAGCTTTTGGTAAAATAGTGCGTGTATCATGGTTTGCCTGCTTCATCAGAATAATGTAACAAAATAGTGCATGCCTTTTCCAGGACGTAGCGATCAACACCAGATTGATTTTCAAGGCAATTTTACTTTGAGTAGTTTGCCATTGCTTTGTGAACGAGAAGCCAACGTGTAAGTCCAGTTGACAAGTCTAGAGAATGAACCCACTGCCCTGTTGGCGATTTGGCAGCAGACCATCTTGCGTTAGGTGTTTTATCAAATGGTATGGGTGCCGGTCGTTCAGAAAGCAAAGGCAAACTACTGAATGTACACTTTCCAAGAGATCACAAGCAGCCAAAAAAATACTGGGGTTGACTGGTACGTCCTGTAAAGGATATGCAACTAACGTAACTATTGGTTTGCCTTCATGGTTAAGAAAGAGTTTGGTTAATTGGGAGTATCCGCGGCGAAGTGGTTACGCCGTCTACTTAGCGCTCCGAATGTGTTGGGTTCGATTCCGGGCTCAGTCATTCGGTTCACGAGTGCAATTTCCTCGAAGACTCCAGGAGGTAGTCGCTGGAGTTACGGAGTTCTTGCTTTGAGCGACGCTTTCGGCACGCCTCTCTGCGGAAATAGACGGAGCATTATGGAAGGAAACCCGGTGCAGTGAAGTAGTCCCTCTTGCCTGTTAAATCCTTTGAGATCTTAGGTAATAGATTACACGTGCCATGCTTTTGTCCACCTTTTCAGAAAAGAACAATTCGTAATTTACCTATAAAGGTTTGCGAATAGGCACCTGTGGCTTTGGGATTAGTGAAAACAGTGTAAAAATTCCCCAGCTTACGGAGTCTAGAGCTCGAAATCAACCACAGACGATTTAGAAACATGCCGCTTTACATTGATTTCGATGGTATTAGCGATGACCGTTTATAAAGCAATTACAAACCCTTTTTTTTGGTATATCCTTTACAGGACATCGCTGTCAACATCAGCATTTTCAGCTGATTGCTGATTTCTTGGCAATATTACGCTCAGTAGTTTGCCATTGCTTTCTGAGCGACCGGCTCAAATACCCCGTAAGTTACTGACGCGGAGAGAACCGCTACCAATTCTCGCGCAACGTCACGTTACTTACGAGAGTATACGAGATTACAGAGAAAGTCAAATTACAAACTACTGAACGTAAATTTGCCTGGTAAATGACAAACGGACAATAAATGTTTGGTTGAACGCAGCGTCCTTTTACAAAAAGTTTCAAAAAGCGAGAGGCGCGATTTCATTGCACGGGGTTTATCCTATATCGACAGGTCACTTTCTTCAGGGAGTCGTGCTGAATGCGTGGCTCAAAGCACCAGCTCCGTAGCTTCAGTGAATACCCCCAGGAATTTCCGAGGAAATTGCACTTCGGAGAGCGTTCGATTCCCGGCTACAAAATTTGGTTCACGAGTGCAGTTTTCTCGGTTATGCATGGGGGTCATCGCTGGAGCTATGGAGGTGGTGCTTTGTGAGGAAAGAGACCGAGCCATAAGATAAAAATCGGTGCAACGAAGTCAATCCTCTTTGACTTCTTGATTTGTCTATTTCATCACAATATAGCGCGGTTAAGAATTTGCACTTGTCACTGTTTTCCTACTTTTGCATAACAGTGTTTGGTTAACATTTCACACACATAATGGTTGACTTCCTCATCAGGATTAAACTTGGTTGACAGATTGTGCGTGTAATAATTTGCTCGTCTTATCAGGACAGAAAAATGTTACACTCATCATCATCATCATCATTGTGTACCGTACCAACTAGCGTATGCGTTCGTGCATTTGCACAGATCTCACTCACTGGTCTTCTGGATCATTTGTATCATTGTATTCCTCCATGATACAGTCGCAGGTCATCCAGAACCATTTCTCTCTGTTTGCCCTTGCTTCTACTACCACTGCTCGTTTAAGATGTCATGATGGTTTCCAGTGTAACTATTCTCATTGGCAAACATGATGGAAACAGATCACGAAAAGACCCAGATAAATACTTAGATGACACGGCCACGTCGCTAAATAGGGACAAGAGCAAAGACATGATCCAACATTCTGGTGATCGCCATGCTTATTCGCACATGATGGTGGTTGTGATATGACCCAAAAAAAAACAAGGGAAAAAAAAAAAAAACTGGCTCAACACTTTCCAGGTGATACATGACAGAAAATGGTAATTCAAAACAATTAGTCTTTAGGCGGTAGTCGCGATTCCTGCTTCACGGCAAAGAGTCACCCGAACAATGCTCAGTTCCTGTGATAGTGGATATCACAAAAACTGCTCCCCGCTGTTCCTTGTGAAAAATGGAGCAAAACCAATACCGGAAAAAAAACAGTACGTAAGGCATAGATTCCGCTGCAAGAATGCTAACATAATAGTCTACCACTAAAATTACAGTTCATCGTCGATTAAAGCGGCACTCACAAGAAAACCAGCAGTTGCATGCACATTACTGCGTACGACAATACCAGCTGGTTCAGCAACCTATCGTTCGACAATTTTTCTGAATATGCAGGTACACAATACAAACCATAGCAGATAGATAGATATAAAAGCAATTCACATGAAATTCACAGCTGACAGTCTCGCTCCACACAGTTAACACAGTTAGCAGCTGGGCGACGGAACAACGCACTACTATGAAAATGCGTTAACAAACAGTAGCCAGAAGCAGAAACAACCCGGATGCCTTCACAACTCAGCAGTCTATCCACCATGTTTGACTGGAAGTTCAGTTTTAAAAACTGTATTACTTTAATGAATTTAAAAGTCACAAGCCACAAACAATCAGTTGCACGATTTATTGCCTCGCAAATTACGATACATCTCGTCATGTACATATGCATTAAGGCATTTAAAAAAAAAAAAATAACAGAAAGATTTCATTTTAAATTTGCAATACCCGCGAGGATACCTAATGCTCAACTTTCGAACAATATAAATGAGTATGTGTTTTAAATATATCAGTCAAAGTATAATTCATTTATTCACTTCACACGATATATCAGAAAATGGTAATGCTGGATTTCATCTACACTGAACGCCAAAGATAGATGAACATAGACAGTACTTTAAACGTCACGGCCCCTACGGTAATACATCATTGACACACGATAGTAGCAGAGCCATGGGATTGACATAGGCTCGTAAATTGCGTAACGGATCATTTCCAGAATTTTCTCGAGAGAAAGTTGGTCTCAACACATCGTTATTCCGTGACCAATTTTGTGTAGAAACTTCACACGTGAGGTCCCATCGGGAATATCCGTCATGTCACTGCCTTTTAGAATTACCAGGACAAAAATAAATTCTAAGAATTAGATGTTCCAACCGAAGATCTACTAGCGTGTTGCTTTGAACTATGGAATTCAGTATCATAGTTTTCATCACGTAGCGTGTACGTAAGCATGGCCGAATTGATAAGACGTCCGCTCTTAAACTTCCGATGTGCTGAAGGCGAGGTGGCGGGTTCAACCCCTACAATGGTCGGTTGGACTAAAATGTTGACTTTTCGCCCTTGACTTGAAGACGTAAATTACAAGTACCTCAGAAGTCGGAGAGGGGTCGCCTAATAGCGAGGGATACTGGTAACAACGAAAGCTAATCCAAATGCAAAAAATCAGTCCATTGCACCAGAAGTGTATTATGTGTATGGACGACGCTTGAGTTGAAAGCTAGCGACAGAAAAAAAGACTACGACGTAGAAAATAATATATTAGGATAACTTTCATCTTTAATTGCAACATAGATAACTCTATAAATGCCCAGTCTCCACACACAGGAAATCTCATCACAGTGCACGAATTCCGAATCTGGAAAATAGACTTTCAACACAGAAGCCTCAAACAATATGTTACACGATTCATTGCTTGGCATATTTCGCTGCATTTCGTCGGGTGTATCCTGCAGAGTTATATATCATATGAAGTTATATATCATATGAGTTATATATCATTTCTGATTCCATCAGAAATGAACTGGGTATTTTGTGGGGGACTATTGTGTTGACATTCTGGTGGCGGCATTATGCACAGTGTATCTGTGCGGGCTGTTATTTGTCGAGACTCCGGTCTTTTCCACTTTTCACATTGGGCAGTGGGGAGAATTTTGTGTGATATTTACTGGCACAGGAACGGAGCATAATGGGGACGACCCGTTGCTGTGAAGTTGGAACTGCAACTGACTAAGTAACTACTATCATATGAAGTGAGTACATTAATAATACTTTAGCTGGGACAATTAAAACACACATCACATGTATTGAAACACACATCACATGTATTGTTCGAATATGGAGCATATGCCAGGCAATAAGTCGTGCAATATATTGTTTCTAGCTTCTTTTGTTATTAAATTCACTAAGTAAATACAATATTATGAAGCCCAAATACGTGTTTACTAGAATTACGTTATATTATTTCCTGTGGAAGTGTTCTACAGGCATTGATAATGCACATTGGGAGCAAGTCGCCGCTGAACGTGTTGCATGGAGGCCAATCATCAGAAATGGAATAAAGACAAAGGAGAAAATTATTGCAGATAAGTCACACACCGAGCGTGTGAGACGTAAGATGGTGCATGATGGTGGAAATGACCACATGTTCACATGCACCCACTATGAACAGACATTTACAGCGCAAATTGGCCTTATCAGTCACATTCGCTACCGCCAGGGTAAAAGTTATTATGCCTTTTTATAGCACAAACTATTGTCTGTGAAGACGGCAAGGTGCCAATGTAAATGGCGTTGTTCTACTTTTTAAATTTTGCCCGTGCAGTGGCCAAATCGGCATATTGCATTCTATTTGCAGTTGCGGATGGATATTTACGTAAGTTAAGACTACAATTACGCACACATTTTTCACACTGATCAAATAATGCTAGACGTCCGATACACTACCCCATGATCAGAATGGGACTACGCCACAATGTTTTCTGTTTTGTAAAAAATCAAAACAATTTACTCCACGAATCGAACCAGGTCAGCAAGAGCCAGAGACGGGCGCTGTTACTTCTGAGCCCATCCGCCTTCGTGACAGCAAAAATATGTTTACTTGTGTAGGAGAAAACAGATTTGTTGTCATTGGTGACAGAACATAGGTGTTTACTTGTGTAGGAGAAAACAGATTTGTTGTCAATGGTGACAGAAAATGCATGTTTGCTTGTGTAGGAGAAAATAGATTTGTTGTCAACGGTGACAGAACATACGTGTTTACTTGTGTAGGAGAAAACGGATCTGTTCTCAATTGTGACAGAAAATACATGTTTACTTGTGTAGGAGATACTAAGTTGTCTACCCTTAGCTGAAGTTACAAATGTGATTGTCTTCCCTTGGTAGCATAAATCCAGGTTATAAGAAGCAAAATATTGGCTTACCGAATCATAATGCTGTCTCCTAATGGCTTGAAGAAATCATTACAACTTCCAACGTAAGTAATATTGTGTGCGACATAAATTTGTTCGAGAAAACAAAATAAAGAGAAATACCAGTTGCTAGATTACCCTTGAGAATATTGAAAAAGCATGAAAAATTAAATTTACAGAGATTGATCAGCAAACATAGATGAAAGAAATACAAATGGGAGGATACATTAGACAATATAAACACTGCCGACAGTTATAGTGTGGTTTTAAGCTTGACTCTTTCAGACTCCATAACTTGTATCAAATTCCCGAGTGCTATGAAAGCTCTCACCAGTATGTTAGCGAGGTCAGTAAGGGAAATAAAAAAAAAAAAAAATAAATAACTGTAGCTTGCCAAATATGTCATTAGATGCGATTAAGGAGGGTTGGTGAGAGGCTGGTTACCATATCTCAGAGAACGCTGTTAGTTCTAAAAATTCGTAGAGGTAAGGCAAAGATAGTGAGACTAAACCAAGCAAATAACAGCCCGATATCCCTTGGTTAACCCGCTCTTCAAAAGGCGGAATCATACATATATTTGTTAAGCAGCTTGGACAAAACTTGGGGAATAGATAGAGATACTACAAAAAGAATTGAAAAGGCAAGATGAGATTTCATAGCGCTAAGAAACATGTGGAAGTCAAAGGAAGTTAAGCTTCGCAGCAAACTTAGAATTTGTAACTCCAATGTTAAATGATTACTACTGAATGGGCCAGAAACACAGAGAAGAACTAAAATAATTACAAAGAAATTACAAACATTCACTACCGGTAATTGGTGCCTAGTGCTTGCTTGCTTGTGTTCGTTGGCTTGAGCTCCAACGCGAAGTCCTGTATGTCGGATGAAGACATCCTGTTGTCCAACATCAGTGTGATGTCATACAGGACCTGAGGTTTGCGTGAGTATCCGTTGTCCCATGTCTGGCTTATTGGTGTGCAGACTGGTGGTTCCTCGCCGTACAGGCAGACACTCTCCGACTTCGGAGGAATCAGCGATCCTATTGACTTCAGCCAGGACCCCGAAGGGACCTGTTGCCCAGGACGCTCGACGAGGACGCGTCAATAGGTCTTGGCCAGTATATAACCCGGCCCTGGTGCCTTGGAAACACCTCTGCGTCCCGGTGCCTAGTAAATGGTAACGTTGGTAAGAAAGAAAGACCCCACTCTTACGTGGCTCCACCTTGTCGTGGTGGAGGAGCATGCGTATTCCAATCCCTAGAGCAATGCCGACGGTAGCACAGCTTCATGTCGGACAGGTCCAGGGGTGCTGGAACCAGACCAAGACACACACACACACACCTGCTGCCTTGCAGGTAGACTGAGAACAGACAGTCGAATTCCGAATCAGGTGCACGATGCCAAATCATTCTGGGTCCAGACGCATATTCTACGGCTCTCTGCCGAGGGAATTGGCTGAACGGCTCTAAGTCAATAACTCCCGGATGTGAGAGCCGGACCGATACTCTCCCACTGCAAAATGGAGATGAGATGCTGAGCCTGATACATACTTGGTCCAGACACATGTTCGAAGGCTCTCACACAAGGGATATTAGGGATCCCCCGGAGGAGAGGGCCTGGCCGTTACTCGCTCTCTGCTGCATGGAGGTAAGGTGCTGAGCCGGCAGCACAAGTAGTCTACTTCGTGAGCGATACTAAAAGTAAAAAAGCGTCCCAGTCGCACGCAGTGGTTACGATGCAAGTCTGTATCTAAACTCATTGAGTGAGCAAAGTCAAAGGTGGAAGAACGTCTCATTAACACGAAATGGAACCTTTGACTAGCGAATCCATTACGTGGATGTTCGAAGCGAAATTTTGCTGAGTGGATGTTGTCCGCAGAATGACCGTTCGTGGTTTGAGTGGGGAGCGGCCAATGATGAACGAAATACCCAATACAAGGAGGTGGAGAATTAAAGCAGCCATGTGCAGGAGACTTGTATCATGTGCAGGACGTGACGATTCCTTTGGTGAGTCCAGCACCAGAGCGCTATGTGTCTGCCCTGCAGTTATGGAAGCCCCCTTGGAAGGCGGAAAATGCCCATGGACTGCCCCTGCCTTCCCTTGTGGGCTAACTGTGAAGTCTTCGACCGTTCTAACTTACGTAGCTGGGTTGTGGATGCACCACAAAAGTGAGAGACCACTGTCGTGGAATACTGAGAGTTAATGATTCCCAGATAGACGACTGTATACACCGACTAACCAGGTAGAAGAAGGGTTAACAAACGAAGCAGTAAGGGTAACAAACAACGGAGTGACCAGGCACAGGTGTTTATAGGTCAAGACAGAAGGGGCCGCTTACAGCACAGGTAACCTGTCGCGTGGAAAAATTGGTTTGCGACAAAGGCAGACAGCATTATTGGACAGCATATTGCGGTCTGAATGTATGAATAATGGAAAAGTTTCAGATCTGTAATTTTCCACTAACTGTGATAATGAAGTAGGAACTTGAGGTGTCAAGCAAGGTCAAGGACTATGCGGCAAATATGACCTATAAAGAGTGGCAACTCTTTGTGGAAGTTTAGTGTGATTCTTGAGTTTCATGAGACAAAGGATTATGAAAAGGGTGGTGCTGCGTTCAGAAGAACGTTTGTGTATCTATTGTGCATTAGTACTCCCAATTCAGACTAGGATTATTATAAGGTATATTAGAGTATAGTTTAGCATAGGAATATAGATGTGAGTGAATAGCATTTACCAAGGCTTTCTATTAGTGGATAGTTTAGACTTTGGTGAATTCATATGTCTTATGCGGGTGTTCACTTCGGAAGCCTTGTAATTATGGCTGGAGAAGGACACTTGCATAAGTAGTAGTAAGGGGCGGATGCTTATCACGGGATCTGTTATCCTTCTCCACAGGTTCAAATCTCCTAGTGAAAGCAGAGAAGAGATGAAGAGTACTACACTTGAACAAATAAAGTACTTACTTAGAACCAAACAGAACAGGGACATGTTTTAAGATGAAGAACTAATAAAGTTAAATCAAATACAGAACACTGTATGCTCAAACGAATATACCACTAAAACCCTTAAAAGGAAAAGATGTTAACCTGGGGCAAGCAGGGATACTTACAACTACATACGTATTGTATGCATAAGGAAGAAAGAATAGACAAGTAAAACAGTGTTAGTAATAAAAGACTATAGGAAGAACTGAGACGATGTGGTGGTTTTTCGATGTTGGATACTTACCGTCATGAAACAGATTCAGGCGCATTCATAAACTTACGGGACTTTTATTACGGTACCTTGACTCAGTGGTGAACAGTTTTGTTTCATTCAATAACGGATTTACCATCAGATTCAAGCATACGGATCATCCAGGGTGAGCTCTGTCCTGTTTGATGTGCTGTCCTGTGATCTTGAAGAATGAAAGGGCGAGAAGCAACACCGCTGATAGACATTCAGAGTTCATATCTGGCAACCACACTAGAAGAACATACCAACTACATAGACAATATCCATACATACACCAGACATAGTTTTTATTAATAAATCTTTTATCTTATCGTTGAAAGGAACTGTTGTCGGAGTATGTGTTGAGGGAATAATATAGCGAGTGAAAGAAATAGATATATGGAAGGGAAGACAGAAGAGAGGAGTGTAGACCAAAGTCAGTCAATAATCCCAACAGATAATAAGTTTAAAGATGTGCTTGTTGATTCCAGTCTCCTCTCGGGAAATTAACAGGACAACCACCAGGAATTCTAACCTGGTCTTAAAAAAACGCAAGCAAAAGCCGGATGTGTTGGCCTAAGGGTTTTGGCCCAAGGGTGCATAACGAGGCACACCGCAATTATGTCTGGAAAAAAACAACACTCCGGAGAACGTAGAAGAAGGAGGAGAAGACAGAAAGACCAATGTAGAGCTCATGGAGAGACCAAGATAAATTCCAGTGAACCACAAAGGGGGGGGGGGGGGGGGGTGAGACGCTGGCGCTGAATAGGACACTAATTGAGAAAGTCTGAGAACATTATAATTAACTATACACTGGGAAAATCTGTGGACATTATAATTAACTATACACTGAGAAAATATGTGGACAATATAACTAAATACACACTGAGAAAATCTGAGAACAGTATATGTAACTATACACTGAGAAAATCTGAGAACATTATAAGTAACTGTACACTGAGAAAATCTGAGAACATTATAAGTAACTATACACTGAGAAAATCTGAGGACAATATATCTAAATATACACTGAGTAAATCTGAGGACAATATAACTAACTATACACTGAGTAAATCTGAGGACAATATAACTGACTATACACTGAGTAAATCTGAGGACAATATAACTAACTATACACTGAGTAAATCTGAGGACAATATAACTAACTATACACTGAGTAAATCTGAGGACAATATAACTAACTATACACTCAGTAAATCTGAGGACGATATAACTGACTATACACTGAGAAAATCTGAGGACAATATAACTAACTATACACTGAGTAAATCTGAGGACAATATAACTAACTATACACTGAGTAAATCTGAGGACAATATAACTAACTATACATTGAGTAAATCTGATGACAATATAACTAACTATACACTGAGTAAATCTGAGGACAATATAACTGACTATACACTGAGAAAATCTGAGGACAATATAACTAACTATACACTGAGTAAATCTGAGGACAATATAACTAACTATACACTGAGTAAATCTGAGGACAATATAACTAACTATACACTGAGTAAATCTGAGGACAATATAACTGACTATACACTGAGAAAATCTGAGGACAATATAACTGACTATACACTAAGAAAATCTGAGGACAATATAACTCACTATACACCGAGAAAATCTGAGGACAATATAACTGACTATACACTAAGAAAATCTGAGGACAATATAACTAACTATACACTGAGTAAATCTGAGGACAATATAACTAACTATACACTGAGTAAATCTGAGGACAATATAACTGACTATACACTGAGAAAATCTGAGGACTATATAACTAACTATACACTGAGTAAATCTGAGGACAATATAACTGACTATACACTGAGAAAATCTGAGGACAATATAACTGACTATACACTGAGAAAATCTGAGGACAATATAACTGACTATACACTGAGTAAATCTGAGGACAACATAACGATACACTCTCTTGTCTGCAGTCAACAAGGCAAACAAAATAGCGGGAGACCTAAACCATTTAGGAAAGAGCATTAAAGACAGAGAATAATAATATTGGGAGGATATGGAAGGATCTGCAGGAGATAGCATTATATAGAACGGCTTGGCGTGATTTTCTTGGGAGCTGTTTCCTCTATGGGAGATAAAGAGCAGGAGGAGAAAGATCAAACTGAAGCTGAAAATTGGAACCGTTATTACCATGTCTAGAAATGGCTTGATCTGTGTTGGTTACAGGTCCAAGCTCCTTTGCGTATACGAAAAGCAGCAGAAGAAGAAATAGAATGAAAACACCTCTGACTATTTCTCTGCCAAGACTTGTATTATCTTTGTCATGATAAACGTCTGCGATGTCTTGATGTAAGTCTCCCCATTGTCATGATACAAATCTTGTATGTCATGATACGAATATTCTATGGCTGGCTACAAGTCTTCTGTGTCATGATGCAAGTCTTCATGTAATGATAAAAGTCAAATATGTCATGATATAAATCTCCTATGTCATGATATATGTCATCTTCTATGGCATGCTACAAGTCTTCTGTGTCATTATGCAAGTCTCCATGTAATGATAAAAGTCAAATATGTCATGATATAAATCTCCTATGTCATGATATATGTCATCTTCTATGGCATGCTACAAGTCTTCAGTGTCATGATGCAAGTCTCCATGTAATGATAAAAGTCATATATGTCATGATATAAATCTCCTATGTCATGATAAGAGTCTGCGCTTGTCATAACACACGTCTTTTGTGTCATGATACACGTCTCCCAATGTCATGATGCAGGTCTTCTATGTCATGATAAAAGTCTGCTATGTCATGATATACATTTTCTGTCATGATGAAAGTCTGTGCATGCCATGATATAATGCTCTCTATCACCATGATACAAGTCTTTTAGCCCATGTGACAATTCTCCTTATGTCATGTTACAAGTCTCTTCATTCCCCCATGTAATTATACAAGCTTTCTCATATCATGACACACTTCTTTTATGTCATGTTTGAGTCGTCTATGTCATCATACAAGTCTCCCAATGGCCATATACAAGTCGGCTTATGACATGACACGAGTCTCCCCGTGTCAAAATACAAGTCTTACCATGCCATCATGGTGACCCTCCAATACATATACAACACATTGTCACCTTGCCGTCTTGACAGATGACAGTTTGTTACATTGTGCTTCAAAAAGGCTTAATAACTACAACCAATGGCGGTGGCGAATGTGACTGCTAAGGCCAATTCACGCTGTAAATGTTCGTCTACAGTGGATTCATATGAACACATGGTCATTTTCACCATCGTGCACCATGTCTCTCCAATACCGCGATACAAATATCTCCATGACATGACACAGGCGTGCCCAAACACAAACCATAAAATGCTGCTAAATATAAACAAATGAAACATCTCATCATACAAACGTAATACGCATCAAATACGACAACATAACAGTAACAACAAAAATGAACAATAGTACACAAACTACATAGCTATAAAATGTCCGCAAATATAACATTAATCTTTACGAGTGTTTCATGCACCGTGCACAACAATTCCCCATCGAGACGTTCGAACTGAAACACACATGTAGAGAGAGAGATTTAACAGCCGCTCTTAAGACGGCTATGTATTGACAACTTCCATTTATCAGAATTATAGCTCGGACGATCGTGATTCGCGTTTGAAATCATCCGTTCCCAGAAAAGACAATCCGGAGCAATTTGATAATTTTCCAACGTTGGTCTCAAGCACTTCTATCTAGGCTGAGATCGGCTGACTGCATGAGCAGTTTGCTAAAATTGCAGGAAATTATTATATTATAACGTTGCTGTCTTTTTCTAACGAGAAGTCCTGGACTTAAGAAGGTCGGTTCAGATATAGTTATATTGGAGTTTGTTACTAAGAATACAGGGTCCTGCTTCTGGTGACTCCGGTTCGAATCCTCGGCAAGGTATGGGTGATTTTTTTTAATTTTAATGTCGGGGGCAAATAAAGAAAACAGTAACCTGCACAGTACGCGGCGACTGCACTAACCAGGCGACCTTAATTCTTCTTGCTCAATTCCCCCCCCCCCCCCCCCACCCCAGTCCTACAACGCAAGGTATTATTGTTAATTACGCCTATCAAGACGGCGCGATTCTAGTAAGTAGTAAGTAAGACTCAGTAAAGTGGCTTGTATTTTACTATACTTTGCTTTAAAATGAGTTGTTCTTTCTTTCCACGACCACTATACTCTTTATGTGGTTGTGTGCTGATAAATTAAACTTGGACTATCACACATGCAAACACAAGCACACACACACACACACACACACACACACACACACACACACACACACACACATACATACAGTGAGAGAGAGAGAGAGAGAGAGAGAGAGAGAGAGAGAGAAAGAGAGAGAGAGAGAGAGAGAGAGAAGATATATACATAGGAAGAGCAGAGAGAATGGTAAAGAGGGTTACGTTCCAGAAACTCCAGCAAATCCCTACTTTCGCTTAAAGTGAGAGCGAGGAAGAGTCTTATTAAGGAATAAGTGTACATACAAAGTCAGAGACTCACTAAGAGAAACAAAAACTTCATAAAATCCCCACTCCGGATAAGCAGACCTCCACACAGAGAGGCAACTCATCCAATGACCACCTCACAGAAATCAATAATGCCTACAAATTTACTTGAAATGTGAGCCACGTTTTCCGGCATTACGCTCTACATGATTCAGACGCAGAGTATATAGATAACGATGCCATTACCCTGCATTGTTCAGAAGTGGACCATACAGATAATGACGACATTGCACTACATGGGTCTGACATAAAACATACAGATAGTTACGACATTATCCTACATGGTTCAAACATGTAACATACATATAATGACGATAATACCCTACATGGGTCAGACATAAAATATACAGATAAAGATGACATTACCCTACATTGTTCAGACGTGGACGATACAGATAACGACGATATTGCCCTGCAAGGTTCAGATTTGTAACATATAGGTAACAACGACATTACACTACATGGTTCAGATATGAACATTACATATAACTACGACATTACCCTACATGGTTCAGACATGAAACTAACAGGTAACTACGACATTACCCTATATGGTTCAGACGTAGAATATGCAGATAACGATGATATTACGTTACATTGTTCAGACTGGACCAAATAGACAGCAACTGTATTAATCTATATGGTTCAGTATTGTATTATACAGATAACGATGACATTACCCTATATGCTACAAACTTGTAGGTTACATATAATAACAGCAGTATCCTAAACGGTACAGACATAAAACATACAGATAATTATGACTTTACTCTACATAGTTCAGAAGTAAAACATACGGATAACACATTACACTACATGGTTCAGACTTGTAACATAAATATAATGATGACATTACCCTGCATGGTTCAGACTTGTAACATAAATATAATGATGACATTACCCTAGATGGTTCAGACTTGTAACATAAATATAATGACGACATTACCCTGCATGGTTCAGACTTGTAACATAAATATAATGACGACATTACCCTGCATGATTCAGACTTGTAACATAAATATAATGACGACATTACCCTGCATGGTTCAGACTTGTAACATAAATATAATGACGACATTACCCTACATTTTTCAGACATGTAACATATATATAATGGCGACGTTATCCTACATGGTTCAAACTTGTAACATACAGATAACGATTACACCACACTACATGTTTCAGACATAAAACATACAGATAATGACGACATTACACTACATGGTTCAGACATGTAACATACATATAATGACGACGTTACCCTACATGGTTCAAACTTGTAACATACAGATAACGATTACATCACACTACATGTTTCAGACATAAAACATACAGCTAATGACGAAATCACCCTACATGGTTCAGATATAAAAACATATAGGTATTGACGAAATTATCCTACATGATTCAGATGCAAAGCATACAGATAACGACGCCATTACCCTACATGGTTCAGACTTGTAACATACATATAACGACGCCATTACCCTACATGGTTCAGACGTAAAACGTTAAGGTAATGACGACATTACCCTACATCGGTCAGACATAACATATACAAATAACGACGCTATTATCCTATATGGTTCAGACATGAAACAAACTGTTTAAATATGACATCACCCTACACGGTTCAAACATAAAACATACAGATAACGACAATATTACCAACAATGTCAAAGAATACATTGATACACAATCAACAGGATAACCAGTCTCGTCTGACGATATTATTGCATTGATTTTCAATACCCGTGCTTACACTAGTAACATCAATCATACGACACGTTCCCCAGAAGCCATGTCTCGTAACATCAGTGGAAGACAAACTCTGGTCAATTGATTAAACGTGTCTAGTGCAGCTTGGCAACTAGTGTCCCACCGGAGGCGTTGTTAAAGGGCGCCACTGTCGAGTCAGGAAGGTCATGTGGACTCCCGGGTCATGCAACTGTTAGGTTGCTAACTGATCAAGTGTCATGGGATGGTTGGTCGTCTTAAGCGACTTTCCGTATCTGCCAATGGCTTACATACTGTTGTTTTAAGCAATCTTTCATTTGATATATACTACAACACGTTTACTATCTTATTAATAAGTTTTAAGGCATAACTGTGACACACAATTACTTGGCATTTTCCGACATCCATTATCGTTTCGTTCAAAACTACATTTTGTGTCACACTGAATCTGTTAACAAAATACTGAGCAAGTTAAGTTGCTAATTCACGTTAAAATACTCGCGCTCAATATGTTTAACTCTTACAGACTTTTAACTAATGTTGCCTATACTTGCCAGAATGATGCAGTCAACTCCAGTCACAGGTTGATTTACTAGGTAACGTTATCTTCAGTGCTTTAATTAATCACATTATATGGCGCTTTAGTTTTGAGAAGACAACATCACGAATAAACCAAAGTTGTCACACATCGTTATATTTCTAGCTCTAGTATTGTGAACGACATCAAGGGGCCACAGACTGCACTAGCATCTCCCGTAACCCTTGAAACTAGACTAGTGACTGGAACCATAAACCTTAATCATTGTGATTGACAGCAATCCCGCCCACGTTCCAAGGATCGATTCCTATTAAAATACAGGACTTACACACACCAGGAAATACGGCTGTCAAATGAAAACAAAAGATAGGAGGCAGTTGTCGACCCTAGTTAAAGTTAACGTTCTTGATATTCCCGGGACTATGTCTGGACTGTGAGTAATCAACAGACTAGCAGAAAGTACAACCGGGAATCAGCCGCATTGGTTTGTGTATACGAGGACAGTTTCCCCTGTTTAGTCGCAACGTTAAACATGTTAATTGCATAACCTTTACGGGACGTCACAGTCAACCCCAGTATTTTTGTCTGATGGTGATTTCTTTGCAAGTTTATGTTCAGTAGTTCGCCATTGCTTTCTGAACGACCGGTACTTATACCGTTTCGTAACAATTCAATACAAGGCGGCCAGTTGCAAAATAGCCGGCAGCTGTGTTTCGAACGCGGTATGCGGGATTACAAACTGCGTCCTTAAAACCTTCACCACGGAGTCGGCAGTTGCAACGTTACTGTAACGAAACGATGCATCTGCGGTGAACTTTCACTTATTTTTCTGAAGGGTAGGAGGGCAAGTATGTACTGTTTTGTAAACACACGCGCGCGCATAATTATACACGCACATGTATGGGACATAAAAGAGACGCCTCAACACCATTTTATGTGAGGGATGGGGCGGGGGGAAGGGGGGGCTGACATGGGAGAGTGGGGTCTAAATTATCAAAGGCGTTAAGCTGATTGTGAGCAAATTTTGTAGGAGTTATCTAGGGGTTGCAGATTTGGCTGCGGAGTTCGTGTTTTCTGCGATGCTCTGGACAGGTATCTTGTTGTTCTGCGGAGAGAAGACCTAGTAAAAACAAGAGCATGACACACAGCATACAACATCAATATCAGCGCCAAAAACGGCTACAGCAAGAACAGCAGCAGAAATAACAACAACACAACAATTGCAAGAACAGCAGGAGCAACAGCAACAAAATTACCACCATCAAAAGCACCAACAATAACAGCAATAGCAGCATCCACAACAACAAAAGCAGCAACATCAGTAACAAACAAAAAAACAGCATCAACAACAACAAACAACATATCAACATCGTAACCAACAACAGCAAACGGCTGTGTCAAAGTGGAATGAACCATCAGTCAAGGACTGAATAAAGTGACGTGAAAGAAGTAAAAAGTAAACAGAAAGGACGAAACCACACAGATAGAAGACAACAAGCCCTTTTTGTTTATAATGCAACGTTGTCCCTATTGCAACATACGCCTGTGAAACCCAGACACTTACTAAACAAGATCAACAGCGCATAAATGGCCTTGAAAAGAAATGTTATAGACGAGTTCTAAGAATATCTTGGATAAAGAAAATATCAAATGCATGCATACTTCAAGAGCTAAATATTGAAGAAAGTTGGCTATTAAAGACTATGAAACAAGAAAATTGAAATATTTTGGTCACTTTAAACGTCACGGAAGTTTCGAGAGAACAATATTGGAAGGGATGATGCCTGCGAAGAGAGGAAGAGAAAGGCCAAAGAGAAGATGGATGCAAGATATGTTGGATGTTTGTGATGTGTTGGCAAGTTTAAATTCAGTAGCTTGCCATTGATTTCTGAACTATCGGCATTCATAGCACTGTATGAAAACCAGCGTAAGGCAGTCTGCTTTCAAATCACCCGCAGCTGTGTTTCGAACTCGGTATGCGGGATTGCAAAGTGCTGTCGTCACCTATCGCCACCGCGTCGTTATCCGCACATAATTGAACGAATAAAATTACGACAGGGTTCAAACACAACATGTAGCAGCAAGAAGTAAAACTTGTTGAAAAATATCTGATGGCTGTAGAAATGTGGTTTCTGAGGAAAATGCAAAAAATACCATGGACAGACACAAAAGCCAATGAACAATTCCTATAAGAGACAAATGAAAACCGTAAATTGATTAGCGAAATTAGACTTAGAATGTCACAATTTGTTGACCAAGTTATGAGAAAACATACATTGTGGAGCGTGGTGATAACTGTCAAGATCGAGGGGAGAAGAACAAGGGAAGGCAGAGAAGTAAATAACTGGATGGTTTAGCCATGTGATATGGTCGATATATATATATATATATATATATATATATATATATATATATATATATATATATATATATATATATATATATATATATATATATATATATATATATATATATATATCGACCATATCACATGGTCTATATATATATATAGTGGGCCACAAGGAATGAAATAGAGGAACAGGACTCAATATTGCTCAAAGCGCAGAGAGAGAGAGAGAGAGAAAGAGAGAGAGAGAGAGAGAAAGAGAGAGAGAGAGAGAGAGAGAGAGAGAGAGAGAGAGAGAGAGAGAGAGAGAGAGAGAGAGATGGACCATTAAATACTATTGAAACAATCAACAAGATAACTCTACAGTGTGTTGTGAAGAAGGACGGATCATGTGTGGGAACTTCCCAAGTGCAGTAATGTTGATTCTAACACTAACTAGTAAGTACGCATTAAATATTAACATAATGATATATGACACTCTTCATGTTTTCAACTCTCCACGCCAACGCTTGTTAATTGAAAGTAACGAGTTCTTTACTAAATTATAAAATATTTATCTCTTTTTCGTTCTAATTCCAGTGATGTGTTGCAAACCTGGGTGTGCACCAACTAGACACCTCTAATGGCATGCGTCGAAATTCACCTGCTCCTACAAGGAGACGCTATCGTCTTTAGGAACATGACAGGTTCAAATTCAGTTATGGTAACTATAGCTTCCAATTTGTATTTTGTCTTGTGTGTTCTCTAATCTCTAATTCTTGTTTGTACCTCTGTAAATGCCAGTCAATACATGTGAATTTGTTTATGAATTTGCACACATTCCCGGCTACGATACCCGTCAATCCCAAGCCTTAACTAGTTGTATATCATTTACAGGACATCGCAGTCAACCCCAGCATAATTTGCCTGGTGTGATTTCTGGGCAAGTTTAGCTTCAGTAATTTGCCATTTCTTTTTGAACGACGGGCACTCATCCAATAGTATGAAAACCAACGCAGGGCGGCCTGCTTCCACATCGCCTGCAGCTGTGTATCGAACTCGGTATGCAAGGTTGTGTATTGCGTCTGAAACCCTTTCGCCACGTAGCTGGCTTAGACCTTAGGCGGACACCCTAACTTTCCAGCCACGCCGTTCCAGATGTTCATCTGACTTTAATAGTTGCCTTCCATTCACAATACACATAAAAACAACTTCTGTTCACATTAAATACAAAAACAACTTTCATTCACATTACATATAAAACAACTTCCATCACATTACATATAAAACATATAAAACCACTTCCATTCACATTACACACAAAATCAATTTCTAGTCCCTTTTCCTTCTAAGAGTGTCAATGGAAACAACAAGCTGCCATAAGGATTGATAATGAAGTGGGACAATATCAGCCTATTAAGAGAGGTGTTAGGCAGGGATGTGTAGTGTATCCAGATCATGTTTTTCCCTATACAGTGAAAATATTTTCAGAAATGTAGAAGGTATAAATGGAATCAGTACTGGAGGACGAAACATCAGTAACATTAGATATGCAGATGCTACAGTTTTGATTGCAGACAATGAGCAGGATCTGCAACAATTAGTAGATGCGGTTGTTGCACATAGTGAGGAACTGCGGTTAGAATTAAATTGTAAAAAAGACACAGATTATGGTTGTCTTAAGGAAGAAAAAAATACTACAATGTAATATACAAGTAAATGGGAATATTCTTCAACAAGTGAATATGTACAATTATCTCGGAACAGTCATAACATCTGATAGGAGATGCTTTGAAGAGATTAAAACAAGAATCGCCATGGCGAAAGTAGCCTTTAGCAAGATGAAAAACATACTGACCAATTAAAAAGATGTCAACTGAAACGAGAAAAAGAGTGTTGAGGGACTACATAGAGCCTATTCTTTTGTATGGATGTGAAACTTGGACAATGAGCAGTCATGCGGAAAAACATCTGATGGCTGCAGAAATGTGGTTTCTGGGAAAAATGCAAAGAATACCATGGACAGACAGAAAAACCAATGACCAAGTACTACAGGAGACAAATGAAAATCGTAAACTGATTAGAGAAATTAGACGTAGACAGTCAAAATGTTTTGGACATGTTATGAGAAGAAATGGATTGGAGAACTTAGTGACAACTGGCAAGATCGAAGGGAACAGACCAAAGGGAAGACCGAGAAGAAAATACCTGGATGGCTTGACCACATGGTATGGTCGAGACAGGAACACTGAGCTGATCCACGGCTCTGGTGATCGAGTGCTTGCTTGCTTGCCTGTGTTCGTTGGCTTGAGATCCAACGCGAAGTCCTGTATGTCGGATGAAGGCATCCTATTGTCCAACGTCAGTGTGATGTCATACAGGACCTGAGGTTTGCGGATCGAGCGAAATGACGAGTCATGACTACCCACGCTTTCCGGCATGGTGCATGATTGTTTGATTGAGTGGCAATTAATACATGTACATTTGTTAATATGTTTATGAGTGCTCAACTTCCCAGTTACGATACCCGTCAATCCCAAGCCTTAGCCGGTCATCCTAACTTACCAGCCACGCCGTTCCAGATGTTAATCTTACGTAAAGCCTTGGCTTCCATTCGCATTCCACATAAAAACAGACGCACATCCTTCATCGATCCACATCTTCACCATGAGACCTCAACGAAAGAGGTTCCCCTGAGACCTGCTTTGACAATAAGAATAGCTTCCTTATTCTATTTACAATGTTCTCTGCGGCCAGCAAAAAGGTTTCAATGGTCACGGCGTTTGCTTGGACAAATGGCGAATCTTAGAATGCCCCAATCTATCATCTATTATCTATTTCTAAAAGAATGACAAGTTTCACAACCCCGACATGCTGGGTTCAATGTTAGACGCAGGTGAATTTGGAGCAGATTGCTTCGCGTTGATTTTTAGAATGATATGTATGTTTGCCGTTCAGAAAGCCCGCTATCGCCCATTGGGGTATAGAGCCTCACTTCAACACTCCAATCTGTAGCCTTCCCAAGCAGCGCTATTCATGTCGGTCCCATATTGTTAATTTCAGCTTTCCATTATTTTTGTGTCTTCCTCTATTTCGTTCGCCATGTGGTTTCCAGATTAAAGATTTCCTAGGTGTATTTGTAATGACTGCAGTGTTTGAAAATATTGCTGGTCCAACGTCTTTACTTATCTATTATGCTGCGTGAACTTAACAGAGGGTGAATACAAAACGTGGACCGGCAATATTGTCAAACACTGATCACAGTCATTACAAATACACCCTACACTATTCTCGAGATTTCTCAATGTATCGACTATACTGAACGTAATATTGCTTAGAAGATTAGAAACCTACAATATATACTGGGCGTAATTACGATGTCGTGTACAGGACATGAAACTAATTTTCATAATAATTATGATATGTGGTCCTTAATAATCATTAATCACCTAATTAAAAACCATTCTCAATCTGACTTTATTTATGTACGTGTCGTTGGAGGTTATACTATAAATAATCTACTCTAATAAGACGACTTTCATAACTGAAAACGCAAAAGAGCTACAACTGGTGTATATTTTACTAATAGAGAGTGCAAACAAGAATTGTCCTTTAATGTCAAGCTATATATATATATATATATATATATATATATATATATATATATATATATATATATATATATATATATATATATATATATATATATAATAAAGTGTCATGCCGAATTACGTAGGCGTTCATGACTCTCCACAGATCTCGGTCTTTGGTTTTCTGGATCAACTCTGCCGTTGATATTCCTTTATGCCACCGTCGCAATCCATCCAGCATCATTTCTCGTTGTCTGCCTCTGCCTCTCTTCCCCTCGATCGTTCCAGTTGTCACGATGGTCTCCGACGCCTCTCTTCACATCACATGACCAAAACAAACTGTTTGTCACTTTCTTATTGTTGCATATAATGTTTTTGTTTCATCAGCCTCTTTCAGGCATTCGTTGTTAGTTACTTTTTCAGTCCAAGGAATTCGCAACATTCGTCTAAGGAACCACATGTCTGTTGCTTCCAATCTCTTCATAATTTGATCATTTACATTCCAAGATTCACAGCCATATAGCAAAACAGGTTCTATATAGCACTTCAGCACTCTCTTTCTTACATTCAATAATAGTGACTTATTGCATAAGATATTCTTCATTTTCTGAAATACAGCCTTTGCTTGCCCTATTCTGCTCTTAATCTCTGTTGATCTTCCATCCGATGTTATAAATGTCCCCAGATATTTAAAACTATCCACTTGTTGAAGAATTTTCCCTTCTATCTCTATTTCACATTTGGGTGTCACCTGTTTCTTTGATGCTGTTTTCGTGATATTCAAGGAGAGTCCTTTCTTTGAATTCTCTTTTACTACAATGTCCAACAATTGTTGTAGATCTGTTGCATTATCAGCTATCAATACTATGTCATATGCATAGCGTATATTATTTATATTATAACCTCCGAATATTATTCCTGGCTTTTCTTTAATCTCTCTCATTACTACTTCGCTGTAGAGTGTAGAGGGAGAAGAGATCCGGTGACAAAACACATCCCTGTCTTACTCCCAACTTTATGCGTTCTTTTAATTGCTGCTATTTGGTTCCAGTTAATATGTTTTATTATCATGAGATCTTTCCCATCAATGTTAATATCTTCCAACCAACTAACCCACCCACCCACCCACACAGACAGACAAACAGACAGACAGACAGACAGACAGACAGACACACACACACACACACACACACACACACACACATATATATATATATATTGTTGAAGCAATAGTACATTTGTTAAATTGAAATGTATTTCAAAGCAACTATCAATGAATGACAAGCATTTAGTACTAAATTGTTATATGGAACCTGTCTTCTCTATGGCAGTGAATTATGGAACATTGAGGGAAAAAATAGGAGCAGCTTGAAAGCATGGAAGGTACGTTTATTTTACTGCTAGATTAACTACAAACTACTGTCTTGAAGATGCTAATCAAAGTAGAACATTGTCTAAAACTATAAGAAAGAGACAAACATCTTTCATTCTTTTATAATTAGAAGAGAAGCACTGGAAAACATCCTGACGAATGGAACAAAATCTGCTGTAGAAGAGGCAAAGAGAGACCCCAACAAATATGTGTGATAGACTCAGACGGTGAGATTTAGGAATATCATTAACAACAAGCAATGATGAATAAACCAAATGGAAATAGAAGAAGATGCCGACCATGTAAATGATGGACGGAGGGAATAATAGAGTCCATAGGAATCTCGATATATGAAGCGCATAAATTTATACTCTCCTGATGTTTGTGCTTCACCTCGACCTCGACATTGCAAGGTACAAGGGCAACAACATGAGATTAGATTAACAGAGTTGATCCAAAACACCAAGAACGGAGAAATGAATGCCTACACCAGTTGTTAGAACACAAGATGATGATATAGGGTGTATTTTTCATGATGTGCAGTGTTTGAAAATATTGCCAGTCCAAAGTTTGTATTCACCCTCTGCAAAGTTCACGCAAAGTAACAGGTAAATACAAAATTTGGACCAGCAATAGTTTCAAACAACTGCACAGCCATTAAAAAATGCACCCTGTACTTGTTTCCAGTAATTTTGTGTTCATTATTCTGAGATTCTTGACATAAACTGTAACATCGCCCAACATTGTGATGGTAGCCGCGGGAGCTAGTCTCTGGACGCTTGCCTGCCCACCTGGTGCTCATAGGTTCGAATCTGTATCGGGGCGGACTTTAAACATTGACTTAACTTCTAGGTCGACACATCTTAAAACTGGCGCTAGGAAATGTTCTGAGAAGTTAAAGCCGTCACGGTGATATTTACATATCACACACCAAGTGGCGATTGGTCTTTGAAGACTGTCTAGCTCCAAATGTCCAATGCGCCTTAGAGCGTGAAGAAGAAAGGGGCCACGCACTTACTTTACTTTACTGTACTTACCCATATAAAACTTACCCATATAAAACTTACCCATATAAAACTTACCCATATAAAACTTACCCATATAAAACTTACCCATATAAAACTTACCCATATAAAACTTACCCATATAAAACTTACCCATATAAAACTTACCCATATAAAACTTACCCATATAAAACTTACCCATATAAAACTTACCCATATAAAACTCAGTGGAAAGGCAAGACAGACATATAATCAGGCTGCTACTGGTATAACAGGGTGTATTTTTAATGACTGTGGGGTTTTTGAAAATATTGCCGTTCCAAGTTGTGTATTTACTTTGTATGTTGCATGAATACAACCTAGGGTGAATACAAAACTTGGAACGGCAATATTTTCAAACACCCCACAGTCATTAAAAATACATACACACTATATTAGTACTGGGGCTCTTCTATAGCTGTTGCAGATGAGTGAGTGCTGGTGACACATGGGAATGTCTCGAGTGCTGCGATGTGGGTTCTTGACTCAACTCAGCTTTCCCATAACATAATGTTTTACTGGTCTTCAAAGAGACATTGGTTTAGTTGTATAGATCTCTGGCCCCTGACAATACCTCGATAGCCTACGCCGTGTGTACATGCTTCCAGCATTCTGCCGTTAAAACCCAGTCTAATTTTGTGTTTCATTTGACTTGATTTATCAGAGTTGTAAACAAAAATTGCAAATGTCAAATAACAAACGCATATCCGCGCATGATTACCTCCGGCATATAGAAAATATTGACACAACAACTGAGATAATCGCCTTCTGTGCGTGATTATTTCCGCTATCCCAGATTTGCTAAAGTGTTAGATTGGAAAGCGCATTCTGGACATAACGTTGGGTTTGCACTGTCCGCATGAAGTTGCTTAATGTTTTTGCTTTGATTTTTGTTTTCACAATGCATCACTATATTGATAACACGGAAGGAATATGGCAAAATTATTTCTTTTGTCCTCTTTCCTTCCTTTTGGAGCATGCATCACTGTATTGATGCATTGAAGAAATAGGTAAAATAATTTCTTTTGTCCTCTATTCTCAATGGGATATAACATTGAAGGAATATGGTAAAATGATTTCTTTTGTCCTCTATCCCCCATTGGGGCATGCATCACTATACTGATAACATTGAAGGAATAAGATAAACTAATTTATTTTGTACTCTTTCCCCGAACTTCCGGTACAATGGCGACGAGATGACGCGTTGTTCTTCGGGGAGACGCTGTTCAGTGTTTTTCTGTGGATTTCCTGTGGATAGTGTTTTCCTGTGGATTATGTGATGTTATTTCGTGTTCGTGTATTGGAAGTGTTCAAAAGAAGCCACGGAAGGCAGATGGTGGATAAAATTTTGAGGGCAGCCGACAGATCATTGTTGGTTATGGTCTTGAGTTTCGCGACGGCAGGCAGAGGATCTCTTTCGAGAGACAATGGTTGCTGTCATCCGGCCAGTATGGTCACTGCCTAAGAGGAAAACAAAGGCAAAATACCTCTTTGAAAGTGCCTAGTACATTATAATTCGCTTAAAGACTGATCATCGCAAGGCAAGGAAAGAGACATTAAAATTAGCAACATGGAACGTTAGGACGTTAAACGACGACGGAAAATTAGAGAACATAAAACAAGAAATACAAAGAGAAAAAATTAATATTTTAGGGATGTGCGAAACGAGATGGACAGGAGCAGGCATCAAGATAGATGAAGATTTTAAGATTATTTATTCTGGAGGTGAAGATCGACAAAGGGGAGTGGCTATAATTTTGGACCGGAAAACATCAACATCTGTTCAAGGATATTGGGCCGTGTCGGACCGAGTTCTACTAGTTAAATTGAGTGGCAGACCTTTTAGCATAAATGTTATTCAAGTATATGCCCCAACAGGAGAGTCCAGTGAAGATAGTGTAGAGGAATTTTATAATGACATAGAGTCTGCCTTAAAGAAATGTAAAAATTCAGAAATAAACATCATAATAGGAGACTTCAATGCAAAAGTAGGAAATCAAGGTGATAGATACACAGTAGGAGACTATGGTTTAGGAGAGAGAAATGAAAGAGGATACAGACTCTTAGAGTGGACAAAAGAAAAGGAAATGATTGTAGGTAACACTTGATTTAAGCAACACCCTAGAAGATTATAAACATGGAGGAGTCCTGATAGCAGGATCAGAAACCAGATTGACTACATTCTGATTAGCAGAAGATTTAGAAACGCACTAACAGTAGCAAAAACAGTTCCCAGTGCTGATTGTTATAGTGACCACAGACTACTTACAGGAACATTGAGGATAAAGCTGAAGAAAGTCAAGTATATAACAGGAAACACTAAATATGATTTGTGTACATTGAGTAATGACAAGGAAATACAAAACAAATTCAACATAGAAGTACAGAACAGATTTGATATATTGTCTGATCTAGAGATATTATTCCAGGATGTGAATGATCAATGGGAAATGTTAAAGAATTCAATCAGATTGGCTGCAGAAACAACTATTCCAAAATTAAAGAAGGTGGGTCGTAAGAAATGGATGACTGAAGAAATTTTACACCTAATGGAAACAAGAAGACTCAACAAAAATAATCCTGCCAAATATGAAGAAATTCACAGACAAGTCAGAATATTATGTAGGAAGGCAAAAGAATCATGGCTTGAGGAAAAGTGCTTAGAAATTGAAAAACAACACAACAGTCAAAATACCAAATTAGTGCACAAAAGAATTCAGGAACTTACTAATAAAAGAACAAGTACATCAACAGGCTGTCTAAAAACTAAAGATGGCAAAATCATAATAGAAAAAGATCAGATTCTACATGTATGGACAGATTATGTGAAAAACCTGTATAATGATAACAGAGAGGAACAGTATGATATTAGATTTAATAATGAAGGACCACCAATTTTAAAGATGGAGGTTCAAAATGTTCTTAAGCATATGAAAGCTGGCAAGGCCCCCGGTGCAGATAACATCACAACAGAAATGATTAAAGCTTTAGAAGAATTTGGATTAGAGCAAGTCACCAGACTGCTGAACACATTATATGATACTGGAGATATACCTTCTGAATTATGTAATTCTGTATTTATTGCAATCCCAAAGAAATCAGGAACCTTGGAATGTGATCAACATAGAACAATTAGTATAATGAGTCACATCACAAAGATTTTGTTACGAATTATCATGCAAAGAGTGAGGAAGAAAATACAACCTGAAATAGGGGAAGAACAATGTGGGTTTGTAGAAGGAAAGGGTACAGTAAATGCTGTGTATATGCTGCGAACAGTTATTGAACGTGCTATAGAAGTAAACAAGGATATACATCTTTGCTTTATTGACTACACAAAGGCTTTTGATAGAGTTAGACATGTCAACATGGTGGATATGCTTGCAGATCTACAAATTGATGGGAAAGACATTAGACTTATAAAAAACATATATTGGAAACAACAAGCTGCCATAAGGATTGATAATGAAGTGGGACAATATCAACCTATTAAGAGAGGTGTTAGGCAGGGATGTGTAATGTCTCCAGATCTTTTTTCCCTATACAGTGAAAATATTTTCAGAAATGTAGAAGATATAAATGGAATCAGCATTGGAGGAAGAAACATCAATAACATTAGATATGCAGATGATACAGTATTGATTGCAGACAATGCACAGGATCTGCAACAATTAGTAGACGCGGTTGTTGTACACAGTGAGCAGCTGGGGTTGGAATTAAATTGTAAGAAGACACAGGTTATGGTCGTCACTAGGAAGAACGAAGTACCACAATGTAATATACAAGTAAATGGGAATATTCTTCAACAAGTGAATCGATACAATTATCTCGGAACAGTCATAACATCTGATGGGAGATGCCTTGAAGAGATTAGAACAAGAATCGCCATGGCGAAAGTAGCCTTTAGCAAGATGAAAAACATTCTGACCAATAAAAAGATGTCAATTGAAACGAGAAAAAGAGTGTTGAGGGGGTACATAGAGCCTGTTCTTTTGTATGGATGTGAAACTTGGACAATGTGCAGTCAAGCTGAAAAACATTTGATGGCTACAGAAATGTGGTTTCTGAGGAAAATGCAAAGAGTACCATGGACAGATAGAAAAACCAATGATCAAGTACAACAGGAGACAAATGAAAATCGTAGACTGATTAGAGAAATTAGACGAAGACAGTCAACATTTTTTGGACATGTTATGAGAAGAAATGGATTGGAGAACTTAGTGACAACTGGCAAGATCGAAGGGAACAGACCAAGAGGAAGACCGAGAGGAAAATACCTGGATGGCTTGGCTACATGGCATGGACGAGACAGGAACACTGAGCTGATCCACGACTCTGGTGATCGAGTGAAATGGCGAGTCATGACCGCCCACGCTTCCCGGCATGACACATGATTGATTGATTGACCCCCCATTGGGGCATGCATCGCTATATCGATAACATTGACGGAATAAGATAAACTAAATTTTTATTAGGCCTTTATCCTCCATTAGGGCATAGGCCTTCACCAACTCACTCCAAGGTCTCCTATGTTTAGTCACCCTATGAAGCTCTTTTAATATCTTCCTATATTTCTTTTGCCATGTGGTTAGTCGACAGATCATCCTTATTGCACACTGAATCATTCAGTCCATAAGTGCTCGGATTCCCTTCTCACTAAATCAAGCAGCATATAGCGGCTCACGACACCAGTTCTGTGTTGGTTTATTAATCTTATTTGGCTGCCTGCATTGTGTTCTTGTCTGGCCACACCTCTTTTATCTTTCATTCCCCTTTGGGTTCCAGATTAAGATTTTCTGGTTATACTATTCTTGGGTTTTCTCAACGGTAAAATAATCAGAGAAAAAGTATAAAGGATAAACAAACAATAATATTTGGCAGAAGATGAAATAGGAGATGTCACGATGTTCTCCAATGGATCTATTCTCATCACATGACCCCCCCCCCCCCCCCCTTGCCTAAAAAAAAAAAAAAAATTATTTTCTTCTTTCTTATGATAGATGGTAGATGTATTAATGCAATAACTTTTAGAATAGCTAAGCAAAAGCAGCATTTCACAATATGAGAAATAATTTCTGCAATACATCGCCGACCTCCTCCTCCTCCACCTCTTCCTCCTCCTCCTCCTCCTCATCTCCGTCTTCGTCTCCGTCCCTGGCCTCTTCTTCTTCTTCTTCTTCTTCTTCTTCTTCTTCTTCTTCTTCTTCTTCTTCTTCTTCTTCTTCTTCTTCTTCTTCTTCTTCTTCTTCTTCTTCATTCGTTCGCCTGAAATTTACTATTAAATATCTGCAGTGTTGTATCTTGTATAAACTTCACTGACTGTTTTAGTTAACGTCGCAGATCATAATTGACGACACTGTATTTGATTCATCATCATCATCATCATCATCATCATCATCATAATCATCATCATCATCATCATCATCATCATCATTATCATCATCATCATCATCATCATCATCTTTCCCTTTCGCCGTCAAGCGACTTGGGGAGGAATAGTTGACATTCCAGCGCCCAATGGGTGGGACTGGATAGTATCATTCATTGTGATAGTACAATGTCTGATGTCAATCCATTTTCTTTTCAAGCGTCCTGTAGCTCTAGCATGCGATCATCATTGATGTAGCGTCATTGCTGGTAACTGTTGGTGTTGTATTCTAACGAGATGGTCGAACCATTTCATCTTCTGCCTTTCACAATCTGTTGATCCCACTGTCTGTTTGATAACATCATTCCTTATTCTGTGTTGAATAATTAAATTGGCAGTTCATTTGAAGAACTCATCTCGCAGGTGTTGATTGTGCGTAAGTGTAATTAGCAGTGTATTAGCACGGTTTGATCGAAGCCTTGCTTATAATGTGCACATAGACCAGGTGATAACAAAGGCCAAGCGGGGTTTGGTAGCGATGCGGGTGATGGCGGCAGCAAACTGTGAGCAGCGCCATCTATGTCTTCTGTACGAGGGGCTGGTCATGTCTGTTTTGGAGTATGCAATGGCAATCCTGACTCTCAACCATAAGCAGATAGAAAGGATGGAAAGGATACAGAATGAAGCTATGCGCATTATTCTTGGATGTACAAGAGATACAGCATGCAGGGCGATGCGCTACCTTCTTGATTTTCCAACCATTGAAGAGAGAATACAAGTTTGCAGGGCCCGCGCCTACCTCAGAATTAACGCAAACACACAACATCCACTGCATAGTGAAATTAGGAAGGTGAAGGGCAGCAGGTTAAAAAGAGGACGGTCGTGGATGGGTCAAGCCGAAGACATTCTTCAACAGGTGTGTTCACTTGAGGACTTAGAACCTGGCGAGGAGTGGGTGCAAGTGCCAACAGACTTCTGCACATCCTTTTCAGTTTGCATCCAACTAGATAGAAAATGCAGACAAGAAAATCCGGCTGCTGTTGAGGCTGAAGTACAAGCGTTGATTTTCGAGAATTCGCTAGACGGTGACGCTATCATCTACACAGATGGGTCGGTCGTCCGACATGTGAGAAGCTCATGGGCCTTTACAGCTCGGGCCGGAGGGAGAATTGTGAAGGAGGACTCTGGTGCTTTCACTGAAACCACAAGTAGCCTGACCATGGAAGTCATGGCAGTAAGTAAAGCAATAACACGGCTCGAGACACAGACATTCACTAGGGCAAGTTTCCTTAGCGACTCAATGAACATGATCAAGAGGATAGAGGAGGGGTCGATCCGAAGAGAATGGTTGCTGCCTCTGTAGCGGTCTCGGCTGGCAAAGATTAGTTTCATCTTCGTGCCAGGTCATGCGGGAGTACAAGGAAATGAGCGGGCTGACAAGCTCGCAGGTGAGGCTACTGTAGAGGGCTGACGCGCCATGGACCAGGCTGACATTCTGAATGCTCTACGAGAAGTGAGACTTTTGCGAGAACCAAGTGATGACTGTGAATCTACAACAATGGCCAGACTGCGGGAGCAGAAAATTAAAAGAGGGGTGGCCAAACAAGAACACTACGCAGGAAGCCAAAGAAGATTGATAAACCAACACAGAACTGGCGTCGTTAGCCGCTACACGCTGCGGGATTTGCTGAGGAGGGGATCCGAGCACTTATGGACTGAATGGTTCGATGTGCAACGAGGATGATCTGTCGACTAACTAACTAACTAACTAATTAGCATAATATCCAAGTTTAACATTGGTAGCAATGAATAGGTGTGAATTTATAATTTATTATCTGTCGTTTTGAGGGACAAACACACACACAGACACACACACACACGCACACACACACACACACACACACACACATGCACGCACGCATGCAAGCTCGCACAAACACACACACTCAGACAGACAGACAGACAAACAAACAGACACACACAGACACAGGCACACAGACAGACACAGACCGACACACAGACAGAAACACAGACCGACACAAAGACAGACACAAAGACAGACACACAGACAGACACACAGACCGACACACAGAGAGACACACAGACAGCCACACAGACAGACACACAGGCTGACACACAGACATACACACAGACAGACACACAGACAGACACACAGGCTGACACACAGACAGACACACAGACATAGACACAGACAGACACACAGATATAGACACAGACAGACACACGGACAGCCACACAGACAGACACACGGACAGCCACACAGGCAGACACACAGACAGACACACAGGCTGACACACAGGCTGACACACAGGCTGACACACAGACATACACACAGACAAACACACAAACAGTCACACAGACAGACACACAGACAGACACACAGGCTGACACACAGGCTGACACACAGGCTGACACACAGACATACACACAGACAAACACACAAACAGTCACACAGACAGACACACGGACAGCCACACGGACATAGACACAGACAGACACACAGATATAGACACAGACAGACACACGGACAGCCACACAGACAGACACACAGACAGACACACAGGCTGACACACAGACAGACACACAGACAGACACACAGGCTGACACACAGACAGACACACAGACAGACACACAGGCTGACACACAGACAGACACACAGACAGACACACAGGCTGACACACAGACAGACACACAGACAGACACACAGGCTGACACACAGACAGCCACACGGACATAGACACAGACAGACACACAGATATAGACACAGACAGACACACGGACAGCCACACAGACAGACACACAGACAGACACACAGGCTGACACACAGACAGACACACAGGCTGACACACAGGCTGACACACAGACATACACACAGACAAACACACAAACAGTCACACAGACAGACACACACAGACACACACAGAGATACAGACACACACACAAAAACACAGACACACACAGACACCGACACAGACTCAAACACACACACACACACAGACACACAAACACACACAACCATGGTCACGGGTGTCTAGTGTCGGCCTTCACGGCCAAGGAGCTACGGCAGCACAATGACTAGCACACTTGCTAGTGGGCCCGGTGTCGTGTGTTTGAATCCCCATCCAGGAGGGTGTTCTATTTAAAACTCTCCAGGTCGATCCGGCCTAGAACAGGTGCTGAGATATGTTTTGGGAAGCAAAGACGCCCGCGGGATATTACCTGCATCACTCATCAACTGCCCAATTATGATCATCACGTGCCTTGTCAGGTCTCTTAGTCGAGCATGTCTTTCACATATCTCGGTCACTGTTGCTTTGGATCAGCTCTGCTGAAAATATTCCTCCATGCCAATGTCTCAGTCCATCCAGCATCATTTCTCTTGGTCTGCTTCTGCCATGTCTGCCATTGAGCTCTCCAGTTGTCACGATATTCTTTCGTGTATCTCTTCTCATCACATGACCAAACAATGCCATTTGTTTCTTTCTTATAGATGTTCACAATGTTATAGTTTCCAGACAGTCACTGCTAGTTACTTTAGCAACCCAAGGTTTCGCAACATTCGTCTCAGGAACCACATCTGCGACGCCTCCAAGATTGTCCTAATTTGTTCACAAACAGTCTATCATTAGCTGCCATACAGCAAAACAGTTTCTATATTGCCGAATAGTCTATAAAAAATGCAGGGCTGGAACATATACCCAATAAATCTGAAAACGTGTACAGGCGTCTTACACTTGTGGTTTTGGTGGTCAGTTCCCTTACCCTCCGACTTTCCTTTCTAACAAAATCACAGAAAACTGAAATAGCAATTATCTGATTAAATATGAAGGATAACAAATAAACACTTACAGTTAACGGTCCATTCAACACGAGAAGCCAGAATGCCACGACGTAATAAAACAATAATCATGAAAGCAAGCCAATCGACAAAACCCAGATTTAGCCAAGAAGCCAGAATTGAGCTGTGGGTCTTAGTAGCATCGCTGGTAACGAAATCTCCTAACGGCCGGTTTCTGTATTGCGGAATTCACAATGTGAACCTCACTGTAAGAGAGGAGGGGTACTCGGCAAATGGAAACCGTACACTTAACGCTACCTCCATCATACCCGCCACGTCCTTTTCCTTCACTGTCCCAGCGCACTCTTAGCTTTCTGGATCCCAAAGCGGTGGGTGGGGAGGAGGGGGGGGGGGGGGGGGGGCTAGGATCCGTCTATGGTCTTCCTTGTGGGAGTGAAAAAGAACTAGGGAAGCGATGAGGCTTTCAGTTTAGCGTAGATATTATCAATAACGAGTTGTCCTTTCTATCGTTCGTCTTGGAAATGTATTCGATTGTGTTGTAGATGATTCTGGGAGGATGTGTTATCTGCATCTCATTGTTGTTGTTGTTGTTTTTTTTGCATCCGCTCGCTTTTAACTCAAATGTAGTCTATACACGTGCTACCACCTCTAATGCACTGGGCTGTTTTTTGTATGTGGAGGAGCTAGCCTTACTACCAGTGTCCCTCGCCATCTCAGGCGAACCCACTCCGACTTCTAAGGTACTTGTAATTTACGTCCCAAAGTCAAGGACGAGAAGTCAACATTTTAGTCCAAGTTACCGGTGATGGGGTTTGCCATGGTGCAGGAATGTTGCAACGACGCTTCACTGGTACGGCTGGTTGTTGTTTTAAATGTAGCGGCTATTCTTGTCTGTAGACAGGTATTTAACTTTAGCTCGTTATGGGAATGTCGATTCTGCATCCTACGCCATGCTCTCGAATAGTCATAATCTGTTGGATATGGTGGTACTGACGGTCTATCTCTGTCTGGTGGCTTGAAGTATCTAACCTTTCCTCTGACCTGAGAACTAGTTGTTTGAACAGCTGGCTGTTCCTTTAAATGACAACTACTGGACAAAACCCTAACCTGCCAGCCTTGGGTTCACACTCGCTCCAGTACGATCACTTGCCACATGACAGTTAGTCTGAAATCACTCAACAGAACCAGCTTTTCATTGAGGTCACAGACGTAGAGTGCCAACTTTATTTCGCCGCACTGTATTTTTCCTCGAACATGCAATACTGTATTCTAGAAGACGACGGAGCTAATTTCTGTCTTGGTGCCCGTTAGTCACCGTTACACCTCTAGCCATAAGTAAACAATGCAAATAATTAATCACATGACAGCCAACACGGACCCCCGAGCATCATGGGAAACCGGCTGTATTTCCAAAGTCCCATCCTCTGTCGCTTTCTCTCAAATTTTCGAACTACCCTGGCCTGCCATTGTGAGACTCTCTCTCTCTCTCTCTCTCTCTCTCTCTCTCTCTCTCTCTCTCTCTCTCTCTCTCTCTCTCTCTCTCTCTCTCTCTCTCTCTCTCTCTCTCTCTCTCTCTCTCTCTCTCTCTCTCTCTCTCTCTCTCTCCTCTCTCTCTCTCTCTCTCTCTCTCTCTCTCTCTCTCTCTCTCTCTCTCTCTCTCTCTCTCTCTCTCTCTCTCTCTCTCTCTCTCTCTCTCTCTCTCTCTCTCTCTCTCTCTCTCTCTCTCTCTCTCTCTCTCTCTCTCTCTCTCTCCTCTCTCTCTCTCTCTCTCTCTCTCTCTCTCTCTCTCTCTCTCTCTCTCTCTCTCTCTCTCTCTCTCTCTCTCTCTCTCTCTCTCTCTCTCTCTCTCTCTCTCTCTCTCTCTCTCTCTCTCTCTCTCTCTCTCTCTCTCTCTCTCTCTCTCTCTCTCTCTCTCTCTCTCTCTCTCTCTCTCTCTCTCTCTCTCTCTCTCTCTCTCTCTCTCTCTCTCTCTCTCTCTCTCTCGTCTCTCTCTCTCTCTCTCTCTCTCTCTCTCTCTCTCTCTCTCTCTCTCTCTCTCTCTCTCTCTCTCTCTCCTCTCTCTCTCTCTCTCTCTCTCTCTCTCTCTCTCTCTCTCTCTCTCTCTCTCTCTCTCTCTCTCTCTCTCTCTCTCTCTCTCTCCTCTCTCTCTCTCTCTCTCTCTCTCTCTCTCTCTCTCTCTCTCTCTCTCTCTCTCTCTCTCTCTCTCTCTCTCTCTCTCTCCTCTCTCTCTCTCTCTCTCTCTCTCTCTCTCTCTCTCTCTCTCTCTCTCTCTCTCTCTCTCTCTCTCTCTCTCTCTCTCTCTCTCTCTCTCTCTCTCTCTCTCTCTCTCTCTCTCTCTCTCTCTCTCTCTCTCTCTCTCTCTCTCTCTCTCTCTCTCTCTCTCTCTCTCTCTCTCTCTCTCTCTCTCTCTCTCTCTCTCTCTCTCTCTCTCTCTCTCTCTCTCTCTCTCTCTCTCTCTCTCTCTCTCTCTCTCTCTCTCTCTCTCTCTCTCTCTCTCTCTCTCTCTCTCTCTCTCTCTCTCTCTCTCTCTCTCTCTCTCTCTCTCTCTCTCTCTCTCTCTCTCTCCTCTCTCTCTCTCTCTCTCTCTCTCTCTCTCTCTCTCTCTCTCTCTCTCTCTCTCTCTCTCTCTCTCTCTCTCTCTCTCTCTCTCTCTCTCTCTCTCTCTCTCTCTCTCTCTCTCTCTCTCTCTCTCTCTCTCTCTCTCTCTCTCTCTCTCTCTCTCTCTCTCTCTCTCTCTCTCTCTCTCTCAAGCTCTCTTTCTCTCTCTCTCTCTCTCTCTCTCTCTCTCTCTCTCTCTCTCAAGCTCTCTTTCTGTGTGTGGGTCTGGCTTTCTATATTTATCACATACCATATATCGACCGAACGAACGAACGAATAAACAAACCTTATTGGCAAATGGTTAAGACATATATTGTAGATATTGTGATATATTAGATTTTCACAAACGTAACATCACGAGTAAATATTTCCAGGACGACAAAAATCGGCGTTCACCGCAACCGAATTATTTGTCCCATAATGGTACGATCCAAGATTTAATATACCCGTTGGGAATGAAAATCATTAACCCGGAAAGGACCGTATAAATAGCAGCGCGCAGAGCGACATGGCCTGTTTGTACATCAGTCAGCATGAGACATAAGAACTGAAGCAGCGGAAGGAGTGAGAGAGTTTCAAAATTCACTAGAAAAGAAAATCCTCAGCCTACGAAATCGCTGTGAGAAATTGCATCTCATTCAGATCATGAAATGTGTCGACATGTTGAGGTCATTCTGATAAATAAGGTAAACACCACATTTAATTCAGTTAAATTTTAGTTAGTTGTGAGCCTATTTTCCCAGAAGAGAGTTGGTAAGTAGACTCGGTTGAACACGTGTGGTGAATTAAGAAGTTAATTTAATTGTTATAGTTTATAGATAAACTATTAATTAAGAATACCCATATTGAATGTTATTTTCTCCCAAAAGTAAACACCTGAATTAATGTATAAGCAGGAATCCAAGTGGTACATTTAATTCTTAAGCAACTCAATCTACAATGATTTGGAATGGTGAGTTCTTAAAGGAATTTAATTTAGTACAAACTGAAATAATATTATACTCAGTTATCATAGTCACTAAGATAACTGTACATTAGGAGAAAAACTACAGTGTTTATTTTCTCCCAGCTAAGCAACTTAGTTAATGTATAAAACATTAGACACATGTTATACATTTTATTTCTTAAGCATGAAACTGAATCTACAATGAATTAGAGTGACTTAAGGAACTTCAGAATTCTTAGTACAGTGGTAAGGACATAATGTATATGGCCCACTGGTAAGATTAAAAACTAGTTTACATGTGCCAGCACTAATAGAGAATTTAGTGGAATGTGTATAGTCAAGTAGATTGAGCACATTAGTCAGTAAATTAATTTTTTTACATGAGCACATGGACAACCAAATAGTTTTCTTATAATTCATGAATCTATGAGAACCAGATTCTACAGGTATCATAATTTTGTGTGTTGAGTTAAGGCGCCCATGCAGTGAGTCAAATGTATTTTCAATGTTGTAAACATATGGAATTAATGTTTGTGCCACATCATAATAGTTCGTAACCAACCGCCATGCAAGAAGTATGTTAATTCATAATGCCTGAATATGAATTGGATATATCACCTAAATTGTATGTATTTTATGAGAACATGTGATAACTCCTGGACTCCATGTTGCTAAATCCTGGATGAATTGCCTAAGTGTGTCTAATGAGCACAATGAGCACTATGACATTGTTGATAACATGTCTGTGAGGGATTCATGTGTGATTTCATCATTGTTAAACAGATGTGAATGTATCATTTCATAAAACCCACCAGCATGCATGACTACAAGTTAGGTTGAAGGATGAGATTCCCCTTGTAATGTCATTCTTGGTGAATCTGTGAATATATTCTGTGTAAAGCACCTACATATGCATGATTGTCATCCATACAGATATGATGGTGTCTGATGAATGGGTGAGACCTCATTGTGATGCCATATGGTGTAAACATGTTATGTTGTCATTTGGAAATCACATAAGTACCCACTTTACATGACAGTATGAAGGATGTGTGATGAATGAAATCTATATGATCACCCATACCCATATGAATGTGTCTGTGGACTGAGTGAAATTATCATCCATACATATGAATGATGTCAGAGTTGAGTGAGTGAGTGAAGTTACATGCTGAGTGAGAGAGAGAGGGAGTATAAGCCAACAGTCAATCTCATGATAGCCAGCAACTTTGATGTGGAATTCCATGCATATCACTAGAGAAATGCTTCGGTGTACCCCATAAACTAAAAACATAATTTAGTACACTCCGGCGCATAACACCACTTTGTATAAAGTATCATTCATATCCCTATCATCTAGTCTGGTGCGCAAAGCACGACACAAACCATATCATACATTACGCATAGCCCCAGCATCTGTGTTTGTAATTTAAGCAAAATCCCACTTTGTAGTTCATGTTAACACATATGGTCTATTGTAATGATAATAATGAATTTCAAAGATAATGAGGATGACTGTAATTTAATGAAAATGATATAACCATGATTATGATGATAATGTTAGAATAATGTAATGATTTCTAATGTCATAAACATGATAATAATGATGATGATTGTAATAACAATGTAATAATTATGAAAATAATGATAAGGATTTTAATTACAATTATTATAAAAACCATGATGATGTTGATGATAATAATCAATATTACATCCATGAGAATGGAAGAAATCTTCTCACTTGAAGCATTTAATGAAGAAGAATACACCTGAAGGCTATACAAGAATAATACCAGAATGTACTTATCTTGTTTATAAGCAAATACTCATGGAAATGGGACCTGACTTTTAAAAGCTCTTAATGTATAAGACCCTTTTTCTTGAATAGGAAAAGATGAAGTAGAGAACAAAACTAGATACAGAAGAGAATGGTCAACACAATTGTTAAATTCCCAATCACTCAAGGTATTACTTCTATAAACCTGAGGACAGGCATAGGTGATGATGAAACTGCACATCTGCTAGTTAAACCTTGAACACTTGATAGTGGAAGATTGGATTGAGAGCCAACAACTATGGTGGTGATAACTACATGAAAACACCATGACTATCTTTCTTATATGTTTATTTTCTCTAAAGAACAGGACCCATTTTATTGTTTTCACTGGTTATGTTCTTAGGCTTTTACATGTAAATTCTAATGTCATATTTCTGATATTATTAGAATTATGTGATTGATGGAATTTCAGGTAGTGGTCTTATTCATGTCAATCCAGACCTGACTTGGTGAAGTTTGAATGCAGCACCTGTTGAGTGAGCACATGGTTGAGTGATGCCCTTGATAGAGTAGCGTCGAACCTTATCTACCTGCAACCATTCCATTTGTCTCATAGGAGAGGTAATCTTTATTTAAATAAGTACCTGCCAAGACAAAGGAAAACAAGAGCCAACTTATGTTCTACTACGCCCAGGAACAATAATACTACAATTGATGATAGCCAGAGTGATTCCCAAAGCTGGAAGTGGAGAATCCTGATTGGAGACAGTTCTTTTTTTCAGATCATCCAGACCAGTAAAGGATTAGCTTTACAGGCCACTGCGAAAAAATCTAAACTGTTAATATCTACCTTATCATGGGCACATCAAGTCTGTAATATTTAATGTATATGTATATGTCCTTATTTCTATGACAGGAAATTGTAATTTTGAATGCAATTTACAAAATCCATATTTATGTTTATTAAATCATAAAAACTAAGGTCATGTCATGTATTGATTGTATTTTACTTGTCATAATCAAATTGTTTTAAATTACCCTAGATAGAATTAATTAGTTGGTAGAGGAGAGGCAAGGAACCACTTAGGGAATAAATTGGGTATAAAAGGGAGTACAACTTTTTCAGTATTTCCTAAAGGTATTCCTTGGTTCTCTAAAACTCTATTTCTGGTCTCAACAATTGAGTCAGTACAACTAAATTAATTAAACGGGCATGATCACATTGGGAAAAATGATGTTTCATCATTTATCTCTGTGGGGTTGAGCCATCAATCAAACCCATATCCGACAGATATATATGGAAGCGATATTGTGCACATGAACAGTCATACAATGCTGATAATAAAGACATATTATCATTTTGAAATGACACATGGAATACCTTTATACCTTACGAACACCTTACGAGTATTACCTATTGTAAAAACAGAAAACTCAATGACCAAGTACTACAGGAGACAAATGAAAATCGTAAATTGATTAGAGAAATTAGACGTAGACAGTCAAAATATTTTTGGACATGTAATGAGAAGAAATGGACTGGAGAACTTGGTGACAAATGGCAAGATCCAAGGGAACAGACCAAGGGGAAGACCGAGAAGTAAATACCTGATGGCTTGGCCACATGGCATGGTCGAGACAGGAACACTGAGCTGATCCACGACTCTTGTGATCGATTGAAATGGTGAGTCATGACCGCCTGCGCTTTTCGGCATGGCACATGATTGATTGATTGATTACCTATTGTATGTTTGTTAATGTGAACAGTGTGCATATGTGACCTACACTGTTCATCGTGTTGAAAAAGACCAGGCGCTACATCGGATGCGCACATGTCAGGAAACAGTAGATATAGTTACATATCTATTATATATATAGATATATCATAGATGTCCGAACATGTCCATATATGGAGAAGCCAGAGAGACGTTGTAGTTGGTAGTTGTTGAGCAGCGTGACACAATTTAGGAACCGCTGTTGTAGCTTTTCTTTCGCAGCGTTGTAGCCATGGATTGTAGTGCGACAACTAAACAAGGAGATGAATTCCAGTACGACAGCTGAACAAGGATATGAATTCCAATTCGACGACATAACAAGGAGTAGCAGCCATAAGAACGGGTTTATATAGACACCACCAGACGTGTCTGGTTAAACGTTATTCTTGATTATATGAATATAAGCGAGTCGGTTGTGCACGGTACTAAGTGCGTTGGCGCCTATGTGTTGCCGGGACGAGTTAGGTAAACAAAGAATAGTAACAGTTTAATCTACAGTGCAGGTCGTAAGAGGCAAGTGAGGAAGGTTGGCGTGGGATTTGATTACCTATTGTATGTTTGTTAATGTGAACAGTGTGCATATGTGACCTACACTGTTCACCGTGTTGAAAAAGACCAGGCGCTACATCGGATGCGCACATGTCAGGAAACAGTAGATATAGTTACATATCTATTATATATATAGATATATCATAGATGTCCGAACATGTCCATATATGGAGAAGCCAGAGAGACGTTGTAGTTGGTAGTTGTTGAGCAGCGTGACACAATTTAGGAACCGCTGTTGTAGCTTTTCTTTCGCAGCGTTGTAGCCATGGATTGTAGTGCGACAACTAAACAAGGAGATGAATTCCAGTACGACAGCTGAACAAGGATATGAATTCCAATTCGACGACATAACAAGGAGTAGCAGCCATAAGAACGGGTTTATATAGACACCACCAGACGTGTCTGGTTAAACGTTATTCATGATTATATGAATATAAGCAAGTCGGTTGTGCATGGTACTAAGTGCGTTGGCGCCTATGTGTTGCCGGGACGAGTTAGGTAAACAAAGAATAGTAACAGTTTAATCTACAGTGCAGGTCGTAAGAGGCAAGTGAGGAAGGTTGGCGTGGGATTTGGTAAGTCAACCGGTAGAAAACATGCCAAATAAAAGCTTTTGTTGAATACGTCAAGAAATAGGAGATCCGTGAGTGAGTACGTTTGGGCTTTGCTCTATTGGAGGTGTTCGGTGGATACAAAGAAGAAGAATGAGGGGAAGAATAAGGAGGAGGGGGGGGGGGGGGAGGAGAAGACGAAAATCAAGAAGAAGAAGAGGAAGGAGGCGGATGAGGAGGTTTCCGTTCTAATACAATTGTCCAGAAAAAATACCTATTATTGCAAGACTTGAATGTGTGTGTTCAAGTCTACATATAGTTGTTTTGTTAAGTAAAAGGGGACATACAAATAACACATGTCTCAAGTATCGACAGAAGAAAGCCGAAATTAAAAAAAAAAAACTAACTAACAGTGCAAATAGGAATGGCCACAAAATGTGCAACAGAATGAGAAAGATATTTCCATTCTGAGAGTTAAACAAATTCTTATGCATGCCTTTGCCGTATTCTTCTTTCCGTGTTTTTGCATAATACGTGATGTATTTACACATGGCATTCTCCTTTATGTTTGATAACCGCTGCTGTGATGTTATCACATCCTGGTTATTTCCCTTTGTTGGGGTTGTTTATTGCCGACTCGTCTTCTAGTTTTGGCAATTTCTCTGTTGACATTTCATTGTTTATATGTTTGTCTTTACCAACTTTATGTTTACATATTTCAAAGCAGTTTTGCTACCATCGATTCAGAAAATTTTTACGTTTTGGGTTATGGTTCTTCATCTTTGTCGTTTATAGTATACTAGCTGACCCGGCCCGGCTTCGCCCAGACCTTGGTGGGGAGCATCTCATTTAATTCATATAAGTAGTCATATTAGCTCCCGTTCCCGTTCCCAACTATCTATCTGTCTATCTGTCTGTCTGTCTGCCTGTCTGACCCGGCCCTGCTTCGCCCAGACCCTGATGGAGAGCATCTCATTTAATTCATATAAGTAGTCATATAAGTTCCCGTTCCCGACTGTCTGTCTGTCTGTCTGTCTGTCTGTCTGTCTGTCTGTCTGTCTGTCTGTCTGTCTGTCTGTCTGTCTGACCCGGCCCGGCTTCGCCCAGCTCCTGGTGGGGAGCATCTCATTTAATTCATATAAGTAGTCATATAAGCTCCCGTTCCCGTTCCCGACTATCTACTGTCTGTCTGTCTGTCTGTCTATTATTAGAAAGAGCACTTGAAAGATCTTTACATCTTCCCCCAACAATTAACTTGGGTAAATGGAGCGTCTCATTTAATTCATATTCGGCCCCTGCTCCCGTTCCCGTTCCCAAAAAAGACGACCCGGCCCGGCTTCGCCCAGTCCCTGGTGGGGAGCATATCATTTAATTCATATTCGGCGGACGGAGGAGGAGGAGGGAGCAGGAGGGAGGAGAGAAGACAGGAGGAGGAGGGAGGAGTAGGAGGGAGGAGGAGGGATTAAGAGGAGGGAGGAATGAGGGGAGAGGGAGGACGAGGAGGGAGTAGGAGGTAGGAGGAGGAAGGAGGAGGAAGAAGGAGGAGGAGGGAGGAGGAAGGAGGAGGAGGGAGGAGGAGGAGGGAGGATGAGAAAGGAGGAGAGAAGAGGAGGAGGGAGGAGGAGGAGGGAGAAGGAGGAAGGAGGAAGAGGAGGGAGGACGAGGAAGAGCGAGGAGGAGGGAGAAGGTTGTAGGAGGGAGGAGGAAGGGAGAAGAGGAGGAAGAGGGAGGAGGAGGGAGAAGGAGGAGGAGAAAGAGGGAGGAGGAGGGAGAAGGAGGGAGGAGGAGGGAGAAGGAGGGAGGAGGAGGAGGGAGAAGGAGGAGGACGGAGAAGGAGGAGGGAGGAGGAAGGGGAGGAGGAGGAGAGAGGAGGAGGAGGAGAGAGGAGGCGGAGGGAGAAGGAGGAGGGAGGAGGGAAGAGGAGGAGGGAGAATGAGGAGGGGGAGGAGGGAAAAGGAGGAGGGGGAGGGAGGAAGAGAAGGGACGAGGATGGAGGAGGAAGAGGGAGGAGGAGGGAGGAAGATGGAGGATGAGGGAGGAGAAGGAAGGAGGAGGAGGAGGAAGAAGAGGGAGGAGGAGGGAGGAGGAGGGGAGGAGGAGGGAGAGGGAGGAGGAGGGAAGAGGAGGGAGGAGGAGGATAGAGGAGGAGGAGGGAGGAGGAGGAGGGAGGAGGAGAGAGGAGGAAGATAGAGAAGGAGGAGGGAGGAGGGGAGGGGGAGGAGGGAGGAGGATGAGGAGGGGGAGGAGGGATAGGGAGGAGGAAGAGGAGGAGGAGGGAGGAGGAGGAGGAGGAGGGTGGAGGGAGGAGGGGGAGGAGGAGGGAGTTTGCCATTCCGAATTCATACTCGTCTAGATTCTGTGATTTCGGTCGTTCCATTGATTGTTCCTTCCTTCTACATGACTGTAGATAACTTCTTTACACATAAAAAGATGAATTGTTATTGACATTGCCGTGTGACGATTCTGTGTAGTCACGTCATTTTCTTCGCTTTTCCTAGCGTTGTGGTTCAGGGATTCTTTGATCTCTTCTATTTACGTACGTATTTAGAGAGGGGGAGGAGGGAGGAGGAGGAAAAAGAAAAAAAAACTATGACAGTTGACAGCGCGGGAATGAGAGGAAGACGTGTAAAAAATTTCATCTCAATCGGATGGACCATTCGCGAACGCATAAAAGACAGACATACAGACAGACGGAGATTGCCTTTTATATATATAGATAGTGTCGACGGTATGGTATGTATGGCGGCTGGTGTGTCGGTAATTCTTGCCTTATGCAGAAATGTGTGGCTGCTGGTTTTCTAGGGACTGCCGTTTCCATCGATGATGAACTGTGTTTTCAAGGAGGACTTTTGTGTTGGCATTCTGACGACGGCATTTGGTACAGTGAAATATTTCTTTACATCTGTTCGAGGTTGTTTTGTTGCGTGAACTACATTTCGGAGAAAAAAATAGCGTGACTGGCTAGAAAACATCTAGAAACGAAGCAAAAACATCTAGAAATATCGAGACTTGTAGGCAAATATCTGGTTGGGAAAGTGACTTCCATTATTAGAAGCCGGCGGCTATGGCTAAGGGCTAGAGCTCGCGTTTACAATCTCAGCATAGCGGGTTCGAAATAAGCTGCAGGCGACGTGGAAGCAGACCCCCTTGTGTTGATTATTAATAATGGTGTGAACGTCGGTCGTTCACAAAGCAATGATAAACTATCGAATGTTAAATTACATAGACAATTATAAACAGCCAAACACATAAAGAAGCTGATTTATATTTCGTGTGAAGGACAAACATCTAACCGTTATATTATTAGGATGTCATTGTTACTAATATATTCTACATAAGATTTGAAGAATGTTATAACATGCTTGGATTTCTTCCTCTCCCAACAATGTTATTGCTGTTTTTACTTGTAGCAATAAGGTATTCCTGGGTTTTAATGTATGTCATACACTGATGATTCACTCGGTTTCGGTGTTTCAACAAAGAATTTTGTATGGCCTGAATTCATTCAAGTATACAGCTACTCGGTTTCTTCTCTGTATTAACAAAGTTTATATGACCCGAATTCATGCATGTATACTGCTATTCGATTTCTTCTTTGTTTTCTCCACCAGAATAGATAAACTCTCTTATATTCTGTATATTAAAATGTCCTTGTCCACTCCATCGTTTATTCGTTCGCTCGTTTTGAATTCGTGTGTAGTGCACGCTAGATTGACTGTTGCATGTTATTTAACCCATAAGTGCTCCGTTTTCCTCCTAACTCAAACCTGAGTATGGAGAAACTCAGCTCAATGCACGAACTCCGTTGCATCGGCGAGGATCCTGAAATACTTTGGGTAGATGTTTAACTCGAAATTTAGGTTACTCTTTTTCGATTTTCAACTGCCAAGGGATTTTTTACGTGCGCAACAATACACACGGGCGTCCGATCTCACTACCCAGAAACCAGGGGAAATTTTATTACTGGAAGTCCAGGTGAATAAATCCCGGTCCTCGCCGGGGCCTGAACCCGGGATCTCCAGCACTCGAGGCGGATACCATACCTTGAGACCACTCAGCCCCCTTCTATAACCTGTGTTCCCACTTTCAGGCGAACCAACTCCGACTGTTGAGGTACCTGTAATTTACGTCCCCAAGTCAATGACGAGAAGTCAGTGTTTAAGTCTAACTGACCAGTGTAGGAAGAAAACTACCTACCCCACCATCAGCAACATTAAAGTGAATGAAACCAGTTTGAAACAAGTCAACGTATTAGAGTATTTGCGAATGTAATAACAGCAGCTGGGAAATGCATTAAAGAAGTTAAACGTAGAATAGTACAAGCGAAAACAGCACTTCATAAGTTGAGGGATATTATCTGTAATTTGTCTTTGTCAAGCAAGGCGAGGAGCATTCCTAAGAGCTATATTGAGCCAATCCTGATGTATGGAAGTGAATAATAGACCGTTGATAGACAAGCGAGGAATTATGTGGACGCTACGGGGATGAGGTTTTCTAGAAGTATGACTAGAGCATCGTGGGCGGATAGAAAGAGCAATTAAGATATACTGAAAAAGGTTAACTGACAAAGAGAACTGGTTACTCGCATCAGAAAGCGACAGTCTAAATTCGTTGGTTTGTCATGAGAAATGGGCAGCTGGGGTATGTCATCACAACAGGAGAATTGGAGTGGAGGAGACTAATAAGAAGAATGATCTCTATATTTTCTTTGACTGCTATAGTTTTCCGTGAAAATGTGTGCCATTGCTTTCTTTCTTGACGTTAACCATACTGACAGTATCCATTGTCTCTACCATCATCATTATGTGTCATGCATATAAGCGTGAGAGGTCAAGTTTCACCATCTCGCACGTTCACCAGAGTCGTGTATCCGCTCCGTTTTCTGGTCTCGACCATGCCACGTGGCCAAGCCATCCAGATATGCACTTCTCTGTTTTCGCCTTGTTCTTTCCCTCTCTGTCTTGCCAATTGTCACCAATTTCCTTAGTTTATTTCTTCTTCGCCCTGAACTAGAGACCATGACGATAACTGTATGTTGTCTTATCTCAACTTCAATCCACTACTTGCTAGCTTCGTTACTCTGTGTGGTAAAGGTAGGGAAGCTTAACGGTACCGCGTGACCCCATGGGTGTTCCAAAGGCTAGAGAAGAGAAGGATAGTGGATAGAGGATATCCCAAAACGGTTACCATGTAGTAAAACACACTCACGCACGCACAGACATACACAAACACACGCGCACACATATTTACTCATATATGTAACGTTACTACATAATGCAAAAGAGCTGACAATGAAAAAAAAAGCATTAGATAGGCACTGACGTGGGCTTTGAAGAAGGCATTAAATAAGAAATGAAGTGGACAATGAAAAAGGCATTATATAAGAAATGAAGTTGACAATGAAGAAGGCATTAGATGTGCACTGATGTGGACAACGAAGAACGCATTAGATGTGCACTGAATAAGACAATGAAAAAGGTATGAGATGGGCAATAAAAAAGAATTAAATAAGAATTAAGTGAACAATGAAGAGGCATTAGAACAGCCGACCAATACTTTAAAAATATGGATGAACTGATATTCTAACAGGCAGACAGACAAACGCATATCATTTTGCTTAACATCAAAAGTCATCGATTATTTACCTTGTCTCTACATTATTATATCGTGTTCTAAGGGCAACGGTTAAACGGTATTAGAAACATCGGACGTCCACTGACACATGTCAAACATAAATGCAAACGAGAAATGGAAATGTTTGGCATAGACATAACAACCTGTGCGAAAACTTGTTCTAATAGCATCACGCGGAGATTAACATATATGGAATCGTCTTAAAATGGTAAAAGAAATCTACCACGGCAAGCCGAGACAGAAAGGGCCAGTCGTTTGAAACTCGAGGCCATGTCACTGGAGGAGTCCTGTTCTTGAGGTCATCATCAAGTGCCTTGCCGATTGGCTTGGGCGAACATGCTTCTAGGCAGAAAGCTAGCCTCACGTTTATCATGTTTTTCCAGCTGTTTTTCGTATGCATCTCGTCTTACATGATGCAATTTTACGCCCGGGTCTTTCAAGGACTGTCCATGTATTAGAACGGATCTTCATAATCTGTCTCTGTTACATTTTCACGTTAATGATAACTTTTGCAGCCTGCGTGCATTGTTAATCATTCAGTGCTGATTGAAGCGAGTGTACAAAACAATGGTCAGACTCTTCCAGGTCAGAAGAATGTGGAGGATATTCCCGACGGATCTGATTGTGTGTTGCGAGGTAATGCATCATAAGTAGAATCGATTTGTTGGGGCGTTAGAATTCATTAGAATTCAACTGTTTTTTTCCACTTTTCATTAAAAAAAAAAAAAAAAAAAAAAAAAAAAAAAAAAAATCTCTGCGATGCATTAAGTTTCACATTTTAATATGTGTGTTGTCCATTTTTCACAGAAAATAAAAGAAAACCACTGCAATGTATGCAGTTTCACATTTTAAATTGTTTGATGTCCATTTTTCACAGAAGAAAAAAAAGAAAACCACTGCAATGCATTAAGTTTCACATTTTAAAATGTTTGATAATATTGGTACAGAAGCAACGGCAGAGGTTTAAGGTAAGCTCTTCCGATGGGACGTATCTGTTACTGACACTAGAAAATATCAAATTTCTTAAAATTAGCTTTTCTGTGAGGATAATTACATCGATGTATGTGAAATGTGATCCTTGAGAAACGATGTTGATGCCACCAGAACAGACATAATAAGACAGTTACATTAACGACGTGTACAGAGGCAGACAATTGAGTGGTCTGGTCATCTTATGTCAACAATGTCTAGTTGACTGTCCCTCGTGTGTCTGGGGCAAGGGAAAATTGATGGGTTTAAAGCACGAGTGAGAACTAGGTAGAGATGGATGATAACAACTATGATATTCTACAGGCAGCGAATATCTCTGATTAGCGCAGAGCAATATATTTGGTATAGATGACAGAGAGAGAGAGAGAGAGAGAGAGAGAGAGAGAGAGAGAGAGAGAGAGAGAGAAAGAAAGAGAGAGAGAGAGAGAGACAGAGAGAGTTCATAATATCCCCATAACACTTATAGTTAGGCACGGGTCAGCAAATAAACTACGTAGTTGTCTCCAGTCCGCAGTGGATACGCTAAACCCTATAAGATAGACTGAGCAATATAGACATGGCAAGACAGGCAAGCTAGACAAGATAGGCAAGACAAAATAGTCAGGCAAGACAAGACAGAGAAGACAAGACAAGACAGCAAGACAAGATAGTTTAGTTTAGTTTAGTTTAGTCGATGGATCAACATCACGGCACACGGGTGCAACCCATGAGTGCTCCGTTCTCCTCCTAACTCAAACCGGAGTCTGGAGAAACTCAGCTCAGTGTACGAACTCCGTAGCACCGGCGACGATCCTGAAATGCTTTGGGTAGATTTTCAACTCGAAATTTTGCCCGGGCAGCGCCGTTAGGCTACTCTTTTTTATATTTACAACCGCCAAGGGATGTTTTACGTACGCAACAATACACACGGGCGTCCGATCTCACTACCCAGGGACCAGGGGAAATTTTATTACTAGAAGTCCACGTGAAAAAATCCCGGTCATCACCGGGGCTTGAACCCTGGACCTCCAGCACTCGAGGCGGACACCATACCTCGAGACCACGCAGCGCCCTTGGACATGATAGGCAAGATAGCAAGACAAGATATGCGGGCAAGACAAATCAAATCAAATCAAATCAAATCAACTTTATTAGGGTCACAAATTGGGCGCGCAGGCCCGTCTTACATTCGGCCATTTCAATCACTCGTCTTTCGTTCATCAAGAGCATTATACATTTACATAGGAAGAAAAATAAACATTGTGAAATGAATGTTGTAAACATAAACAAGGCAAATTACCATGTTATAAGGCCCATCTCCCTACATCACCCCACCCACACACACACCCCCACCTACCCACACACACGCACACCAAAGGACACATACATACCCCACCAACCGACCCATCACCCTCCCGCACATCCCCCACCCACACTCCCCTCACCTGTTCCCCCAACCAAAACACACTCGCCACCCACAAACATTCCCCCACAAACCCACATATCCCACCCACATACACATCCTCTCCCATCCACACCTCAAACCACCCATCCCCCAGCCACATCTCCATTGACCACATATTTCCCACCTACGCACACAATCCCCCCTCCCCCCCCCACACACACACATCTCCCTAACTACCCATACATCCCCAATCCACTCACACACACACACCCCACCACCCACACATACATCCTCCACCCACCCATACATGCCTTAACCCAATCCCCCACTACACAATCCCCCACCCGCACATCACATACATCCCCTACCACGCAATATTCCCAGCCCACGCACCGCACACACACATATCCCTCACCAACACATCCCACACCCACATACCACCACACATCCCCACCTACACACCACACACATATCCCCAACCCACATACCACACAATATTCCCACCCACACCCACACAGATACCTTACCCATCCACCCCACATACCCCCACCCACACACCACAAAAATCCCCCATCCACACACACATACCTTCACCCACACAATATCCCTAACCAACACACCACACACCTCTTCCCACCCACACACGCATTCCCTACCCGTCAACCAACACACACTCACTCACGCACACATCCTCCACTACGCACCCACACACCCCCACCCACCCACCCCCAACCAAACATCTCTCGATCACAATACCCCTACCCACACTTATCCTCCACCCACTCACGCATCCCACCCCGACACATGCACATCCCTCACCCACCTACACATCCCTAAGCCACTAACACACCCCCACCCACACATTCCCCATCCACGCACACATCTCCCACCCACACACGCCCACATACTTCCCCCAACCACCACACATCCCCTACTCACCCACACATATACCCCACCCATACACACATTCCCCGCACCCATCACACACATCCCCCACACCACACACTATCCCCCACCCACACACATATCCTCACCCATACCACCACACCCCCACCCACACACCATGCACACATCCCCCACCAACACACCGCACACATATCTCAAACCCACACACCATACACTTCTCCCCACCCGCCCTTGCATCCCCAATCCACCCAACACAATCCCCTACCCACACAACCCCGCCACCCACACATACTTCCTCAAACCACCCACACATCTCCACCCACATAAACACACACACCCCACACCCATCCCATACACATATCCTCCACCCATACACACATCCCCCACACCCATTCCCACACCCCTACTTTCACCCCCACACATCCATCCACACATCCCACCAACACCCACAAATATCACTACCCACAAAAACCCACACACCCCAACCCATCCAAACGCATACCCCCACCCACACATCCCCCACCCACACATATCCCCACACTCACACACATCCTCCACACACACTCACACCTCCACACATCTAGACACATACAAAATGTCTCACGTTAGCATTGAAACTAGTATGAACAAACTCCCACACTTTACTCACACACATACACTGACAATTGTCATGAGCAGTCTCATAAAAATGTTAAACATGGAGAAAAATGTGTACATAAAAAGTATGTGACGTAAACATAGTGATGCTCCCACACACAGAGATACACACAGAGATACACACAGAGAAGGCACACACACACACACACACACACACACACACACATTCACTCTCATGCTCACTCATTCTGTCTCTCATTCACACTCACTGACTCTCACACTCAAACTACAGTAATGTACATAAGTTTATATTATACATGATAAAATCAAATGGTATTTAACTGATAATATGACAGATGAGAATACACAAATATACGGATTCGCGTGTTACATAACATGCGTGTTACATGACATGCATCTGCTCAGCTCTCTCTCTCTCTCTCTCTCTCTCTCTCTCTCTCTCTCTCTCTCTCTCTCTCTCTCTCTCTGTGCATTCTTTCATATACACACACTCACACGCATGCGCGCGCTCACACACACACACACACACACACACACTAACACATCAACTCTCGCACTGTCTCACTCTCACACACAATCCTTCACACACACACACTCACTCTCTCAATCACACTCTCTCACACATACACATACGCATGAACGCATGCACGCACGCACGCACTCCCTCACTCACTCTTTCACATACACGTACAAATGCATGCACTGACACATTCCCCTACCATTTCTCGCTCAATCACTCTCTCCACACACACGCACGCACGCACACATTCACTCTCTCACTCTCTCTGACACCCACTTTCTCTCTCTCTCTCTCTCTCTCTCTCTCTCTCTCTCTCTCTTTTCTCTCTCTCTCTCTCTCTCTCTCTCCCACACGCACACACATATCTAGTGAACAATTATAGTTAAACAATTATAATGAACGATTATAATGAACAATTATACCAGTAAATGAATTATGGTGGCATATAGTCGGTATGGATTAAGTATTGAAAGAGTTTTCGGTTAAATGTGTAGGGACTCATTGGAGTTTTCAGATCTGGAGGCAGATAATTCCATAAGTGAGCACCAGAATAGGCGAAACATGTTTTGTATAGGTCCAATCTAGGCTTTGAGACATGTAACAAATTTAGGCGCTTGCTGTTCATGCATTAGATTGAATCAGCGGCAGAAGATACTCTGGGGTATTTTGAGATATAATTTTGTTCACTAATTTGGCTTTGTTGAAAAGGAAGTGCTTTTGAAGTGGTAGAAGTCTTAGATGACTGTACAAATTATTACTTTCAACGTGCTTTATGTCAGAAACCAGACGAATAGCACGGTTTTGTAGAGAACATAGTCGTTTTAAATTCGATTTAGGGTAACCATCCCAAACTGTGGAACAGTAATCGAGATGTGATTGGATATAGCATGTATAGAATATTTTTCGTGTGCTTTCGTCCAGGAAGTGCTGAATTTTAGCAAGTTGGTAAACTTTTTGTGCTATTTTCTATTTTCTATTTTCTATGTGCTATTTTTGTGCTAGACAAGATAGACAAGACAGCAAGACAAGATAGACAAGACAGCAAGACATTATAGACAAGACAAGACAAGATAGACAAGACAACAAAACATGATAGACAAGACAGCAAGACAAAATAGGCGGGCAAGACAAGATAGACAAGACAGCAAGACACGATAGACATGACAAGATAGCAAGACAAGATAGAGAAGGCAGCAAGACAAAATATGCGAGCAAGACATGATAAACAAGACAGCAAGACAAGATAGACAAAACAGCAAGACAAGATTGACAAGACAGCAAGAAAAGATAGACAAGACAGCAAGAAAAGATAGACAAGACAGCAAGAAAAGATAGACAGGACAGCAAGACAAAATAGGCGTGAAAGACAAGATAGACAAGGCGGCAAGACAAAATAGGCGTGAAAGACAAGATAGACAAGGCGGCAAGACAAAATAGGCGAACAAGACAAGATAGACAAGACAGCAAGACAAAATAGGCGGGCAAGACAAGATAGACAAGACAGCAAAACAAGATAGACAAGACAGCAAGACGAAATAGATGAGCAAGACAAGATAGACAAGACAGCAAGACAAGACAGGAAGACAAAATAGGCGTGCAAGACAAGATAGACAAGATAGACAAGACAGCAAGACAAGATAGACAAGACAGCAAGACAAGATAGACAAGACATCAAGACAAGACAAGACAGCATGGCAAGATATGCAAGTAAGAAAAGATATTCAGGCTAAACGAGTTAGACAGACTAGATTAGATAGACAAGACACAATATGCAATGCAAGATGGACAAGACAATATAGGCAAGACATGTTGGCATGACAAGATAGGCAAAATACAACAATTTAGATTAGACATGATAAACAAGGCATCCCATACAAGACATCATAAACATGACACGATAGACATACAAGACAATATAGACAAGACAAAACAAGACAAGACAAAACGTACAAGCCATATACATGATAGAGACATGGGTAAAATATACCAGGCACACAAGACTACACAAGGCAAGATAAACAGAAGTGTACAAGACATAATAAGTAAGAGTGGGACAGACAAATTATGATAGCCAAAACTAGACAAGACAGAAAAGTCAAGACAAAGTAGACACGACAAGGTATAGAAATTACAGACAAATCTACACTGTAGATAAGACAGAGTAAAATAAAGCATGGAAGACAAGACAAAATAGAAAAAAGCTAGAGAAAAACAAAATATGAACATGACAGACACATACACAAAATAGAAATAACAAACAGACACGATTGACAAAACAAAACAAGGCATGACAAGTAATACAAGAAAATATGTCTGCCCGACTAAAAAGAATTCGACGATCTGCAGTGTCTATCTTTTCAAAACATGTGTACATTCTTATCTGGATCGTGCAATATACGCCTGAATCAATATAGATTCTTCCAGAACTTTCTGAAGCGAAATATTAACATGTCAAGTTGGACATTTACAGGATATAATTCTTCATATTTCTGCAAATGTTTCCGGTTTCTATCCATGATTTGAGTTGGCAATGGCGGACTGGGTCCAAAAACATTGGTTTCCAGCCGACGAAATAACTAAAATGTCATTAACATGATTCATATATTGTCTAATGTTTAAGGATGTCCACTTCACCAGGGACTCACAGAACCCATTTGCTATCAGGCAAGCTGATACTCTGGCCTGTCAGCCACTGAGGACTGGACTCCAAGATGTGCCGGCTTGGGTTTGAACAAGACGGTAAAATTCCGAAGCTGCGTACATGTTAATTAAGTACATAAGTACACATATAGCATGAGTGTGTGAAGTGTGTTTGTGAGTGTGTAATTTACTTGTGCGAGTGTGTGTGTGAGTGTGTGTGTGTGTGTGTGTGTGTGAGAGTGTGAGTGAGTGTGTATTTGATTGAGTGTGTGTGTGAGTGTGTGTGTATGTGCGTGTGTATGTGCGAATGTGCATGTATATCAAAAGGTATCATCTCAAAGTCTCACGATTTCCAACAGAATCGCTGCTCAATACTTCTTTACACAGCAGGCGTGTTAGCGTAGGTGATAATAGCTGCCTTAATACCGTCATGATCGCGGTCTGACGAGGGTTAGACGGCAACGTTCGTAGTCTCGCTAAGTGAGGGACAGACTGGATTCCTCCGTGTATTCTGTCATTACTGCCTATAGATTTTGCGGTATAGGACGAGAGGAGGAAAGGCGGGGAACTCTTCAACCTGAGTGAGGAAGTTAGGTCGCCTGGCTACTGAAGTGGCCGCGAACTGGTAAGTTTATTTTTTTTTTTTTTGCTCTCGCTCGCTTTGAACTCAAGAGTAGTCCATACACACTATTTATAGTAATGTTGGGCTGCATTTTGCGTGTTGTTTAGTTTTCCCTATTGACAGTGTCCCTCGCCATTAGGCGAATCAACTCCGACTTCAGAAATGCTTGTAATTTATGTCCCCATGTCAAAGAGATAGGTTAACATTTTAGCCCAATTGTCCGGTTTAGGGGTTGAGCCGCTTACCTCGGCATCAGCACAACGGATGTTTAGCAACAAGCGTTCTTATTCATTCGGCTATGGGGACCTGCAAGTTTGGGTTGTCTTTTTGTCTTCTGCAAAAAATATTAAAATAAAAAACAAAAACACACAAAAAAAATCATCACCTTCCCGAGGATTCAAAACCAGGGCCTCTCGAATGGCTTCTTCTAAGGGATGAGCAAACCAGCCCCAAGCCCAACCCTCCTTCGATGCCTCTTACGACATTATGGTAGGTTACATTATGATACTAATCTTTGTTTTCCCAATTGGTACATAGGCCCGTAACCAACTCTCTCCTAGCCGTCCTATCCTTAACTATTCCAAACAACAATTCAAAATACCAGTGAGAGTGCCAAGCGACGTATATAAGTAGAAGGGAAAGTCAGTTAGCAAATCGAGTAGCTGAACATACATTAGTGTGGGTGGAAAAGACAGTTAATCATTCTTCAGGTGTTTTCCATCCACACTGGTGGAGTCAACAGGTCACAAAACCTCGAATTCGGCGATAACATAACATTTGCCGAGTAGCAACTACACTGTCAATAAACAATCTGCATTTCCTATGCTGTATTCTACGAACAATAATGAATTGCTCAAATATATCGAGGCATTATATATTATTTGAATAACGAAGACACAAACAATAAATTGCACGATTTATTGCCTGGCATATTTCGCTGCATCTCTCTCGTCAGGTACATACTGCAGAAATCACACAAAATAAAATAAATTAACTAGATAAATCCTTCAAGCTGAAATAAACACATGTTCGCACAGTAATGTCAGTTGTCTACCACGGTAATTTTAAGCTGACTAACATGTCTTTCTTTTTGCACAAATCTGGCTTGCGTTTATTGATCATTATTGCTTCTGCAAACTTTAACAAGCGAGTATTTTATGTGTTAAACAACACGCGAAAGGCAATGTCTCTGTCAACCACATGGCCGCTTTCGGTAATGTGCCTACCAATTGAAGGCGCGGGGAGCTTCCGGTGTGTCGGCCCCACAAGGCTCGCATCGCCTGTGTGTCGCATCTTGTCAGCCCATTGAGGTATGTGTTCTGACACACTTTTGTTCAGATGTCTCTCTGTTTTATCGATGTAGAAGGCCTGGCATCTACATGTGAATTGGTAAATATAATTATTATTTTATATTAGTCGGTTCCAGCCGTTACTATGTAAACAGAAGGACTTCTTGCTAAGTGTTAGTCTTCCGTGGATATAACTTTCTACACATTCTTGCAAGGTCAGCGATGATGCACATCATATTTCAGCCAAAGTAGCAGTCATTGTTCCACATAAATGATATGTACCTCACGTGAAGATGCAGCGAAATATGCCATGCACGAAATAGGGCAATATTTTATTTATGGAATGTGTGGTTATATTGCATACAGCTCTGTCCATGTCCTCCCATCTTATTAATTTCTGTCTACACAGCTGTGGGCGATTTGGAAGCACACGGCTTGATGTTGATTTTCATACAATAGTATGCCTTCAGAGAGCAATGGCAAACTACTGAACGTAAACTTGCCAAGAAATCACAAACAGCCAAAAATGCTGTGGTTGACTGCGATGTCCAGTAAAGGTGATACATCCAGTAAAGGATATACAACTAATTTAACTTCTCGTCAACATATATTGTTGGGTCTACCTCAGTTTCTTTTGCGTAAACGAAGAACATCTGTGATTCGGACTGTCTCCCATCGCGCCATTCTTGTGCTAGAAGAGATCGTTTTCCTCTTGGAAAGCTTGTTTATTCTCACCAATCATTATACATACATTCGAAATATGTTTGAACACTACCTCAGTACAAACTACATTCCCCCATAAACAAAAAACAAACAAACAAAAAACAACAACAACAAAAACGACAATAATACGGGTAAATTAACTCAAACAACTAGCCAAATAGAATTCCCATATGTATAGCACGTTACACCATCCTTATGTATTTATAATGAGCATGTTAAACATTGCCCCAGTGAGTCATGTATTATTGATTAATTTTCATGCGTTTTAACGCTTATTGGTAGATCACGATATTTTAATTAGAGAGCTAAAACAAATGAAGACAAGCACCAACATGGTGAACATAATCACATCATTTCTATCCGACAGACAACAAGTCGTGTCCATCAACAACTGTCTATCAAGACCCACACAGCTTAATATTGCTGTGCCTCAGGGCTCAATACTAGGTCCGCTGCTTTTTGCAGTTTATATTAATGATCTTCCTTTATATATCAATACAACTTGTGATCTATTTGCAGACCGTAGTGAATTAGAGAATTCTTTACAAAAGGAACTTGATAAACTTACTAGATGGAGCAATGAAGACCGCATGCAAATTAACATCGACAAAACCAAATCCATGTTACTAACGACCAGACAAAAACTACAGACACTAGCCATAACTGGAGCACCGCTCGAACTCCGGTGGGCTCGTTACCTATAGTTAATGTGAACGAACATAAAACACTAGGTCTTTTAATTGACAGCCATTTGAGCTGGAGCTCTCATGTTCACGTTCTTACCAAGAAAATAGCACAAAAAGTTTACCAACTTGCTAAAATTCAGCACTTCCTGGACCAAAGCACACGAAAAATATTCTATACATGCTATATCCAATCTCATCTCGACTACTATTCCACAGTTTGGAATGGTTGCCCTAAATCTAATTTAAAACGACTATGTTCTCTACAAAACCGCACTATTCGTCTGGTTTCTGGCAGAAAGCACGTTGAAAGTAATAATTTATACAGGCATCTAAGACTTCTACCACTTGGAAAGCGCTTCCTTTTTAACAAAGCCAACTTAGTGAATAAAATTATATCTCAAAATACCCCAGAGTATCTTCTGCCGCTGATTCAATCTAATCAATGAACAGCAAGCGCCTAAATTTGTTACATGTCTCAAAGCCTAGATTGGACCTATACAAAATTTGTTTCGCCTAATCTGGTGCTCACTTATGGAATGATCTTCCTCCAGATCTGAAAACTCCAATGAGTTCCTACACGTTTAACCGAAAACTCTTTAAATACTTAATCCATACCGACTGTATGCCACCATAATTCATTTACTGGTATAATTGTTCATTATAATTGTTTAACTATAATTGTTCACTATATTTGTGTGTGCGGGTGAGAGAGAGAAAGAGAGAGAGAGAGAGAGAGAGAGAGAGAGAGAGAGAGAGAGAGAGAGAGAGTGAGAGAGAGGGTGTCAGAGAGAGTGAATGTGTGTGTGCGCAAGTGCATGCGTGTGTGTGAAGAGAGTGATTGAGCGAGAAATGGTGAGGGAGTGTGTCAGTGCATGCATTCGTACGTGTATGTGTGAGAGTGAGTGAGGGAGTGTGTGCGTGCGTGCATTAATGCGTATGTGTATGTGTGAGAGAGTGTGATTGAGAGAGTGAGTGTGTGTGTGAAGGATTGTGTGTGAGAGAGTGAGAGAGTAAGTGAGTGAATGAGTGAGGAGTGAATGAGTGAGAGAGTGAGTGTGTGTGAGTGAGTGAATGAGTGTTAGAGTATGTGTGTGTGTGTGTGTGTGTGTGAGAGAGAGAGAGAGAGAGATAGAGAGAGTAAAAAGAGTGAGGAGTGCGCTAGGGTAAGTGAAACATTGAGTGATAGCGTGAGGGTGTATGTCTGTCTGTGTATGAGTGTGAGAGAGAGAGAGAGTAAGAGAGTTAGAGATAAAGTGAATGAAGATGGACAGAGTGAATGAATGGGGGAAATAGTGAGTGAGTGAGAGAGAAAGAGAGAGAGAGAGAGAGAGAGAGAGCGAACGAGAGAGAGTGAGACAGTGGGAGATTTGATGAGAGAGAGAGAGAGAGAGAGAGAGAGAGAGAGAGAGAGAGAGAGAGAGAGAGAGAGAGAGAGAGAGAGAGAGCTGAGCAGATGCATGTCATGTAATACTCATGTTATGTAACACGAGAATCCATATGTTTGTGTATTCTCATCTGTCATGTTATCAGTTAAATACCATTTGATTTTATCATGTATAATGTACACTCATGTACATTACTGTAGTTTGAATGGGAGACAGAATGAGTGAGCGTGAGAGTGAATGTGTGTGTGTGTGTGTGTGTGTGTGTGTGGGAGCATCACAATTTTTACTTCACACACTGTTTATGTACACATATTGCTTCTCCATGTTTAACATTTTTATGAGACTGCTCACGACAATTGTCAGTGCATATGTGTGAGTAAAGTGTGGGAGTTTGTTCATACTAGTTTCAATGCTCACGTGAGGCATTTTGTATGTGTCTAGATGTGAGGATGTGTGAGTGTGTGTGGAGGATCTGTGTGAGTGTGGGGATATGTGTGAGTGGGGATGTGTGGGTGGGGGAATGTGGGTGGGGGTATGCGTTTGGATGGGTTGAGGTGTGTGGGTGTTGGTGGGTAGGGATATTTGTGGGTGTTGGTGGGATGTGTGGATGGATGTGTGGGGGTGAAAGTAGGGGTGTGGGAATGGGAGTGGGGGATGTGTGTATGGGTGGAGGACATGTGTATGAGACGGGTGCGGGGGATGTGTGTTTGGGTGGGGGATATGTGTGGGTGGGTGGAGATGTGTGGATGGTTTGAGGAAGTATGTGTGGGTGGCGGGGTTGTGTGGGTAGGGGATTGTGTGGGTGGATTGGGGATGTAATGGCGGGTGGGGAGAAGTGTATGGTGTGTGGGTTTGGGATATGTGTGCGGTGTGTTGGTGGGGGATGTGCGGATGGGAGGTATGTTTGTGGTGGTATGGGTGAGGATATGTGTGTGGGAGGGGGATAGTTTGTGGTGTGGGGGTTGTGTGTGTGGGTGAGTAGGGTGTGTGTGATGGTTGGGAGAAGTATGTGTGGGTGTGGGGGTGTGGGGGTGGAAGATGTGTGCGTGGATGGAGAATGTGTGGGTGGGGGTGTATGCGTGGCTTAGGGATGTGTAGGTGGGTGAGGGATGTGTATATGTCGGGGTGGGATGCGTGAGTGGGTGGAGGATGTGTGTGGGTAGGGGTATTGTGATCGAGATATGTTTGGTTGGGGTGGGTGGGGGTGTGTGGGTGCGTAGTGGAGGATGTGTGCCTGAGTGAGTGAGTGTTAGTGGATGGGTGGGAAATGCATGTGTGGGTGGGGAGAGGTGCGTGGTGTGTTGGTTGGGGATATTGTGTGGGTGGGGTATGTGTGTGTGGGTGGGGGTATGTGGGGTGGATGGGTAAGGGTATTTGTGTGGGTGTGGATGGGAATATTGTGTGGTGTGTGGGTGGGGGATATGTGTGTGGTGTGTAGGTGCGGATGCATGGTGGTATGTGGGTGTGGGATGTGTTGGTGAGGGATATGTGTGCGGTGTGTGGGTTGGGAATATTGCGTGGTAGAGGATGTATGTGATGTGCGGGTGGGGGCGTGTGTGCTGGGGGATTGGGTTAGGGCATGTGTGGGTGGGTGGAGGATGTATGTGAGGGTGGTGGGGTGTATGTGAGTGGATTGAGGATGTATAGGTGGTTAGGGAGATGTGTGTGTGTGTCGGGGTAGGGAGATGTCAGTTGGTGGGAATGTGTGTGTATGGTTTGGGGATGTGTGAGTGGATTTGCGATGTGTGGGTTGGTGGGGGATGTGTTTGCGAGGGTGGGGAATATGTGGTCGATGGAGATGTGGCTGGGGGATGGGTGGTTGGAGGTGTGGGTGGGGGAGAGGATGTGTGGGTTTGGATGTGTATGTGGGTGGACGTGGGATGTGTGGGTTGGTGGGGGATGTTTGTGGGTGGCGAATATGTTTTGGTTGGGGGAATAGGTGAGGGTAGTGTGCGTGGGTGGGGGATGTGTAGGAGGAGGATGGGTTGGTTGGTGGGGTATGTATGTGTCCCTGGGTGTGTGTGTGTGGGTAGGTGGGGTTGTGTGTATGGGTGGGGTGATGTATGGGTAGGTGGGAGATGGGCCTCATAACATGGTAATTTGTCTTGATTATGTTTACAACATTCATTTCACAATGTTTATCTTTCTTCCTATGTAAATGTATAATGCTCTTGATGAACGAAAGACGAGTGATTGGAAGGGCCGAATGTAAGACTGGCCTGCGTGCCCAATTTGTTACCCTTTTAAAATAAAGTTGATTTGGTTTGATTTATTATTCTTTGTTGTCAAAGATTTGCTTCACAAGTGATGTTGAATGAAAGAATGTATGAGAGGAAAGAAAGAAGAAGGGCAGAATGTCAGACGGGCCTGCGTGCCCAATTCTTAATCCTTTGAAAATAAAGATTGTTCGTTCGTTCATTCGTTCCGACGTTCGTTCGTTTGTTCCGTGTTCATAATTGGTTGGACTTTGCACCTAAAATGTATTTATTCTCTAGAATGTTCTCGAAGGGAGTATATTGTCAAGATAATGTTACCTGGGTTTCATTTACAAATGATTTTGTTTTGGTTTGCTGGCTTTGAACTCAAGTGTAGTCCATACCCGTGATACTACTTCTCTAGTAGTGCAGCTGTACATAACAGCTGCACTACTTTGTGTCATTTTATATTGTTTACATTTTCACAGCTTTTACCGCAGTTCCACCAAATTTTATTCATATTGTTACTACTTCTAGTGCACTGGGCTGATTTTTGCGTGTGAATTAGCTTTCCCTATTACCTTGGGGGAGAACTCCATCCGACTTCTGATGTACTTGTAATTTACGGTCCCGAGTCAAAGACAAAAAATGACAAATTTTAGTCCAGCTGACCGGTGTAGGGGTTGAACCCGCTACCTCAGCATCAGCTCACGGGAAGTTTAAGAGCGAGCGTTCTTATCCTCTCGGCCATGCATCCACAAGTGATGTCTTCTATTATCTTCTTCTACTTCGAAAGTACACAGAAATTCACGTCTTAAATTATCTCTTCAAACACAGAGGCAATTGTTAGTAAAGGTCTCTTTTACACGCTTAAAGAGCATTATTCACATAGAGCTAGATCCAACTTTGTTAGACCAAACTGCACCCAGTGGCTGATGTGCTCATATCACGCCAAACGCTTTCACTTCCAAGACATTTCCTGGTATCCTTTTACGCTGGGTTGACCTGGGGAACCCCTGGTCAATTAAAAACATTCGAACCCGCCATGGTTTCATAGAGGGAGAGAATGTTCTCTTGATTGCCTTTTATCCCTTGGGGTATTGCGTGTTGTGAAATTGTGATAATCGCTTAGTTTTTATCCTTACAGCAAGACCTGTCATTGCGTGTACTTCAGAAGAACACGAAACAAGAGTTCAAATGAGGACAGCTTGGTGGAAAAATGTGGAAACTGTTGACGATCATAGGGCTGTTGAAGATAAGGGCAGATCGCGCATCGGAATATCCAGCGTGCTATGATGTCCGTTCTTGACTTAACTCAAAACAAGGGCAGTCATGAAATGGACTTAGATGACCAAAGTATGGGTGGAGTTACACTTGTCTAAGATAACTATATTTGGGAAAATATAAAGGGATGTGAGATTACGTCGGTGCAGTAGAGTTAAAATAATCTAGTATAGTGTTAGTGCATGTGGGGTTATAATGATAAGCGTCGACATTGCAGTAGAGATAATGTGATTTGATACAACAATGGGGGAGAGATAAAGTGATGTGAGACAAAAATGGGTAGAGATAATGTGATCTAAAGCGACAATAAGGTAGAGATCGAGTGATATGAGACGACAATAGGGTAGAGATAAAGTGATCCAAGAAGACAATGGGGTAGAGATAGAGTGATCCAAGACGACATTGGGGTAGAGATAGAGTGATACAAGACGACAATGGGGTAGAGATAAAGTGATCCAAGAGGACAATGAGGTAGAGATAAAGTGATCTGAGACAACATTGGGGTAGAGATAAAGTGATCTGAGACAACATTGGGGTAGAGATAAAGTGATCCAAGAAGACAATGGGGTAGAGATAGAGTGATCCAAGACGACATTGGGGTAGAGATAGAGTGATCCAAGCGGACAATGGTGAGGAGATAAAGTAATCCAAGACGGCAATGAAGAAATCTCGCAGCAGGAGCCTGGTATAGTATGTGACGTGCTAGGATGGTCACGTGTTGAAGACCTGAATTAACGGAGCAATAGGTGGCCAGTTTTTCCTTCTCTTAGCGGACGACGGAAGCAGAAGTGGAACTCCCGTCCGACCGCTCTCATGCAAGACATTACATTACCGCGCACGCTCTGATAATTGTTTGGTCTAGTTGCATATCATTTACAGGACGTCACAGTCAACCCTAGAATGCTTTAGTTGTTTGTGATTTCTTGGCAGTAAACGTTGAGTAGTTTGCCATTGCTTTCAAACAATTATACGATACCAATTAAGTGATCACGACGGCACATCGGATTGTAGGTTTGTCTTCAAGCCTGTTCGTCAAGTGTTCGAGTCCCAGTCACGTAGATTAAAAAAAAAAACAACAACACACAATTGACCAGGCTCCCAGGTCGAACCAGCCAAACATGGTCACTAGGAAATACTCTGGGAAATAAATGCGTCCGGTGTGACATTGACTATATCATCTTTCGAGTGACGATTGGTCTACACAAATATAGGGCTTGCCAATACGCTTTGCTTTTACTAAATAAGACCGTTGACACGAGCACCTGTGCTTTACTTTGACTTAATGTGACCGTTAACACGGTCTAGGAGTGCTGTAATTAATACGACCGTTGACACGGTCACCGGGTACACTACATTAGACAGGAAATTATAGACACTCTGGGCATGAGTAATCCACGAGGAAGGTGAAATAGCCAATGAACTAGCTTCTTTCCAGCAGCGTGTGACGAAAGCTTTGTTCTGTAACCTAGGTTATCAGGCTGGTTTTTAAAAAAAAATGAAAACGAATCCTAGCATTGCTAGGGCATGAACACGGATCGCAGGCATATTAATCTAGTTCAGTAACCATTCAGCTACAGATATCTTGCTGGCTTGACCCTAACCCCCACCCCACATATTAATCTAGTTCAGTAACCATTCAGCTACAGATATCTTGCTGGCTGGACCCCAACCCCCACCCCACATATTAATCTAGTTCAGTAACCATTCAGCTACAGATATCTTGCTGGCTGGACCCCAACCCCCACCCCACATATTAATCTAGTTCAGTAACCATTCAGCTACAGATATCTTGCTGGCTGGACCCCAACCCCCACCCCACATATTAATCTAGTTCAGTAACCATTCAGCTACAGATATCTTGCTGGCTGGACCCCAACCCCCACCCCACATATTAATCTAGTTCAGTAACCATTCAGCTACAGATATCTTGCTGGCTGGACCCCAACCCCCACCCCACATATTAATCTAGTTCAGTAACCATTCAGCTACAGATATCTTGCTGGCTGGACCCCAACCCCCACCCCACATATTAATCTAGTTCAGTAACCATTCAGCTACAGATATCTTGCTGGCTGGACCCCAACCCTCACCCCACATATTAATCTAGTTCAGTAACCATTCAGCTACAGATATCTTGCTGACTGGACCCCAACCCCCACCCCACATATTAATCTAGTTCAGTAACCATTCAGCTACATATATCTTGCTGGCTGGACCCCAACCCCCACCCCACATATTAATCTAGTTCAGTAACCATTCAGCTACAGATATCTTGCTGACTGGACCCCAACCCCCACCCCACATATTAATCTAGTTCAGTAACCATTCGGCTACATATATCTTGCTGACTGGACCCCAACCCCCACCCCACATATAATGGTGCATAGCATTATATGACACGTTGCTAAAACTTCAGAGAATATCGAAGTGCTATATAAGCATATTTTTGTTTTAAAAATTGGAAACCGCAAAGAATTAGACCGCTTTATAAAATACAATGCACAAAACGTCGAAAGTCTAAGCGACAAGTTGTCGTCAGCAAACAATAATATGACAACGCATCATTTACAAACAACGAAGATGACAAAACGGTGATTACATTAAGGCTTATAAAGCAGAAAGAAATAACATATGTGGTACTTAACTTAGGTGTTCCAAATATGACAATACAGATCATATACGGATTTAACCATGTGAAGCATGGACAAAATCTTAGAAACATTAGATATTAGTGGAAATGCGGTTTCGAAGAAAAGATTTAGAGAACACAATGTAAAGACAAAAGAAATAATGAGGCAGTCCTTCAAAAAGAAAATGAAAACAGTAAACTGATTAGAGAAATTACGCGTGGACAGTGAAGATTTTTGGGGCAGATTATAAGGAGAAATGAGCATGGAAAGTTAGTGACAACTGACAACATTAATATATATATATATATATATATATATATATATATATATATATATATATATATATATATATATATATATATATATATATATATATATTAATGTTGTATATATATAGTTATATGATTGATTGATTAATTTAAGAACCGACATCACAGTATTCGGGCCATTCCCATACGCGCTCCGTCCCCATCCTCAGCAGCCAGCGAAGAGTTCCAACACCGATAGTACCAGCAGCAATCTGATTGTATGTCCGTCTCGCCGTTCCTCCGAGCTACGAGCGTCTGCAAGATCCCCTCGTCACTCCTCGCTATCTCATTCTTTCCAGACCATGGTGATCCATTTGCTCCTCCGAGGTGTACACGTGCTCCCACAAGGCCGCAACCACGTCTGCCTTGTCAAGCATCAATACTCCACCAAGTTTTGCAGAGCCAGCCAATCTGTCCGCCTGTTCATTTCCGATCACACCGGCATGCCCCGGAGAAAAGATCCAGGCGATGCTTGTCACCCGTGACCTCCGAAGCGAAGCAAGCCACTCTGCCCGATGCTGGTTATATATATATATATATATATATATATATATATATATATATATATATATATATATATATATATATATATATATATATAAGGGTCGTTCGTTTAAAACCCGTTCCAATGGCTTTATTACAAAAGCATGAAAGACACATTAACAGGTGTGGTAGAATTAAACAAAGCAATTTGAAATTTAAACAAACAATTAAACAAAAAAAGTTGAATAAATTATTCACCATGGGTTGGAAAAAAAAAAGAAAAAAAGTCTCCGTAGGCAACGAGGCAAGCATCCCATTGCTTACGTAGGCGGCGAATGGCGTCCGCAAGAAAGGTTTGTGGTTGCTCACTGAACCAAGTGTTTACCACGTTCATTACGTCTGCATCTGCGTGAAATCGTTGCCCCTTGAGAGCTTTTTATTTTAGAAGACCGAACAAATGAAAATCACATGGTGACAAATCAGGACTATACGCTGGATGTTGCAGAATTTTCCACTTCTTCCAAGATAATGCTTTCTGCACAATCTTTGCAACTTGCGGGGAAGCATTATCGTGTAACAAAATCACACCGCAAGAAAGCATGCCGGGTCGTTTATTCTTGATGGCTTTTTGCAGCTTGTCTAGTGTTTCCAAGTAGTGGGTAGAGTTGATGTTGACACCAGGTTCTTTAAAGTCGGCCAACAATAACCCTTAATGGTAAAAAACATGTCTCAGCATAATCTTACCGGCGGAAACCTGTAATTTGAAATTGTTTGGCTTTTTGGTGATCCAGCATGCTTCCATTGCATGCTCTCTATTTTGCTGCTCGGCTCAAAGTGATGACACCATGATTCATCTCCTGCCACTATGCGGAAGAGAAATGCATCACCTCCACCCTGTGACGCAGCAAGTGGTTCAAACATCATAATATGCGTTCCTCTTTTTGGTGGTCAGTCAACATCCGCTGTACCCACTGCGAACACACCTTCCGATATTGCAGTTTCTATGACTTTTTGAATTGTCCCAATTGACATATCAAATTCTATCGTTAGTGAACGTATGCTTCGACAACGGTTCATCTGTACTGCTGCATCAATTTTGGCGATGGTTTTTTTTCTGTTGCAACAATATGTGCTTGACCCGGCCGTGGAAGATCTGTCGTGAGCTGACGTCCTTTCCGAAAGATTCGTTACCAGTCTGTCACTTTTGTCTTCGACACACATTTGTTACCGTACGCTGCCAGCATTCTTCGATGAATGTGCACTGGTCTACATCCTTCAAATGAAAGAAACTGAATCACCGCTCTTTGAGCTTCTTTGGACGGATGTTGGATCAACACGGCCAGTTTCTCAACGGTCAGAAACAGAACCTATGCATCATGGGACGATAAGCACTTGCTCTTTTATTCATTGGTCAGTACTTATCACATGACTATGACATGATCATGTTCAACGTACGTAATCAAGCGCTGTGCGGCCCGAACGGATTTCAAATGAACGCTCCTAATACACACACACACACACACACACACACACACACACACACACACACACACACAAATAACTTGACAACAGCGCATAACAGGAACAAGAACACAGGCCAGATCAAAGAATGGTAATCGTCGTAAGCTAACTGACAAGGCACATGCTGATGACGTTACAATCTAGGAAAGTACTTACCAAGAACCACCAAGCCATCATTACGAGAACAGTAGACTTCCCTGGAGCGGGTTAGCTTGTCCCATCCACTGGTAACCCACTGGAACTGAGAGCAGTATTCAGCATGGCAAGTTTTATCCTCCCATAGAGTGCCATCACAGGGCGCGTTGTTGGATGAAGGATAGGCCAATATAGCTCGGGATCGGGCCTGGACTCCGACTGTGAAACCTGCAGATAACAACAACAGAACTGAAATAGGTAATCACATGAAGACAGATAACAACCACAAATCTGAAATAGGCAATCCCATGAAGACAGATAACAACCACAAATCTGAAATAGGCAATCACATGAAGACAGATAACAACCACTGATCTGAAATAGGCAATCACATGAAGACAGATAACAACCACATAGCTTTAATAGGCAATCACATGAAGACAGATAACAACAACAGAGCTGTAATAGGCAATCACATGAAGACAGATAACAACCATAGAGCTATATTAGGCAAGCACATGAAGGTAGATCACAATCACAGAGCTGAAATTGGCAATCACATGATGTCAGATAACGATCACAAATCTGTAAAAGGCAATATCATGCAGGTAAATAATAACACTAAGATATAATAGACAATCACTTGAAGGCAAATAATATCACTGAGCTGCAATATACAATTACACGAAGACAGATAGAAAATCAGCAAGCTTCAAGAGACAATCACGTGGTTAGAACAAGATTACACGATGCATGATAACCTTTTAGAGATTAACATCTTTTTAGAGATAACAGATTGATAACTAGTGATCACATTGTCAAAATGATTGAGACTGGCGGCAACTGAGAACAATCGTTTCACAGATTGCTTAGATTGGTGACAAGTGATTAACATCTTTCAAAGGATGAATGCGATTCGCGACAAGTGATTGAAATCTTTTTTACAGATTACTTAATTGGTTACAACAAGAAGGTCATGTGTGCACATTAATATTCCTTCGGCAGTCTCATATTTTCCCTTGTCATCATGTATCCATAAGAACCATCTTACAGGTTGTTAGACAAGTGTTCAATCCGTTTCTTCTTTTAGGACGTCCAAAAGACGACAACTTTTTGTTCTGCCTTGGCTTGGATGTTTATCTGTCGGCGAATTTTCCTCCGATAGCTTCTATAAAAAGTGTTTATCTTTTACAATCACTATTCAGTATCTTATTGCCAAGAACGCCTATGAGAGTTCAGGGAACGTTATACCAGCGTCCGTCTATCCGTCCGTCTGTCCGTCCGTCCATCCGTCCGTCCGTCCGTCCGTCCGTCCGTCCGTCCGTCCGTCCGTCCGTCTGTCTGTCTGTCTGTCTGTCTGTCAACCCAATCTTCAGCTGGAGAAGGCGCCAAATAGTATTCACAAATAGTATTCATAAATGTGCCAAGAAAGTCCATTAAGATTACAATATTTGACACTAATGGCATCAAAAGAAAACAAGTAAGGATAATTTAAATAAATTAATATAATAACCATAAACAGTAATTTCAATTAATATACTTTTCGTTAACTTTAATATCCCTCTTTGTTAACGAAAGCCGTATAAGGGTGGGCGTTGTCTTGCAGCAATACTAATCCTTTTGAGAGAAGATCCGGCGTTTCGATCATCGTGCGGGCTTAAGTTTGTTCACAAACATGCCATAGTGGCACCGAGAACTAGTCGCAGTTTCATCCCTATCCTGAAAACGTACCAATATAGGGCCCCTGAAATCTTCAAAAATTGCCATCATGATTTTCCTACTGTTTCATCAATGACGCCATGTCTTCCATTGTGAAATATTTCCGCCCATTCATACATTCTCTCTAAACTCAAACAACTATCTCCATAATTATTTATGGATTTATGGACCTGGATTTGTTTTTGCAAGAGCTATCCAACTATTTAGTTATTTAATTAAAAAGAAATTTAGAAAACATTACTAAAGTTGCTAGGTCTAATACCCCCACCTACCTTGATCGTGCCGGTCTCCTGGCTTAAAGGTCGCTAACCTCTCCGTAATCTCGTATACTCTCGTAAGTAACGTGACGACGGTGAGAATCAGCAGTGGTTCGAATCGGGTCGGTAACTTACGGGGTATGTGAGCCGGACGCCCAGAAAGCAATGGCAAACTACTGAGCGTTTAGTCGTTTAGACATTGGATCAACATCACGGCACACGGTTCAACCCATAAGTGCACCGTTTTCCTCCTAACTCAAACCTGAGTCTGGAGAAACTCAGCTCAATGCACGAATTCCGTTGCATCGGCGAGGATCCTGAAATACTTGTATAGATTTTTAACTCGAAATTTTGCCCGGGCAGGGCCTTTAGGCTACTCTTTTTCGATTTCCAACTGCCAAGGGATTTTTTACGTGCGCAACAATACACAGGGGTGTCCGATCTCACTACCCAGAGACCAGGGGAAATTTTGTTACTGGAAGTCCAGGTGGAGTTTTTAGATAAATCCTGGTCCTCACCGAGGCCTGAACTCGGGACCTCTAGCACTCGAGGCGGACACCATACCTCGAGACCACTCAGCCTCCCCCCTCCCCCAATAAATCAACATACAGCTGAAAGATGCTGATGTTGACAGCGATGTCCTGTAAAGGATATGCAAAACATTTATTTATTACCTTGATCGTAGTCCTCACAGCTGATGAAACAGTCAGACCAAGATGACCACTCGGACAATTTGCATTCTCCCGGACAAGGCACGTGACACGGACGGGAAGTCTGGGGAATAAAACAGCACAGGTAAAATTATACAGCGGCGGTCATGTGTTCGAATTCCCATAGAGCACGATTTCTTTTTGTGTAAAATTGGCCTAGACTGACAGGTCGAGCTATTCTAACATATGTTTAAAGTTTACAATTGACCTAGACTGACAGGTCGAGCTATTCTAACATATGTTTAAAGTTTACAATTGACCTAGACTGACAGGTCGAGCTATTCTAACATATGTTTAAAGTTTACAATTGACCTAAACTGACAGGTCGACCTATTCTAACATATGTTTAAAGAATTGTCCTGCGTTGTAAAGGCAGTTGGTGTGAATGTGACCACATCACCCATGGAGTGTTGATGGGTGTAAAAAAATACTGGACTAGCATCATATACTCAGTACACAGCAACTGGTAGCCATGGGTTCGGGCCGCGTCAGGGTGGATTAGGCGGTTTAACAATACATTGATCTGTACACCCAGGTCGATCATAAATGATAATCAGGACATGTCTTGGGAAGTACAAGTCACATGAACTACCTAGTGCTGATTGGTCAATAAAATATGGGTCTAAATCCATATGCCATGGGTTGCTAAGGCGTGTCAAAGAGTTCTTGACTTACTTATCATATATCATATATATACTTATCATATATCATATATGTATATACTTATCATATATCTAAAACATAACGGAAAGTTAACACGGTCTACAAACGCCTGAAGAAGTCGGATGTGTCAGCCGAAAGACGGAAATATCGCTGCTCTGTTGTAAACTGGCACATTTTACGTCCAAAACCAACATTTCCGACGAATGAAGAAGACGAATATACCAAATACTTCAAATAGCGTCATAGCGAGAAAACACGTGATTTACTTCTGCTGTTTTACATAATGCTCAGTCCAGTACCATTTACACAGACAATTAACCACTAAGACACAGTCACAACTTAAATACCTGTTTGCTTTTGTTTTCGAATATTTCCTTTTTCCCACATCAATACTTATGAGAACATCTAAGGAGTACACACAATATTGCAAGAGAGTAATCTAATGCATATCCAACCGGTTTCATCAAGCGTCACTGCCAGCCAATCAAACCTACATCCACAGAATCAATGGTTCCCAAACTTTAAGCGTTTCTTCAACTCACCTTTCGAGGAGTCGATGTAATTAACGAATATACAATTAATTTAAAGAGTTGTACGCTGAAAACTCTTTGCTCCTAAACCAATGATCAGATATAAAACCACCCCGATATCTACACCATCTGTGAAAGAACCATTGTCTCCATACACCAAATAAAACTGCATTGATCAATTCTAGTGTGAGTGCCAAGCGGATTACATAGGTAGGACGGAAAGCAAATCGAGTAGCCGAACATAAACCATGGACACATGGAATTCGGTCATCACGGAACATTTGTTGTTAGCAATCGGAGATTTAACACACAGGATGCAGTTCGTATACTGTATACAATAAACAATAATAGATCGCTCAAATATATCGAAACATTATCTATTAGGAGATTCCAGCCGTTGCTATGCAGACAGAAAGGCATCCCGCTGAGTGTGCGTGATTACGACATGCGTTCATAAAACCTTCACCAGAGCCGACTGTAGGTGTATATGACTAAGTGAACATATATTTCTGCCGTTTAGTAATGTAAGTATGCCTGTAGGTAAACATATATCTACCGTTTAGTAATGTAAATATGACTGAAAGTAAACATCTATTTGCCATTTAATAATGTAAATATGACAAAAGGTAAACATATATCTGCCATTTAGAAATGTAAACATGACTAGGTAAACATATATCTGCCATTTAGTAATGTAAATATGACCGAAGGTAAACATCTATCTGCCATTGAGTAATGTAAATATGACCGAAGGTAAACACATACCTGTTATAGTAATGTAAATATTTACCTGCATGATCAGTATTTCAGGTTCAATGCCACACAGAGAAGGTACGACAAGTCTCCCTTCGTCATTGAGGCAGGAGATGTTTCTTTCCTGTTCACCACTGCCACAGGCACCTTGCTGTAGAAAACGTGACAGGAGAACTGTAAACAACGATGCTGCATCAACAGTCTGAAGCTACTTCGACTTAACTATGATCAGCAATTATGCTAACTGCCTTAACATCGATAGATAGTGTCAGAATTCACAGTAATGATGACATTGGCTTGAAAAGAGCGGAATAATAAGTGAATAAGCACAAGAGATAGCTTGTTGCTCAACAGCAAACTGGGATAATTAGTTTTTGTTGTTGTTAATGTTGTCGTCGTCGTTATCGTTGTCCATGAGGTTGTCGTCCTCGTCGTCGTCGTCCTCCTCCTCCTACCCTCCTCATCCTTCTCCCCCTCCTCCTACTCCTCTTGTTCATCCTCATCTTCCTCCTCTTTATTCCTCCTCTTTTTCCTCCTATTCTTTCTCCTATTCTTCCTCCTTTTCTTCCATCTCTTCTTCTTCTTCTTCTTCTTCTTCTTCTTCTTCTTCTTCTTCTTCTTCTTCTTCTTCTTCTTCTTCTTCTTCTTCTTCTTCTTCTTCTTCCTATTCCTCTTGTTCCTTCTACTCCTCTTGTTCCTTTTCTCCTCCTCCCCCTTCTCCTTCTTTCTTCTTCTTCTTCTTCTTCTTCTTCTTCTTCTTCTTCTTCTTCTTCTTCTTCTTCTTCTTCTTCTTCTTCTTCTTCTTCTTCTTCTTCTTCCTATTCCTCTTGTTCCTTCTACTCCTTTTCTTCCTTTTCTCCTCCTCCTCCTCCTTCTTCTTCTTCTTCTTCTTCTTCTTCTTCTTCTTCTTCTTCTTCTTCTTCTTCTTCTTCTTCTTCTTCTTCTTCTTCTTCTTCTTCTTCTTCTTCCTATTCCTCTTCTTCCTTTTTTTCTCCTCCTCCTCCTCTTCCTCCTCCCCCTCCTCAATAATGTATTGATCTTCAGTAAACCCCCGCTAAACTTCACTATTATTTGCTATCCCCTACTAGTCTCCTATTCTCTATTCATCCATATTATTCGTCTATGTCACCAATTATTTTTGTTATTTCTACTTCTCTCTCTCTCTCTCTCTCTGTGTCTCTCTCTCTGTCTCTCTCTCTCTCTCTCTCCCGCTCCCTCTCTCTCTCTATCTCTCTCTCTCTCTCTCTCTCTCTCTCTCTCTCTCTCTCTCTCTCTCTTTGTCTTGTGAGTTACACAGAGGAAGGCCTTTCCTGTTATACTAACTACTAACAGTTGTTTTCGTTGTGCGCCCAATCCAGTACTACCCTCTTTTCCTCTTGATTCTTGAAATATGTATAGTTCACTTTTACAAGCTCCACATTAATGATTTCCTCATACCATTATAGCCCTTCTCTTCTGTGAGGGCACCAATAATTGGATGTTTGCACTTTATTAATACTTGGTTTAGTCCTTCTCCACGTTTTTAATTCATACAGCAATACTAATTTAACCCGAGGGTAAAATTGTCTAAGTTTTGTTTTAGATTTAATTTAATTCGATTCCTACCAATGTCCTGAAGCTATGGAGGCTTTTCCGGTTGCGTATTTATGACAGAGGATTTACATCGCGAGGTTATAATTTTTCAAAAGCATAACCTTCTTTGATAACTTATAATTCCTTAGGGGAATAATCTCTTCCATGGATCACAGAATATATCAACAGTGTGCGGCAATTCAATAGCACAAGTGAGTCCCAAAACGTGTGTATACCAGAATCGAGACAGATATAACAAGTATACAAATATAACAATAATAGGGCCTTTCTATCATAACTGATAACTCCATAAGTGAAACAATCTCATCCCGTAGATCACAGAAAATACCAGCAGAGTATGCCCGGTGAATCCCACAATAAGTACATACCAGAATTGAAAATGGTATTCAAAGTATAAAACCATAGTGATCGAGCTTTCTACATACCTTCAAGCTTGTGGGGCATATGGTTTCAAGTCCCATGTTTTTGCACATCAAACAGGGTGATGTCGTGATATCATGTTATCGTCTTTACTTCCAGAGACATTTTAGGCAGAGACGTCCTGTACTAAATCTCAGTCCGTCACCTGCTGACCTACTTTAACGTTTCCCTGGTTGAGGGGATGGGGGGATGAACACTTACCACACCTCTCCAACGGTGTCCCAATAGCTAGGGGAGTGAAGGAGATGTCTTATTTCTCCTTTCTTGTGGGATGTCCCTGCCCAACCACTCACCACAAGGTAGGGTTTGCAATATGATATGCATCATGTGATGCAGCCTATTCACGTCGTTCTGTTCCATTTCCAACTCTCCATGAGTTGTTCAGTTGCGCAACCTACACACGTTCACAAGTTCTTCCCCGCACTTATCTGAGAAGGCTAGATTTCTGATTCACTTATCTATAATCAGTAATAGGTAGAATTAGACGTAGACACATTTTGGTCATGCTACTAGAAGAAATAAATTGGAGAACTTGGTGACAACTGCCAAGATCAATGGGAAGAGAGCAAGGGGAGGGCAAAGAAGTAAATACCTGGATGGCTTGGCCACGTTGTATGGTCGACACAAGACCACTGAGCTGATCCACGACTCTGTTGATCGAGTGAGATGGCAAAACATGGTCGCCACGCTTACAGACATGGCAAATGATGATGATGATGATGAATAGGTAGAATATATATATATATATATATATATATATGGAGTCTTCTTCTTCTTCTTCTTCTTCTTCTTCTTCTTCTTCTTCTTCTTCTTCTTCTTCTTCTTCTTCTTCTTCTTCTTCTTCTTCTTCTTCTTCTTCTTCTTCTTCTTCTTCTTCTTCGGCATTGAACATTTTATATTCGTCTGTTCCGGCATGCTTTGTGGTGAAGGAGTTCCTGTATACCCGCGTTCGGATTACAGCTGCGAGCGATTTGGACGTTGTATGGTCGACACAAGACCACTGAGCTGATCCACGACTCTGTTGATCGAGTGAGATGGCAAAACATGGTCGCCACGCTTACAGACATGGCAAATGATGATGATGATGATGATGAATAGGTAGAATATATATATATATATATATATATATATATATATATATATATATATATATATATATATATATATATATATATATATATGGAGTCTTCTTCTTCCTCTTCTTCTTCTTCTTCTTCTTCTTCTTCTTCTTCTTCGGCATTGAACATTTTATATTCGTCTGTTCCGGCATGCTTTGTGGTGAAGGAGTTCCTGTATACCCGCGTTCGGATTACAGCTGCGAGCGATTTGGAAGCAGACCGCCATTTACGAAATAGTATGTTTGCCGGTCGTTCAGAAAGCAATGGCAAACTACTGAACGTAAACTTGCCAGGAGACTACAACAGCAAACAGTGATGGTATTGACTGCGACGTCTTGTAAAGGATATGCAACAAACTAACTGTTCCGAAAAGGGCACTTAATAAGACGGTGGGCCTGGGATCTTTATCGGTCGCCGACTATACGTCTTGTAGGATTGCTTCTGTGGTCTTTGGTTCGATCCTAATTGGGTGTATCCGAACTTATAAACAAAATGACGTAGGATATCAGGTCGACTTAGCCTAAAATGGCTACCAGGAAATGTATAGGGAAGAAAAGACGGCTTGTGTAACAATGAACAGATAACCCACGAGTGCCGACTGGTCAATAAACATGGTCCTAACTGTGTATGACCAGTGTAACTTAAGGTCTGTAATTGGCACCTTTACGTGGACTTTACTTACTCTAGTTAGTTAGCCGACAGATGACCATCACGGCACATAACCAGATTGCATTCATGGGTGGGGTATATACCCATGCCTGTTGCCTGTACTTCCTATGACATTCGCTGGTATCCATTTCTGACTGGGTCGATCCTGGGAGCCCAAGTCTATGAAAACACAAAATCACGCCTTAAAGAGGAATTGAATAGGTGATCATCACTCCAGCTACTGAGGCTCAACGATTCGAGATTAAATAGTCACTAGTACACCCTTGTTAACGTGGCCAATATGAATGCCATGGAAGCTGAAGAACCATCTCTGTAATGCAACTGTGAAAACTGTCATCCTCTACCGCTTATAGTACTTTGCGTAGTATGACAGGTGTGTCCTGAGCCTAGGGAATTAAGGCCGCCTGGCTAGTGCAGTAGCCGCGAACTGCTGCAGGCTAGGGTTTCTTGTTACTCCCGACAGAACGAACGAACGAACGAACGAACGAATGAACGAACAATCTTTATTTTCAAAGGGTTAAGAATTGGGCACGCAGGCCTATCTTACATTCTGCCCGTCTTCTCTAATTCCTCTGATACATTATTTCATTCAATATCAGTTATGAAGCTAATCTTAGACACCAAAAGAACAATAGGCATTAATACGCGTGAAAAATAATCAATAATACATGACTCACTGAGGCAATGTTTGCCATGGGCATGATACATATCTAAGGAAGGTGTAACGTGCCATACATATGGGAATGTTTATTAACATTATATGATTATAAACACCGAGGATTCAAATTTGGGTCTCATGAAGGAGAACTCAGCAATCTTAGCCTCTCGGTCAGTTATATGGCTAAGATATTAAATTCAAAAGCTTCAGAACTCGATATTTATAAATAGGCAACAACCATTGTTACACACATCATCATTAATACAATTTTCTAGACGTAACCTATATGCCATATCTGATAACCAGCTTTAAGTAATAATTGCAAGTGAATCATCAATGGCTGCAATGTCAGATTCTATCTCCAATCTCATACTAGATACTTCAGCCTTGTATCGTTCACATCGTTATGTCCTGAAGGTTCTCCATTAACAGGCGAGCCCGCACAAGTAATGCAATTTCCTGAGCGCTGAATGTGAGTCAGATACGATTTGCAGTTTTACATAAGAATTACAAGTGAATCATCAAAGGACTTCGATAAACAATTTTATTTCCATTCAGCACTATGCTGTAGGCCCTTTGTCAACAACCAATGTTTCAGGCATCATCGGATTACTTCTCCCACACCACACAAGAAACTTGCAAGTCGTGTGAGAGGAAATAAATTATACATTTTATTGCCGTTGGCTCTTTACAATTACAAAACAGTCGCTATCAAATCACACACAAAGCCACAGAATTGCCTATCACTAGTTTCCTAACCCTATTGCTAATCTCTATCTATTTGGCTACACAAAACTCCTATCAACACTAAACGATCTGCTCGCTACGAAGTCAGTCCCCAGTCTGACTTTCCTACTCGCGTGGCTACACAGCACGCGGAAGGACCTTGATGCGTCCTTCGGCTTTTTGCGTGCCGTTACATTCAGCACGCTTGTATTAGCTGTCTCCTATTGAGTGGCAATCGTGGCTATCACGTAGGCGTGATTCTGTCGTGACCAGAGTGCTAACTATCTGGTCGACGTCTCCGTGTCTCATGAGAGAACTAGTTAATAGTCCCCCATTCTATCACCTACCCTGCCCTTATATCGGGGCAATGTATTACCTCTAATCTACTTGAGGTTGACCACTCTTCCCGGTGGTCTTCTATCTTGAGGCAGACCTCCGGCCGCTATGTTTCAGTCTTTGATACACACCCTCCCCTCCTGTGTTGCGTCATCAACTTTGACTCATTGGTTGTGACGCAAGAGGTTTCTAAAAAATTATTGTATCTAATTTTTGTCAAAGACTGTAGATAACCTGGCTTTGGGTAACTCCATAGACTCCTACTGACTATTGTCACAATGTAGTATCACTTTACTTGGCTACTGGCAATCGCCACAAACTTGTCTGGTTGGCGTGAGCCCTCTTCTCAATCGCAATATTATATTAATTAGAGGTATGTCTGAACCGGACCGTTGTCTTATAAGACCTGCCCTCACATAGTAAATTAACTCACTACCCATACAAAGTTGACTTTCTTAGGGTCAACACATGAATTGCTTCATGTCCCCCATATAATATTAAACAACCATTATACAAGCTGTGTGCGACAGGCTTTACCTATTTCGCTTCCGCGTGTAAAGTTATCTTTCACTGTTAAGTTAGTGTTTCGTCGTCTATAATGTCCCCTGACCCGGAGTTATCTCCCTTTGATCTACAAACAATGTTGCAATTTATATGTTTTTTTTCCTGGATGTTTGCGTGTTTGGATCTAACTAATAGTATAATCTAACTTCTATCATGTGTATCTAACTATCATGTGTATGTAAGTTAGTTTTCAAGTGCCATAATTCGGTTAAATGTGGCCACAAACAAGTGTATAACACTAATTCGTGACTACGTTTCCGTCTTATGAGACTTAAAATACTTTCTCTAAGATCTACACTAAACTACACACAACACATTCAAGACAGCACATTTTCACCATTGAAACAAACATTTGACGCAGACAAAAAATAAAAAGTCGCGTTGAGCGGCAGAAAAAATCCGCTGACTGATCTCACTCTCTCTTGTATAATTTACATTTGCTCTCCCTTTCACACTTCTGTCACACATCTTTTACCCTTACTTCTGTCACACATCTTTCACCCTCACAATTATTTAAAAACCTTGGAGTGACACTGTACAAGTTTGGCTCAGTTTGACAAAGTTGAGCTTAAATGACTGTGCGTAAATTGCTGCACGAGTCATGTATTTACAAACTATTTACATGTAAGAGAAAGGGTTGATGGTTTGTACCCTGGTATTATTAACCACTATATTCTACTGCAATAATACTCTAAATACTGACATCCTAATACTAGTTCTATAAATATGTATTTAATGTGTTAACTATTTTCATTTATTTTGCCACATTAATCCTAATATTTATCTAATTTAAGGGAAGTCATCTAACTATTTAAAATGAGATTGATGTGAGATGAGTTATGTCCCTTCCTGAAATGGGTGATGTGAAATGTAATGAATTATGTACCTTTCTGAAATGGGTAATGTGAAATGTAATAAATTAAATGCAATGAATTATGTACCTTTCTAACATGGGTGATGTGAAATATAATAAAATTATAACTAATGTTTTTAAATGACAAATTATATGATTGATGATCTTACTCTAAATGGTGTAAATGATGTATGTTTACTTGTATAATCCTTTTATCCTATTACGGTGTAAACTAATCATAATACTAAATGATAACGTTTGTTAAATGGACTGGCTCATTAAGATGGAATGAACTCAAGTGAAATGAACCTAAGTGAAATGTAACAAACTAAATGGTAATATTACTATCTAAATTTAATCCTAGTTTATATTTAGCTGTTATTACGTTTAAATTACTATCCTAATCTACTTTTAAGCTAATAAGTGGGTAAATTAATGATCTATGTAACCTACTAAAAAAAAATGAAACTATTATATTTCCTAACTCTAAATGTAAATTAAAGTGATATACTCTACCTATAATTTATCACTATATTAAAATATTATAATACATATCACAATCAGTATATATATACATGGTATTCAATTACCTCAGGTCAGTTGTTGTCTTAATGTTTAGAAATTGCTTTCATAGGCATACTCTATATACACAATTGGCCTGGGTATATGAAATACATTACACAGTCATACTTGTGTCCTATGGGTATTGCACCTGTAGAGTTCGCTGGTGCCGTAGACCAATATTTTCGTGTCTGTATTTAGGTACTGTTCTGACACTGTACTTCTATGCTTATACAGATGGTTCACCGGCACACATATGAAGCTTAGTATATAACGAGCTGTCTCAGTTCACACGGTGATATACTTGTTTTCGAAGCACAGTTCTTATGTTGAAGTCTACGGACACATGGTAGTTCACTGTTCTTAGTACATGGTTCAGAACATAATGTCTATGTATTCGTAAAATATCTCACATAGAATGATCTAATGTACTAATTTAACATCTATTACTCTACACTCTTATGTGGAATCTCCGGTATTTCTACCTCAGATGGTCGACTAAGGGTATCAGCCAGAATGTTGTCCTTACCCTTAATATGCTCTATACTAAAAGTATAGTTTTGTAGTATTAGCGACCACCTGTATATACGGTCATTCCGATGCACACCACTTTGTATGACCGTGATTGGGGAGTTGTCAGTCTGGACAACGAAGTGAACACCCGCTAGAAATCGATGGAGCTTTCTCACCGCATAGATGACGCTTAGGGCTTCCAACTCTGATATGGAATATCTGGACTTAGCAGGTGTGATCTTACGGCTCACGTAGCAAATCGGATGGAAGATGCCATCATAAAATTAGCCTAGTACTGCAGCGATGGAGATTCTGCTGGCATCTGTCCTAAGATAATAAACGAGCCTAGGATTAGGCAAGCGAAGGATTGGTACATAACTAAACAGGATTTTCAATTTTGACAATGCAGAAATTAATAATGCATCTTTGACATCTAATTTTACAGATGCTTTTAAAACATTGGAAAATACACTTGTAATTTCCGCTAAGTTTGGTATGAATTTGCTATAGTAATTTACTAATCCCAAAAGGCTTCTGACCTGCTTCTTTGTGGTAGGCATGGTCAGGTTCATAATTTTGTTAATAATTCTATTGTCAGTCTTAAGTTGACCTTGTGAAATGACATGACCCAAAAAATCAATTTCTTTTAGGCCCAATTCGACTTTGCTCGTTTTGACAGTGAGACCGAAGAGTCGCAACCTATCGAAGACATGTCTTAGTTTCAGTAAGTGTGTTGTCCAGTCATCAGTATGGACACATATATCATCTATATACGTCACTGTATTTGTCACTCCATGCAGTAGATCTCTAGTTAAGCGTACGAAAGTGGCAGGAGCGTTTCGAAGTCCGAAAGGAAGAAAACGCCACTCGTACAGTCCTAAAGGTGCTGAAAAAGCAGTAAGATGAATGGATTGAGTCTGCATAGGGACCTGCCAATATCCCTTAGTAAGATCTAATTTAGAAAAGATTTTGGAGGTGGACATGTCAAGAATGAGATCTTCGCAGGAAGGAATTGGTTCTGCGTCGATCTTAGTGACATTGTTGAGCTTTCGATAGTCCACACAGAGACGAATTGTGGAGTCTTTTTTCTTAACTAGGACGATTGGAAAGGAGTACTCAGATGTAGATTTGTGGATGATCCCACTAGCTTCTAAATTAAGAATTTCCTTATTTAGACTTTCTCTATAGCTGAGTGGGATAGAGTACGGCCTGCATTTGATAGGCTTAGAGTCCGAAAGAAGGATGGAGTGCTCGATTCTGTCCGTCCTACCTGGAATGTCAGAAAATATGTCTTTATACTCCGTCACTAATTCTACTAATTGTCGTCGTTGACTGTCTGTTAGTCCCTGTTCTATCCGTATGCTATCTAATGTCGCAGTCTTGTCTACAATAGGAACAGGTAGTTCCATTCCGTCGTCGTCTACCTGATTCAGTACGGTTGTGGTGCTAAGTGCGTATTCTGTAAGCTCACTAGGTGTATGGATATCGTCGGATTTGCCAGTCTCGCTAACTAGTGTAGTTGCGTTGTGTATGTCTGTCGTCTGATCACTAGGTGTGGGTGCACTGTGTTCGTCTGTCTCTACTTCTGTCTCTTGTCGTGAAAAGTAAGGTTTCAACATGTTGACATGGAATATCTTTAAGTGTCCGTTTATCGATATTTCATAGTCAACATCTGAAATTTTACGTACCACCTTGAATGGCCCTTGCCATGAGGTCAATAATAAATTTCGTTTGTCTGGAAGTAACAAAAGTATGTCTTGATCTGGTTCAAGATCAATTGTTCTCGCACCTTTGTTTGCGTATTGGCGGTAGATTTGACCCTTCCTCTCCAAAGCTGCCTTAGCTATAATACACGATTTCATGATTTTATCTCGTGTTTCTGTCACCATTTCATAAGGTGTTTTTGGGGTTGGAATTTCAATGGAATCAGTTATTACCTGATGGTAAATGGTTAGGGGTCCACGTGGGTTAGCCCCGTATACTAATTCAAACGGTGAGAAACCCGTGCTTGAATGGGGAATCTCCCGATAGGCAAACAGCACTGTTGGTAACAGTGTATCCCAATCAGCTGGGTTTTCTGCTGTCACCTTAGCCAGCATATGCTTAAGATCTCCGTTAATTTTCTCTACTATCCCATTGCTGGCTGGATGGTACGCTGTTGTAAAATGCTGTTTAATCCCTAACATTTTTGTAAGGGCTTGCGTTGCAGCCGATATGAATTGAGTTCCACGATCGGATAAGATGGTACGTAGAAATCCGAATCGTGAGAACAGGTGTAGAAATACATTGGCAACGTCTTTGGAGGTGATGTATTTCAAAGCTACTGCCTCAACCCACCTTGAACATAGGTCGACCATCGTTAATATGAAGCGATTTCCTTTGCTGGACACCTGATTCAGGGGTCCAACAATATCTACCGCCACACTTTCAAATGGCCTAGAAGCCAGTGTAGAAGGTTGTACTTCAGCTGTAGGATGTTTACCCTTACGTACTAATTGTTGAAAGACATTACAAGAACGACAAAATAATTTTATATCATTGCAAAAACCTGGCCAATAAAAATGAGCCTGAATTCTGGCCCTGGTTTTGTCGTATGCAAGGTGACCAGCAAACGGTGACTCATGTGAAATCTTTAGCACAGTTAGGCGGTGTTGTACAGGTAACACCGTTTGCTGAATCTCATGGTTACCAGTTGTATAATACCTAGTAAGAATGCCATTATTAAGTCTAAAGAACCATGATGCGTTTTTGGTCACTTTGGCTCTTTCTTTCAATAATTTTAAATATGGAGACACACTAGGATCAGCTTTCTGCTGTTCTATAAATTTTTGTCTGGTGGTATCATCTGTGCTAGTTGGGGAAAGCAACAGTAGTCTCTCATTTTGTAGTGTGTCTTGATGTTTTATAGCGTCTGCTCTGGTTGTTGCATTAGCTACATTTAATTTTTCCCATGCAGCTATTTCATCGCTAGTACATTGTTTCAATTGGGGTAAGCAACCCAAAATTAAATCAGTACAAGGGTTGTCAAGTATTGCACAAGTAAAGGTACCAGAAAGGAAAGGAGTGTTAATACGGGCTTTGGCCAAAGGGTAAATTTCAATGTTACCCGAAAAGGTTCGGCATTTGACAGAGTCACCTGTATAATCATCTTCACTCACCAGTTCCTTTCTAAGTCCAATAAGGGTGCTGCCGCTGTCCAGCAAACATAGGCATGGTCTATCATTGACCATTGCATTGTGGAACACCAAATTGCCTCTGGAGGCTAAGGCTGCATTTACACTCTCAGTTGAGAATGGTACTGTATGTCTACATTCTAATTTTCCGTCTGCATGAAATTGGTGACATCGTTCACAACTGTCAAAACTCAATATATCGTTTACACAACACACATCTTCAGATTGGTTACCAGGTAATTCATTTTCAACTTCACACTCAGTCTCACTACCACTATCAGAAGATGTATCAATCAAAATAGCATTGTTGGCTTTCATGCGTTGGCGGCCCAGGCACTTATTTGAATAATGGCCGTAGCTGGAACAAAAGAAGCATTTGATTGCACGCCTGTATGCAGATCTTTTGTTTTGTTGCTTCTTAATAACATTTTCAAGATGTGCCGGATAGTTTGGTGATTTATCACACATAGAATAAGTGTCATGCAAAAGTTGACAGTAGATACATTTTGACACTTTCCTTTCTTTCTTCTCATCTTCTCATCATGTTCCTCTTGTACCTTGCGGTGTCGAGGTGAAGTATAAACTTCGTGAGAGTGCCCGGTTATGGGCTTCGTATATCGACATTCCCATGGATTCTGTTATTCCCTCAGTCCAACGTTTACGTGGTCGGCCTCTTCCTCTGTTTCCATCTGGTCTGTACATCATTGCTTGTTGTTGCATGCTGTCGACTCTATGAAATGGTTTTCTATTACTTTGATAGTTTTTTGGTTGGTCCTTTACAAAAGAAACTACTTCAGAGTCATTTGAAGTCTTAAAAATATCTATATTTGAAGAAAAATATGCAGAGCCTTTCTTTTCGAATTGTTCTATGTTCTCAATGTCTGACTGCTGCAAGAATTTAGCAAACAGAGATGGTATAGTGGATATGACTTTATCCATGGCTATTAAATTTTTAAGTCTGTCAAAGTCTTTTCCTATGTTAGCTGCTTTAAGCCACCTATCTAGTACACTTTGCACATTTGAGACGTAATCAATAAAAGTCTCACTAGGTTTTGGTTTTAAATTTGAGAACTGAACCTGATACCCAGGGGCATCAAGTAAAAAGTGTTGCATTATCCTCTCATGGATGTACTGATAGTTAGATCTAAGATCAGTTGGTATAGATTCTATCACTTTAAGGGGCTCACCACTCAGGTTCTTCATATAAATCATAGCCCACATCTCTATTGGAACTTGGTGGTATTTAAACTGATACTCGACATTTTCTGTCCAGGCTGATATGGAATCTTCTTTACAATATGGTTTGATAATATTTTTGTATTTGTTGAACTTATTTTCTTCTTGTTGACTTTTTAATTTAGTAGCAGAGATCTCTGCGTGTGAGTCTACATCCATACCTTTCATCTTTAACTGTGTCTCTGATTCTACTTGAATTTGTTTTTCCTTAACTCTTGCCATTTCATCTATCTCTTTTTGCTTTAGTTCTTTCTCCTGATCTAATTGCTTTTGCTTTAATTCTTTCTCTTGATCTAATTGCTTTTGTTTTAATTCTAATTCTTTATGTTTAATCTCCTTATCATGTTCTAACTGTTTTTGCTTTGTTATCTCAGCTAGTTGTGCCATCTCTTTTTGATGCTGTCTTTCTTGTTCTCTTTCTCGTGCACGTTCATCTCTCTCAGCATCTTTTGCTTCTTTAAATTTTTGATCAGCATACTGTTCTAGCTCCTTTCCTATGTATTGTAATTCTTTACCTGCTTTTACAAAATCAGCTAAAGTAGCCATGTTGTTGGGTTATTAGCTAGCGTTGACCCGCACTGAGCTCTTTAATCACTTATTTATCTTTGATATGTTATGTTTCTTATTATCTGAGCACTATAAATTGTACTCTTTGTGTATAACCTGGAAAATTTTATCCTGAAAAAAAAAACAGAGCACAAACATATGCTAATGCATCACACGCTGAAAAAGAGATGCACTATTAATCACATTGCATGCCAAATATATTGAGTATAGTCAACTTAATGTTCCCGAAAATCAGGAACACCAATCCCGCAACACAGGTCACCTCGTTTGGCACTTCGGCATAAACACGAGTTTTCTAATCAGCTGTTGTTCACCCTGGTTCACAGAGCAGCAACAATTAACAAGTAGTAAACGACATATAATATTCTCCACAATTTAGTACAATGACAATGACATGCCCACGAACAAACAGAATATAGTTTAATTAATATTAATTTGTCAATGTCCTGTCTTCGTTCTACCGTTTTATGCCTTTCGTTATTAACCTAGTTTAATCTATGCAAGTGTTGTGCAGACCAAGTCTAATTTGCATATCCAAAAGTAGTGCCATCGCGACGGTAAACAAATAGAAAAAGTACGAAAAAATAATTCAATAACTGCTTTCAAACAAATAAAAATATAATAATAATGTTTAAATAACTAAATATATTCAATTACTAACTTAAATAAACAAATAATAGTTAATATAAAGCACAGATTCAGGCGGGCGGCAGCTTGGCGATTTGTAAACAATCAGATGCTGAATGCAAATGGCGTAGAACAACTGCTTGTCAATCGCACTACGTCAGAGGCGCAGCGCTATTTTTAGCTTGCAAAAATCGATAATGTTGCTGGCCTGTGTATCGCTCCACCATGAATCTTATTTGATAGTTATTCATAAACACATCAATAATTACATAAATAAATGAAAGAAATTAATAATATGAATACTTACAACTTTGAAGAACACATGATTAAGTATATAATATTTTAATAAACACAAATAAGCATTATTTTGTCACGATAGGCACAGTTTAGCTCGCAACTCGTTCTAGTCTGCACACGTCATCAGTCACTGACACAAATTAAACCTATTCGTAACCTTAGTCTAGAGCCGTGGGTAAGTGTAATAGCTTGAACATTTGTCCAAGCCACACTTCTGACACCACATTAATCCTCGCCTGTCAACAACCAATGTTTCAGGCATCATCGGATTACTTCTCCCACACCACACAAGAAACTTGCAAGTCGTGTGAGAGGAAATGAATTATACATTTTATTGCCGTTGGCTCTTTACAATTACAAAACAGTCGCTATCAAATCACACACAAAGCCACAGAATTGCCTATCACTAGTTTCCTAACCCTATTGCTAATCTCTATCTATTTGGCTACACAAAACTCCTATCAACACTAAACGATCTGCTCGCTACGAAGTCAGTCCCCAGTCTGACTTTCCTACTCGCGTGGCTACACAGCACGCGGAAGGACCTTGATGCGTCCTTCGGCTTTTTGCGTGCCGTTACATTCAGCACGCTTGTATTAGCTGTCTCCTATTGAGTGGCAATCGTGGCTATCACGTAGGCGTGATTCTGTCGTGACCAGAGTGCTAACTATCTGGTCGACGTCTCCGTGTCTCGTGAGAGAACTAGTTAATAGTCCCCTATTCTATCACATACCCTGCCCTTATATCGGGGCACTATATTACCTCTAATCTACTTGAGGTTGACCACTCTTCCCGGTGGTCTTCTATCTTGAGGCAGACCTCCGGCCTCTATGTTTCAGTCTTTGACACCCTTAATAGCACGTTACCCTCATCATTGTGTGTCGAAAAGCCTCTCGATCTCTTGCAACGTCTCCAGCCTCATTCCCCAAGTGTCTGCAATTTCCTGTGTCGATCTCTGTGCTGGTCGACCACTGCCTCTTCTACCAGGAACCATCACTGTTCTCTCAAAGCCATTGTGACATTTAATTTGGAAACAGTATTTCCCTTTCAGAGAGATGATGCTATTTATGTGCTAGTTTTCTTTAATGTTCAGACCTTGCAGTATTTCCCTATGTTATCTTCTTCGTTTACGATATTCTAAGCACTTTTCTGCGCAATTTGAGCTAAAAAGCCTCAGTATTGTTCTTTAGTGACTGCGACATAATCAGTGACTCACATCCATATGTTGCCACAGGAAAGATGCTTTTTCTCAACAGTTTTACTTAAACTTGTTTTGCTGGTGTTGTGCTTCGTGTTCTTAACACTATCTAATATCCGCAGTGCTATTGCCATTCACATGTTAGATATTGCAGCCTAGTACGAAGGCCATTCCATAATCAACAACCGATTTTTTTTTTTAAGCATATCCTTTTACAGGACTTAGCTGTCAACACCAGCATCTTTCAGCTGTATGTTGATCTCTTGGCAAGATTACGCTCAGTAGTTTGCCATTGCTTTCTGAGCGGCCGGCTCAGTATCCCGCAAGTCACTAGCGGGGGTCGAACCGCCTCAGCTCTCACTCCGCTACGAGACTCTGCGTGATAAACGGGATTACAGAGAGAAAGTGTTGTAACCCCACAGCCAGAGAGACAACCACCGATTAACTGGTAAAAATAAACAGGTTGCCACAGCAACACAGTTCATTGCTTACATCATCCTGTAATCTTTTAGCTCACTTCACATCAACGTACAGTAGCATTTCTCAGGTCGTTCGCGAATTGCGAATAAATAAACAAATAAACATTGGCACTGTTATTACCTTTCCGGCCAGCTGTGAAAATCGTGGTGTGATACGTTTTCTTCAAGCGAAAGGTCAAAGTGCGGCCGAGATTCATCGTCAGTTGTGTGTTGTGTACTGTGATAATGTTATTATCACAGTTCTGTGAGGAATTCGTGGAGGTAATTCAGAGATGGGCATAACGATACGCATGATGAGGGTGGGCAAGGACGACATTCGGGTGTGACAGATGTGCTCATTCAAAACGTCGACCAAGTCGTAGTGGCTAAGCGCCGTTTCACAATTTCAGATCTTTCTACAAAATTTCTACACATTTCTAGGACTAGTCTGTTTCGAACTGTCACAGAGAGGTTAAGTTACCACAAATTCTGTTTACCGTGGGTACCAAAGCAATTGACACATTCACAAAGCTCAAAAAATGGACTGAGCTTTGATGTTCTTTCTGTGCTACTGTGAAGAGACGAGGTGAGGGGAGGAAGGGGGGGGGGGTGAATTTCTCGACATAATAGTGACTGGGATAGAGACATGGATTCATAACGTTATCACTGTACCGTCGACGCTTGTAACGATGAATCTAGGCCACATTTTGACTTCTGCATGAAGAAAACGAATCACACCACGAATGTCACAGCTGGCGGGCACGGCAATAGCAGTGTCCGCGTGTATTTGTTCGCTTCTCCTGAACCACTGAACAAATACGACTCTAGGTTGGTGTGTAGTGAGCTAAAAAACTACCGAATGATGCAAGCAATAAACGGTTTCGCTACGGTGGCCGGTTTATTTTTAACCAGCCAATCGGTCGTTCATTTTGGAATAGCCCGCGATTCACCCACATTCTTATGTCCCCAAGTCAATTTATTACCAGACGTGAAAGGCGCAATCATTATCTGACACGACCAACAGGAACTGTCGTGAAACTTACCTGAAGGATGCACTGACTCCACTCTGAGACAAACCATCTGTAGCATCCTTTGCGAAAACAGGGCTTGGACTGATCCAGTTTCTCTGGACACTTCCTGCCACTGCCAATGGGGTTTTGTAAGATTGTGCGCCTCCTCTTGGTAAAACCTGAATTAGCCATAAATGTGAGCAATGCAGAAATGTATCTTCACTTGAGCAACATATCAAACAAATGTTTGTTGCTCCAGTTTGTATATAACTCTCTCGTCTACCTCTTTCTTTCTTTGTCTGTATTATCCCATTCTCTCTTTGTCTCTCAATAATGTGTTAGTGTTTCTCTCTCTCTCTCTCTGTTTGTCTCTCTCTCTCTCTCTCTCGCTCTCTCTCTCTATTTCTGTCTCTGTCTCTCTCAGTCTCTGTATCTTTCTCTTTCTGTCTCTCGTTGTCTCTCTCTCTCTCTCTCTCTCTCTCTCTCTCTCTCTCTCTCTCTCTCTCTCTCTCTCTCTCTCTCTCTTTTTCTCATTCTCTCCCCGCCATATAAGACATGTTAATTCATGCAAGTTAGTGCAATAAGAGTACTTAATGTTACTCTCTTCAATCATTTCAGTTTATGCAATACTAAGGGCCGATAACGTTACCGTGTCTTATCTCCCCAATATTCGTTCTCTAGACATTGGGTTGGGATCTATTGTCAAAGGAATACGTAAAACCAGTGCGAGAAACATTTCCATTCTGGACCTCTTTCTAACTTGTCTGTATGTGTTTTGTTGAACCATGATCTTTGTTCCTTCACCGAGCGCTGTCGTTATTCAGAAGTAACAGCTTCGAATTACGGTTTGGTGACTATAGCTATCAATGTTTATATTGACAAGTGTGTCCTATAATCTCTGCATCTTTCTTTTACATCAATGAGTGCCAATCATTACTTATAAATATGTGTTTAGTGGTTTCAGGGACTCTGCAAAAATTGATATTTCTATTTATTAAGGCACGCCTGCCGGCTCCGCGGCTATGGAGTTACTGACGCACTTCCTGCTTTCGAAACACAGCTGCGACCGATTTGGCAGCAGAGCGCGTTGCGCTGGGTTTTAACGAATTGGTATGGGAGCCGGTCGTTCAGAAAGCAATAGCAAAATACTGAAGGTAAACATGCCAAGACATGAACAACAGCAGTAAATTGCTGGTGTTGACATCGATGCCTTGTAAAAATGATATGCACAAAAAAAAGGCATGCTTATAATTTCTGGTGTTTTCCTGGAGAATTCTCTTACCGGAGTAAGTACATAGGTGTTTATGTTGGGGGGGGGGGGGAGGGGGGAGGGGGGAGAGGGGCGTGGACGAACTGCTTGGGATAGCTACAGAGAGGAGGACTTGGAGTTAGTAGTTGGTTGAGGGCTTGTGTCCTAAAGGGAAGATACAGACAAAAAGAAACAAGAAGAAGAAAGGTCGTTAGTTTGTGTACAGACCCATCATCATCAAGAGCTGTGTGCTGTGCAAAACTTATTCTCCGTAACATTCTATCGAAATGTCTCTCTATCACAATGCTGATGTCCTGTTTTTGTTGATGTAATTTATAAATGAACTATCATCCGATGAACTGGCTTTGTTGCTGTCACGTTTAAATAATCTATTATCTGATGTTCTGTCTAAATTGCTGTCATGTGTAAATTATTTATCACATCTTAGATCCAAATGCGTTGAAATCTGTTTATTATCCCCTTCATGATACACTTGCTATATAATTATCTTCTGTATACTTTCACATCTTTTTACATGTCCAATTTTTATTTACCTTAATAACCACGCAATCTTCATCAATATTGATTTCTTGTTGGATAAATCTGTTTGTTCTCCCTTTCGTCTAATCGTCTAATGAATGTTTAATACCCTTATGTAAAATTTATAACCAAAGATGGATATGTTCTTTTCGGCTGTTTTGTACATTATCCGGAGTTAGCACACTTATTTTGCTATAAGAAATATGCATGCTCTGATAATACTGCCTGTTGTTTTTCTATCTTTTCGAATGTGCGACAGTTTTAATAGCTTAATGAAAGTGGATGAAGACACGGCATTGTTCCGCTGGCTGGAGGAAAAACAGCACACGTATGTGGTAATTGTAACGGACTCACAAAGTATGACGAGAAAGGTGAAGACGTGCATGCTTCGGGCAGAGTGGTAGGCTTCCGTTAAACATTACAAAATTGAGATCATCTGTTGGATTTTTATCCCCAGGACATGCTGGTGTGAGGGAAATGAGAAGACGGACAGACTGGCTGGGTCTGCACCCCTTGGTGGCGTATTGGTGCATAATCAGGCAGATGTGGACTCTTGGAGTCGTGTGTATAGTGTAGAGCAGAAGAACGGGTAGATAAACACCGCTTGGAGAGAATGGTGCTGCAGAGTGACCTGAGAATCTGGTCGACACTAACAACCTTAAGGAAAGACCGGGCAGACATATAATCAAATTCCCACTGGTACCGTTAGTAATGGGACTCTTCGCTGGAAGTTGCAGATGAGAATGGAGCACGATTGGAATGTCCAGAGTGCTGTGACGTCGACTTTTGACTCAGCTCAATTTAATATCTTCAGTGTTTGTTGAGCAATGTCTGGTCCTCTTTTAATGACTATTATCACTGCTTCTTCGTCCATCTGCTGAGAACAGGGAGTCTCAGTTGCAGAATGGTTACAACTGTCATTTAAAACTGTCATTTACTGCCAATATAGTACCTTGCGGTGTATGGCAGAGGGGTCTTTGAGCCTGAGGAATAAAGGCCGCCTGGCTAGTGCAGTCGCCGCCAACTGGGCAGGTTAGGATTTTATTTTTGCCCCCGACAGAAAAAAATCCCACACCTTACCGAGGGATCGAACCCGGGTCTCCCGAATGAGAGTCCGGCGTTCTAGCCTCTCGGCCAGCCGCTCCTCAATGGTTACAACGCCTGCCTCAATTTTCGAAGGTGATGGGTTGGATTCCGGGCTACGTCGTTTGGTTCAGGAGTGCAGTTTTCTCGTGGACTCCTAGAATGCGTTCATGGAGATGCCACGTTCGTGTTTTGTGCGTCGCTTTCGACAAGACGCCCTTCGGAAAGAAACCCAGCCATATGAGACAAAACTCGGCCCAATGAAGTCGATCCTCTTGCGCTTTTTCCCCTCCAGCTGAGAATATATGTAGTAAAAACTGATCACTTTCTGAAATGAATGTTCTTGTCCTCGCTTGTCAGCAGTGAACCTATATATTCAGAACTGCTCACTTCTTGTCATTTCACTTCACTGCTAAATATATATGTTAGCATATCTTTGTTTTTAATCACAAGTCATTATGCTTGTTTCTGTTGCGAAATAAATGTTTTTTCTCAATATGTTCGAGCACTGAGTCAGTTTCTTCATTCCAGTTTGTGTATACACCAAGAACAGAATACACGTGGTACTATGTCTATACCTGCTGGTTGGTTGGATAGCGAGAGGCGCAGTTTCATAATTCCCTGTCATGCCGAGCCCCCGTTGTCAAATCAGCGAGATGAAAGCAAAACGTTTTACATTGATTTCGAAGGTAAGATACATCGTGTTTCAGAAACCATCGGCAAATTACCGAACTAATACTACCTAGTAAATCGCAAGCAGCCAATAAATGCTAGGGTTGATGCAATGTCCTGTAAAGACCACGTGAATAACTTGTAATATTGTGAGTGACGCGAACATTCTGACCCAGCGGACACCAGTTATATCTGTAGGTTTGTGAAGATAATGAAAGTGGTATGTTGTCGCGCTATAATGTGGGAACCGCTGTCGACAGTGACCTTGCTAGCTGTATAGATTAGTTCATTTTCACGCAAGCAAAACACAGGGGCAGTAACTCATAGAACAACTAGCCAAGCAACTTGTAATATGATTCCCCTTTATTGAATATATAAGCTCTGTTAGAATACATAGAAGAAGTGGAATTAGACGTGGCATCAATGGGTTGAAGTTAAAGTCACATTTACTTCGGGTACAACAAGGTAAAGCAACAATTGCTTCGGAAACAACGAGGTAAATTAACAATTGCTTCGGATACAACGAGGTAAAGTAATAATTACTTCAGAAACAATGAGGTAAAGTAGGAACTACTTCGGATAAAACGAGGTAAAGTAAGAACTACTTCGGATAAAAAGAGGTAAAGTAAGAACTACTTTGTATATAACGAGGTAAAGTAAGAATTACTTCGGATACAACGATGTAAGGTAGCACTACTTCGGATACAACGAGGTAAAGTAACAATTGCTTCGGACAGAGCAAATTAAGTAACACGGATCAGACAGAAAGAGTTACATTTATAACTGTTTCTGATATAGCGTGATAAACTAACGACTGCTATGGGTAGAACTTGTAAAAGTCTGTTTTTAACATAACGGGTTAGACTGACAATTGTTTTGGATATGATTGATTGATTGATTGATGTAGGAACCGACATCACAGCATTCGGGGCATTCCCATAAGAGCTCCGTCCCCATCCTCAGCAGCCAGCGAAGAGTTCCAACACTAATAGTACCAGTAGCAATCTGATTATATGTCCGTCTCGCCTTTCCTCTGAGCGTTGATCGTCGACCAGATCCCCTCGTCACGCCTCGCTTTCGCATCCTTGCCAGACCATGGTGATCCATTTGCTCCTCCGAGGTGTACACATGCTCCCACAAGGTCGCAACCACATCTGCTTTTTCATGCATCAATACTCCACCAAGGTTTGCCGAGCCAGCCAATCTGTCCGACTGTTCATTCCCCAGCACACCAGCATGCCCCGGAGAAAAGATCCAGACGATGCTTGTCACCCGTGACTTCCAAAGCGAAGCAAGCTACTCTGCACGAAGCTTGCCTGTCTTCACCCTACTCAGCATGCTTTCTGAGTCAGTTACAATCACGATGTATGTGTGTATCGTATTCTCCATCCAGCGGAAAGCTGCACTGACCGCCTCCACCTCCATTCTTAAGCTAGATGTTGTGGTATCATATGCCAGGCTCTCCTTCACCAAACGTCGACCATTGGCTTTTGCTAAGAACCCTAGGCACTTCTCCTACCTCTCAACACCGACCAATCTGTGTAGATAATCACATCACATGAGCGAGCATTATCCTGAATTAGTTGCTGGATGTCCACTTCCGTGGCCCCTGCTGGCCACTCCCTGCACTCCCGGCTCAATGTGATTATAACTCTGCACAAGTCTGACTGCTCCGCTGACACTCTGACCCACTCTTCTCCTCTCCTAATGTTCTCCAAGGGGCACACCTGTCTGATCGTATCCTCCGCCTGAGCCATCCATGATTTCCCTCTTATCAGTCGCTGACCCTTAACTGCGTCCAGCGCCTCATGCAACCGGTGATCTGTGTCTGCAGCTACTCTGAGGTATGCCTTGTTTTGGATAGAATTGGTTAAAGTAAAAACTGTTTTAGATATAAAAGTTAAAGCAACACCTGCTTCCGATAGAACTGCTTAAGATAACTGATTTTAAAAGAACGGGCTGGAGTAACAGCTGATTCAGATAGCACGAAATAAAATAACAGTTATCTGGGACTGGTAATTACTTGCATATTCTTCACAGGGCATAACAATCAACTCCAGAATTTTTTGGCTGTTTGTGGTCTCTTGGCACGTGCACGCTCAGTAGTTGCCATTTTTTCTGAACGACCGGCATTCATACCGTTTTCATGAAAAGCCATCGAAAGGCGGTCTGCTGCCATTCCGCCCACTGCTTTGTTTCGAACGCGGTATGCAGGATTACGAACTGCATCCATTATCTTTTTGCCACTGAGCCGGCATCTGGGACTGAAAAGGTTAAAATGATGTCTTATTTTATAATCTAAAAAATAAAAAAAAAACAAAAGAAAGAAAGAAGGAGGCTGGAATGACTGTGAGATATGACATAAACTTTCAACTAGACAATTGTCGATAACACTTGAAAAACTATTATCTGAGAAATGTTAAGTTTGGTCTGCAAAAGACATCACCAGAATTGCTTTAACATCTTCTTATTGATTACATTAAGATGAACACACATGACACGATCTCCGTAGCAATGACGAGAATCCATATATATATATATGTATAACAAAATCACACATATGAATATAGGGGATGATTTTCAAATGTGATCCTGGCTAGCCACTACTCTACTACATCTGCCTAGTATCTGCGAAAGCAAAAAGTAGGTTTGGACCAAACAAAGATGAATTACGGAAAATCAGAAGTAGGAATGTGTCACAGTTATGACTTAAAAGTTGTTAATATGGTAGCAAAAATCAATATTTCAGCGTTATATAAGCTTATGGCAGATATTGGAAGTCGCTTAAAATAAATAATCATCCCATGACACTTGCTCAGATAAGCCGTGACCAGCTGATGATTCAGCAGACCCCCATATTGCCAGGCTGAATTTGGAACAGGTTAGTATGCTAAAAGCACCTTACACCCAGAATTATCTCCATGCATGGACAATGGTGTTTTTCTTTCTTTTCTTTTTTTTTTTAACTTTTCGTGTACTTTAGTGGGAACTGCAAGCAGTTTACAGTGTGTAAACAGTATTTCGCTGGAAGTTAATTAAATAAGATATATGAATGTCTGCTAGAAGAAAGGATAGCTGATGCTGTTGTTGAAAGGAAACGTAAGGTTTGTCAAGGATGGTACTCCTTCTTTTCTAGATTCATAACATGAAACATTATGTTAATAATTTCAAGCTATTACTTTATTCCGTTCTACGTTTATAGCTGTTACTTTATTTCGTTCAGTCCGAATCAACTACACCTGTTACTGATATCTATTGCTGAATTACCGTGTGTTGCAGGACGGGGTTGAGACGGTGGGATAGAGGGTCTGGAGTCTGAGGAATTAAAGCCACGTGGCTAGTAGTGTAGTCGCCGCGAACTGTGCAAATTAGGTTTTCTTTTTATTTCTGACAGAAAAAAAAAATCCACACCTTGCCGAGGTTTGAACCGGGGTTTCCTGGAGGAGAAAGCTCGACCAGCCGTTCATCGATTTGGGAATTTCGTTGCTAACGGACTGAAATCAAACAAACAAGGGACAGACAGATGAGGAGAGAGTCCAGACTGACCTAGTCCACATGTGGTGCTGCACGCCGTCCAATCTGACCAATCAGATAGCAGGCAATCGTTGTCACATGGTATCTCACATGACACAACCATGGGTTCTGTTACGTGTCCAAATATCTGCAAAGAAAACAAAACACATTCAAATTAGCTTACACGGTACATAAACTCTTCTTAAAATAGATGACCTTATGAATAATGTTGAAGTTCACGTGTGTATGCATGTGTGTGTGTGTGTGTGTGTGTGTGTGTGTGTGTGTGCGTGCGTGCGTGCGCGTGCGTGTGTGTGTGTGTGTGTGTGTGTGTGTGTGTGATATTAATTTATTCAGTAGCATGTCCCTTGCAGATCTTCGCTCCCATAACAACCGTCCGGAAAACTTCTCAGTTATAAGCAATATGTTTCGTGTCCGATACACCCATCTGGAGATCATCTGCCACATTCTGTACTGTCGTCTCTTTGACCTTCCTCTTCTTCTCTTCCCGGGCATAAACCCCTCCATGATTGTTTTCTCCAAACTTCCATATCGTTTCAAGTGATCAAAATATTTCAATTTTCTGTTTTATCGTTTTAAGTAGCCAACCGTCTTCAATATTCAACTCTTGTCGTATGGGTGCATTTGTTTTCTGTATCCAAGATATTCTTAGAACCCGTCGATAACATTTATATTCAATGGCATTTTTTCGCTGTTCAGCTTGATTAATATGTGCCTCACAGGCGTATGTTGCAATGGGAAAGATGCATGCTCTTTAACATCTAACTTTTGAAGTTATATTTGTCCCACTACTTAATTTATTTAGTTGTTTTAGTTTTTGAAGAGCAATAGATATGTGTCTTTTAATTTACTTCATCGTGTCACCATTGTGTGTAATTAATGACCCACGATATTCAAAATTATAATATATAGCTGTTACTTTATTTCGTTCTATGTATGTAGCTTTCGTGGGACGTGAAGTTCCACTACCGATTTCTCTCATCCCGCCGGTTTGTGAGCTTAGAGAGGGAAAGAAGAGCTCTAGAATACAACTCTTTTGAAGATGGTGTAGGTGTGGGAAAATTATACCTACGCCATTCTTAATCTCATTCCAACAGAGGCAACACTTTTATGGGTCTCGGCGACATCAAGAGCAATACATCGATATGACAGTTAAAGCTCAGTCTTCTTAAAGTTCCACAGCCAGACAATCAAACAATCCACCAGCTAACCAACTAACCAACCAGCCAACCAACCAGCCAGCATCCCAAACCAGCCATACAAGGTACAATGTGTATAAATGATTATTGATTATAATGGGAAGATAAATATATTACAGGCCACTTTGGCGTAGTTGATAAGAAGCTGTGATAATCATGTTATGAGCGATTTCGGACGAGGGTTCGTCGTGTCCGTTTGTCGTCTCGCTAAGTGAGAAAAAGCCTGCGCACCTATTCCTTCATGCATTTAGACCTGCAAAATGTAATGGCCATACACATCACAGACCCATGTTACGTTCCTGTCCGCGGAACAATGTTTATAACATTAAAAATAATACAGCAATAAATATGTAAATAATAAATAAAAGATGTGATTTACTAGCCTCTTGACAAATGATGGAGTCAACTTTTTCACCATTTTCGTTCCTACAGAATGCAAATCTTTCCTTGTGGCCCACCCCGCACTCAGCCTCGCCGTGGTTGACCAGACAGCTGGTCCAGTCGGAGAACTCCCATGAATACTCAAAACAGTTTTTCCACTTTTCACACAACCTCTCTTCCGTCTGCGGGATGCATGTCTGCGTTACGGCGTATGAAGCAGGCATCCGGAGCACATTGCGGATTCTGGTCTGTGTCTCTTTTCCCGTACAAGGCTGGGGATATAGTCACAATAAAATGGGTTGTGAATGTACAATAACACAATGCAAATTCAATGCACAAAAAGGTTGTTGTGTTTGGTCCAAGGACCGCTGGATAGTCTGATTTTGGCAGCGTGTTCAAAATTCACAAACGGATGTACCATAATTCAATGTAAATAAGGCTGTAATAACGGAAAGCCATTATCTGGGGCGCGAAGTTTTACTATAAGTTTTCGGTTTGCCCTGATAAGTAATTAAAGGAAACGACCCTGTTACGCCCATTGCGCGTATGGTATCAATCACATATTTTACTGACCAATGGACGCTCGGTAGGCAATCTGGTCAGTATCTCAATCAATCAATCCATGCCGTGCCATGCCGGAAAGCGTGGGCGGTCATGACTCGCCATTTCACTCAATCACCAGCGTCGTGGATCAGTTCAGTGTTCCTGTCTCGTCCATGCCATGAGGCCAAGCCATTCAGGTATTTTCCTCTCGGTCTTCCTCTTGGTCTGTTCCCCTCGATCTTGCCAGTTGTCACTAAGTTCTCCAAACTGTTCCTGTCTCGTCCATGCCATGAGGCCAAGCCATTCAGGTATTTTCCTCTCGGTCTTCCTCTTGGTCTGTTCCCCTCGATCTTGCCAGTTGTCACTAAGTTCTCCAAACTATTTCTTCTCATAACATGTCCAAAAAATTTTGACTGTCTACGTCTAATTTCTCTAATCAATTTACGATTTTCATTTGTCTCCTGTAGTACTTGGACATTGGTTTTTCTGTCTGTCCATGGTATTCTTTGCATTTTCCTTGAAACCACATTTCTGCAGCCATCAGATGTTTTTCAGCTTGACTGCACATTGTCCAAGATTCACATCCATACAAAAGAACAGGCTCTATATATCCCCTCAACACTCTCTTTCTCGTTTCAATTGACATCTTTTTATTGGTCAGAATGTTTGTCATCTTGCTAAAGGCTACTTTCGCCATGGCGATTCTTGTTCTAATCTCTTCAAGGCATCTCCCATCAGATGTTATGACTGTTCCGAGATAATTGTACCGATTCACTTGTTGAAGAATATTCCCATTTACTTGTATATTACATTGTGGTACTTCGTTCTTCCTAGTGACGACCATAACCTGTGTCTTCTTACAATTTAATTCTAACCCCAGCTGCTCACTGTGTACCTCAACTGCGTCTACTAATTGTTGTAGATCTTGTGCATTGTCTACAATCAAATCTGTATCATCTGCATATCTAATGTTATTGATGTTTCGTCCCCCAATGCTGATTCCATTTATATCTTCTACACTTCTGAAAATATTTTCACTGTATAGGGAAAAAAGATCTGGAGACATTACACATCGCTGCCTAACACCTCTCTTAATAGGTTGATATTGTCCCACTTCATTATCAATCCTTATTGTAGCTTGTTGTTTCCAATATATGTTTGTTATAAGTGTAATGTCTTTCCCATTAATTTGTAGATCTGCAAGCATATCTACCATGTTGACATGTCTAACTCTATCAAAAGCCTTTGTGTAGTCAATAAAGCAAATGTGTATATCCTTGTTTACTTCTATAGCACGTTCAATAACTGTTCGCAACATATACACAGCATTTACTGTACCCTTTCCTTCTACAAACCCACATTGTTCTTCCCCTATTTCAGGTTGTATTTTCTTCCTCACTCTTTGCATGATAATTCGTAGCCAAATTTTTGTGATGTGACTCATTTTACTAATTGTTCTATGTTGATGAAATTTCAAGGCTCCTGATTTCTTTGGGATTTCAATAAATACAGAGTTACATAATTCAGAAGGTATATCTCCAGTATCATATAATGTGTTCAGCAGTCTGGTGACTTGTTCTAGTCCAAATTCTTCTAAAGCTTTATTCATTTCTGTTGTGATGTTATCTGCACCTCCATCTTCAAAATTGGCGGTCCTTCATTATTAAATCTAATATCATACCGTTCCTCTCTGTTATCATTATAAAGGTTTTTCACATAATCTGTCCATACATGTAGAATCTGATCTTTTTCTATTATGATTTTGCCATCTTTGGGGCATCATATCAGTTACAAAATGATAACATTCTTAAATAACAGTTTCTGATCAAACCATACAAGAGTAAATTGGTCTGAACACACAATGGATGATTTTCTTCATTTATGTTAACATATTTGTCAACATTACATCCACTCTTCTGGATTCAAGCTCGCATCCACACGTCTAGAAATGCCCGACTGATTTGATTTCGCATTACATCTTGGTTCTCTCAACTATTCTCGTGAAAAACAGCGTGTCCGGGAAGCCTGTCTTAACATAAACCAACAAGTCCGTGTTCGTTATGTCGTGACCACATCAGCATTCGAGAACCGATTGGTTGAAAACAATATGGCACTAGCAATATATATAGTCAAAATTACCATACAATAGGCAACGCACACTTGAATGTATCCCTATATGATGATGTGCAGACTTAACCCACATATGTTCACCAATATGTCCGTTTAACTCACATTTGTTCAATAATCTGTTAGTGTCGTCCACTTATGTTCACAGTTCGTTTGGTTAATACACATTTGGTCAAAAGTGTTTTTTTTTTAAATCCACATTTGATAATCAGTGTGTGTTTAATCCAGATTTGGCCATCAGTGTTGTTTAATCCACATTTGGTCATCGGTGAGCTTACTCCATCAGTATATTTTTATTTGCTTAATCTTCATACGTTCATCAGTTTCTTTAATCCACATTTATACATTCATTTGTGTGTTTAACCGACATATTTTCATCAGTTTGTTTAATCCACATACGTTTTTTTTCACTTTTTAAACCCACATATGTTTTTCCCTTTGTTTAATCCACATATGGTAATCGGTTTGTGTGTTTGTTTTTTAATACTATGTTTTCATAATCTAACAGTTTGAGATAACACTTCATGAAGATGTTTGGTCACTCAATTACACGAATCTTATAATACCTGGGTACATGTAGTCCAGTCTGACCACTCGGACAGCACGCACTCTCCAGGGCAAGGCAGCGAGCAAGGTTTTATAGTCTGTGGCTTACTGTGAGAGTTGCAGAAAGTTTCGTCAACTGTCATGATTTCCGTGCCTTCAGAGCTCAATGCGATACACCTGCCGAAACAGTTGATATATAAATGTGAATTAGTTATTGAAGACATATGTTAATATTATCATATGTGAAGTTGTATAATGAAATAAACTTAACAGAATGCGTAGTTCTTTGTAGATCTTAGACAAAAAGAGAAAAGAACTTGACTTTAGGGGATAAATCGAACTTCAACAGAGCAGTAAAAAAGAAGTTTTGCAATATCAAAACACTACACAGTAACACCAACGATGATTGCTATATTTTGCTGAAGAAATAGTTAACTGTTTTACTATGTTAACACTAAACTCCATGCGTATGGAGCTAAACATCCGCTCTCACAAAGGTTGAAGTTCATCGTGAGAACTCTTCAAACTGTGTCATCAACAAAGAAGCCATTGAATTGAAAGAAGAAGTAGAAACAACAGAAGCAGAGTAGGGTTTGGAACTGAATTTGCTTTCTTTCTTTGAAGCCAACTCTCTCAGCCAGATTGTAGCCATACATAGCAGTTATTTTTTCGCATATCCTTTACAGGACATTTCAGTCAACACCAGCTTCTTTCAGTGGCTGTTGATGTCTTGGCAAGTTTTATGTTCAGTAGTTTGCCATTGCTTTCTGAACTACCGGCTGACATACCTCCGTAACTAATCACGTAAGTATATTGCCGCCGATGTATTGTTGGCTTACCACATGGAGACCATATTTTCAAATGTCGGCGCGGAGAATATAATCAGGCAATGTGTGAAGTCACACACAGTCCTATTTATAACTGCACTCAGTAATCCAATAGTATATTTACTGGATCAATCCTAGGAAAATAAAAACAGTGAAGACAAAATATGCACTATGCAAAGAATATAGAAAACGAGATTGCAAGATAAAGATAATTGAGGTGAGAGTTTAGAATGCATACTTTAAACTCCATAGGTTCTGGGAGAAGATGCAATAATGTACCTTGAACAAAAGTGCCTCCAAATTTGGAGTTGGTTCACCTGATGGCAAGGGACACCGGTAATAGGGAAAACTAACCCACACGCAAAAATCAGTGAAGGAAAAATAAAAACAATCAGTGTATTATATCCATCGCATCACCAACGAGTGCCGATTGGGCTATACAAATATGAGGCTAGTACCTTACACTAAAATGTGCCTCAAGGCGTGTGACTGGGTCCCTAACTTGTGTCTTAAACAGGACTCACCTAACTATCCGTCTGTGTGTGCCTTCACCACAAGTTCTGGACTCACTAGGAATGCACGGGTCCCAGTCTTCTGTCTTCCATACATTCTGGTTACACTCTACATTACACACCTTGGTCTGCATTTCCTATGAGAAACAATGAAAATTACTTATATATTATCAACTATATATGAGCATTTCAGAGCATAAATCGAGTGTCTAGCAGGCCGGCAACCATATACATAGTTGTCTAAAAATTATGCCAGAGAAGAGATTACAGTTGGTGATCGTAATATAAACAATACACATCATGGTGATAACTAACTAGCGCATAAGCAATATTAATGTAAATGTACAGATATTACCATGGCAGATATTGACGTTTGGGTGTGACATTTCGGGATTTCACATAATATAGGCCACACCATAATGAGCTAGGATGGTCAGTTCCCTCCATCACCGCTTTTCATTTCATAAAAATTTCCAGAAAATTGTGAAAATGATCCAGTATCCATGTAATCAACCCGAATCGACCCGTGCAACTATACCGATCTTAACAACAAACCACCACTCCACTGTTGGATATAGAACCCGAACCACACACTTGGTATGCGATAGCATTAACCACTCTACCGCTAGGACAACATTATCCAAAAGAAATATCATCCATGGCAAAGGCGTTACGGACGAGGTTCGTAATTCCGGTTACCTGCGTTCGAAAGACAGCTGCGACCGATTTGACAGCAGAACGTGTCGCGCTGGGTTTTAACGTGATGGTATGGGAGCCGGTCGTTCAGAAGGCAATGGCAAAAAACTAAACGTAAACTTGTCAAGACATCATAAACAGCAGTAAATTGCTGGTTATGATAGCGATGTCCTATAAAAAAGGATATGAAAAAAAAAATCATCCACGTGTTACTGGGACCCATTGAGGAAGGACAGTTTAGTAACAGTGGCAGCTTGCTTGCTTGCTTGTGTTCGTTGGCTTGAGCTCCAACGCGAAGTCCTGTATGTCGGATGAAGGCATCCTGTTGTCCAACATCAGTGTGATGTCATACAGGACCTGAGTTTTGCGTGAGTATCCGTTGTCCCATGTCTGGCTTATTGGTGTGCAGACTGGTGGTTCCTCGCCGTACAGGCAGACACTCTCCGACTTCGGAGGAATCGGCGATCCTACTGACTTTAGCCAGGACCCCGAAGGGACCTGTTGCCCAGGACGCTCGACGAGGACGCGTCAATAGGTCTTGGCCAGTATATAACCAGGCCCTGGTGCCTTGGAAACACCTCTGCGTCCCACAGTGTCAGCAACTTCCATTTCATACGAGAGGGCTTCAAATGAAAACCTTACATGTTTTTTTTGTGTGTGTGGAGTCTTTGAGCTGTCCAAATTGGTGGAATTCACTTGGGAATATATCTGGCGAGTAAGACAAAGTTATGGTTATTGTAATTTCGATCACACTTTTAGGGTTGGCATGTTAAGGAGTGTTGGTGTTAGACTGACCACCTCATCCTGTTAAAAACTTGCTGTAAAATTTAAACAATGACCATCCAGTCCAAAATTGGCATGGCATAAGTTAGTTGTGCGCCTAGGCTTCACTGGAAATTGAAAAGGAGGAGATCGGAATGAAACCTCGAAATTAGTACATAGTTAACTCCATACCTTTTGTCCGTACAGAAAAGGACACCTTCTTCCGCCATTCTGAGGCATTGACACAATCTGTCGTTCTCTCTTCTGTACCCCGGCACCACATCCGGAGCTGCACTGACTCCAGGTGCTCCACGGTGACGTCTTACAGTCAGCGGGACACGGGACAGTGCAGTTTTCTTCCTGGTAATCTAATGGGAAAGATCTCTAATGAGTGGCACACAATATAACAAGTCAAGCAAGGTTGAGATTTTGGTGTTTAATTACGGATTGCTGTCATTAGGTAAAGATATCTCTGTAAGCTCTCTCATCTCCTGTCATTGATCAAACAATGAGAACTTTAGCACAGCGAAGGAACTCCATAACACAGATGAGGTTCCAAATATGTGCTAAATCAGTTAATCAATTAGGTGCCGTCTCCATAATGAAGATTCTCTGCAATGGGTCTCCAACAATGTCTGTTTCTCGTCCCGACTGTACATTCTGTCATATTGGACTTCCGGTCCCCAGCATGGCGGATAGGCAGTGAAACGGTCAAGGTCTCTGGGTGTTTATGCTCGTGGCTACCGTTGCATTCACATTTTTCTCATGTTGGACTGCTAGTTTATGGTTCCGTCGCCCTGCTACTGAGTTGAGTGCGTGGCGCGACGCTGTGAGCTGTGAATTTCGTGTGAAATGCTTTTAAATCTGCCCGAGTTTGTGGAGCGTGATCTGCATGTTCAGAGTAATGGTGGATGGCTATGTCCCAAAATTGACCGGGCTTTGTGTCTTATGCAGAAATGTGTGGCTGCTGATCTTCTGGCTGACTGCCGCTTCTTTTGAACGATGAACCGTGCTTTCGTGGAGGACTGTTGTTTTGGCTTTCTGGAGACGACATTTTGTACAGTGAAATATTCTTTACATCTGTCCGAGGTATTGTGGTGTGATCTGCATGCTCAAAATGGCGTAGCTGGCTAGATAACATCTAGAAACGGAACAACAACATCCAGAACTATCTGAATACATGGCGGCTGGTGTGTCTCAGAAGTGAGCGGGTTTCTTGCCTTTATGCAGAAATGTGTGGCTGCTTGTTTTGCTAGTGACTGCCGTTTCCATCGATGATGAACTGTGCTTTCAAGGAGGACTTTTGTGTTGTCATTCAGGCGACGGCATTATGTACAGTGAGGTGTTTCTTTGCATCTCTTCGTGGTTGTTTTGTTGTGTGATCTTCATTTCGTGGGGAAACGGTGTGGTGGCTAGAAAACATCTAGAAATAGAACGGCAATACCTAGAAACGTCGAGACTTTGTGGGTGAATATTTGTTTGGGAAAGTGACTGCCAATTCCATCAGGGATGAACTGTAATGTTCGTAGAGGACTTTTGTGGTGACATTCTGGCGTTGGCATTTTGCACAGCGCGCCTGAGCGGGCTGTTGTTTGTCGCAACTCCTGTCTTTTCCACTTTTCACATGGGGCAGTGAGGAACATTTTATGTGATATTCACTGGCACGGGTACGGAGCATAATGAGGACGACCCGTTGCTATGATGTAGGAACCGCGACTAATGACTAATAATATTGACATTCTGTCATATTGCTGTTCGTCCATCTCTTGATGCTATCTTCCCACGTGTATCGTTGTGTACCTCTTGCTCGCTTTGCCTTCAACGTTACCCCCCAGAATGGGTTTTATAAGAGTGTTATGTCTTGTAACGTGGCCCCGTTATTTCACTTGCTTCTGTTTTTATTTCTTTCACCAACAGTCTTTTCATACTCAGGTTTTCTAGAACCTCTGTGTTTGATTGTTTTTGTTTCCATGAAATGCGACATATTCTTTTGTATATCCCCATCTGCATTACCTTTATTCGACTTTCTAATTGCTTGTTTATTGTCCTGGCTTCCACGCCATACAGTAGTGTTGACTATAAGTAACATTTGAAAATTCTCATTGTTAATGCTCTGTAATCTCTTTAGATGTGCTATAAATAGTTTTTATGGGTTGGTTTTCTAGTTCTGAAATGTACCCAGGGTCTTCTTCTTCTTTGGTTCGCTTATAATGTGTTCATATCTGCAATATTGGGTCTTTTATTAATATTACTGCCTGGTTTTAGTTCACTCACTGGTCCATAGAGTCTATCCTCCATTGTTGTTTATGTCAAAGGTTTGCCTAGATATGTCGTTTTTTTCGCAGGTCTTGAGATATGTGATCTCTTGTCTGCAGCGCCTAAACACACGCGCGCATCACCCTGATCTTTTCTGCTAATTTAAAAACAAAACGAAAAAGAACAATGTTCACTCGGGTTCTCCCAGTCCCTTCCCGCTCCATACCCCAACCCTTATACATTAAGGATAGATATCCAGCCCAGATGGAAGGCTTGCTTATGTTGCAAGAAATGCATGTGATCTTCATTGTAAAACGTTCCCAGTCTGCTGGTGTTTGAGATGGGCGGCGACCTCTGAAAACAACCAAACAAACATCAACAACAGACGATCAGGAGTAGAAACGCTTTCAGCATTCATTGTTCTTCTTCTCTTGTATAGTCCATGCTGTGAAGCATTAATCATCATGTCTGTGCACAATCTTCTGTCTTGGGCACAGCTAATCGTTTCTCATTCAACTGTTCCTCCATGATATGATATGAAACTCTAGCATCTTTTCTAGTGTTCAGGCTGCCTGTCTCGTTACCTTCAAACACCCCAATCGCAGATTTCTGTTACTCACGGAGTGACCAGAGATTGTAAACTGTCTTCTTCTGATGAGAGTAACCAGTTTTCTTTGTGAGTTAACATATTTTAATATATCCTCATTGGGTATTTTATCTGCCCATTGTGTTCTCAGCATTCTTTTATAAAGCCACACCTCTTCAGCTTGCACTATGTGACAATGATTCTTCTTCTTCTTCGTTCATCCGGAGTTTTGTTTCGGATGTGATTGCGTTGTGCCTGTTTACAGCAGAGCTGCGTTCTTGCGCCGTTAGGCCGACACATCCGACTTCTGCGGGCATTTGTTGACCGGGTTAACCTTCCCGGGGGTTTCTTAGGACGTTTGACTCTCACTGTTGTGGTGTTATCCCCCATCCCAGCTGGTCCATATAGAACAGCCAAAGATCCTGGTCAGCCCTCAAGGGAAGGCAGGGGCAGACCATGGGCATTCCCCGCCATCCAAGGAGGCTTCCATACTTGCAGAGCCGATACATAGCGCTCTGGTACTGGGCTCACCCAAGGAATCGTCACGTCCTGCACATGGCTGATTAGCCTCACTTCCGTATATTGGGCCTTCCGTTCACCATAGGCTGTTCTTCCGGAAACCAGAAGTATGCAGTCTGCAGATGACATCCACACAGTGAGCTTTCGATTCGGACTTTCCATGTAATGGATTTGCTAGCCAAGCAATATTCCATTTCGTGCCACTAGGACACTTTTCCACCTTTTATGAAGCCCACACAGTGGCTTTTGATTCAGACTTTCCACGTAATGGATTTGCTATCCAAGCAATATTCCATTTCATGCCTCTGGGTCTTCATGCAACTTTAAATGTCAACCTGTATATAGTTAAAGTAATCTGCTGTCAACCTTAGCTTGTTGATATCTCCATAGAGCTTGTCCTCAAATGAAGCAGGTGTGGGCCAAAATATCTTTCTCTGTTCTGCATACGTTGGGCAATCCTGCAGCAAATGTTTTGCTGTCATTTTTCCAGTTCTACAATTACATTCATCGGTATCTCCTATCTTTAGTTTATTGAACAAGTGGTATTTCAGCCTGTTATGTCCTGTGCGGAGTCTGAAGATTGCTACTTGTTCTCTTCGGTCGAGTTTGTAATATGCATCATCCTTCTGATGGCCTGGATGCTCTGATTCCCATTTGGTTCTATAAGTGCTTTTTATCAACCTCTTTGCCTCATTATAGGTTATGTCTATGTCAGGCTGTGGTAGTCGTCCGCCCTCTTTTGCCAGTCTGTCAGCCTCTTCGTTTCCAGGTATACTGCAATGTGATGGGATCCACTGTATTACAACTTTTTTGGATTTCTGGCATAGACCATGGAGTGCTGCTCTTAGGTCAGTTAGTTCTGTGCTGTTATTGCTCTTCAGTATTGAGACAGCTGACTTTGCATCTGTGAAGATAGCTATTTGCTTCTCTTTATTTTCCTCCATCAGGAGCATTTCTGCTGCAGTTTTCAGAGCCTCTACCTCCGCTTTGAAATTACTTGCAAATTTTCCAGTTGCCATTGAATGTGTTTTTTTCACTCCATTTTTTAAATTTAGGAGAATTCCTCCTCCTCCATTCTCTATTGAATTTTTGGCTGATCCATCTGTATATGCATGGGTCCAATTCCTGCTTGGGTAATGTTCTTTTATGTAGTTTAGGGTTATTTCTCTTCTTTCGGTTTCATGCTGAGTGTTCTTTTTCTCAATACCAGGAATGTTTTCTATCATCTCAGGCAGTTGCTGCTGTCTCCAAGCTGGGAACTTGTGTGCATTGTGTATGGGCTTGACTGTTGATATGTTAAGAATAGGATCTGACCTAATCCTTCGTTTTGCAGTTTCTACAAAGTTGCTACGCTTCAGTCTTCCCTTTCCAAAACCATTAAATCTGTTGTACATAGGGTGGTCTGTCAATCTTCTAAATTTTTCTGCTTGTTGCTGGGCTCTGCTATCTCTTCTATCCTGCATTGGTTGTAAACAAGTGATCTTTTCTAATTCATTAATAGGCGTTGTCTTCAGGCTTCCAGTTATGATTCGCATTCCTTGATTTTGGACTCTACTTATTTTGTTAAAGTTTGACTTAGCAGCTGTTGCCCAAGCTGCAATGCCATATTCCAGTACTGGCCTCACCCGTCCAGTATATAACTTCTTGAGAACTTTCTCATCTGCTCCCCATGTTGTACCAGCAAGCTTTTTCATGATTGCCATTCTTTTCCTTGCTCTTGTTCGATTTTTCTCAACCTGTGTCTTCCATGTCAGGCGACGATCAAAGGTGACTCCTAGATAGTTTGGATTTTCTTCATGGCGCAATATTTTTCCATTCAATACCAGCTTAGGTTGCTGAGTTTTAGTTGAGAGGGAGAACACTGTGCATGTTGTTTTCTCCTCACTTATCTTCACTAGCCATGATTTTGACCAGTCCTCTAGCGCTAATAGGGCTTGCTGTATTCTGCTGTTAGCTGTACTAATATATTCTTCAGATGTCCATATGGCTAGGTCATCTGCAAAGGATGATGTGTGTACTCTGGCTGGAAAATTTTCCGTGATGTCGTTTATATATGCTAGGAATAATGTTGGTGAAAGAACTCCTCCTTGGGGGACACCTTGCTCCAACAGCATCATTTTGCTGGTTTGTCCTTGTACTTTTGTCCTGGCAGTTCTGTTCTCAAGGTAGTGACTGATCCATTTGTACATTTTCCCGCAAACATGCATTTTTTGCAGTTTTACTTTCAGTCCTTCCTTCCATACTTTATCAAATGCTTTTTCTAAATCTATCCAGACTGCTAGTGTGTGCTTTTTCTCTTGGAAGGCATCCTCTATTTCCTGAGCTATATAGGTTATTTGATCTTCAGTAGATCTGTACTTTCTGAATCCTGCTTGGTGAGGTGTTAAGAGTTGGTTTTCTTCCAGATGCCATGTTAGCCTGCCATTGATAATGCGTTCCATTAATTTTCCTACACAGCTAAGAAGACTGATAGGTCGATAGCCATTTGGTTCTTCCAGGTCTTTTCCTTTCTTTGGGACTGGTATTAGTATAGCTTCCTTCCATGCCTGTGGGACTATTCCCCTCTTCCAGCTGTAATTTAGGACTGCTAGTAGTTTCTTTTTTGCCTTAGTGCCTAGTCCTATTAGCATTTCATTTGTGATTCCATCCTTTCCTGGTGATGTCTTCTTTTTTAGGGTATTCATTGCCTGTTCCATTTCTTCCATTGTTAGATTTGCCATCATATATTCTGCTGCTGTCTCTGTATATGTATGATGTATCTGTTTATCTTTGATTGCTTTCTTCTGTTCGGCTGTAATATCAATGTGGTTTGCACTGGCATAGTGTTCCATTAGTGCATTTGCAGCCTTTTTTCCTGTAAGCAAGGCATTTCCTTGTTTAATTGTTATTTGTTTGTTTCTAGGTCCTTCATTGTTCATGGCTTTCACTAGTTTCCATAGTTTGTTTCCATCCCTGTCAAAATTCAGGTTTTCTGTTTTTTTCCTCCAACAATCTCTTGTTGTTTGATTTACTGTTCTTTTATATTTTGCTGAGATGGCTTTGAGAGAGATGTTCGCTTCAGTTGTTTGTTCTCTCTCTGCGGTCTTCCTAGCATCTTCAACTTTGTCCTCCAAAAATTGTAGTTCTTCAGTCCAGTATGGTTTGTAATTTTTCCTCGCTCCTCTTGGAATGGACTCAGTGGCTGCCTGTATTATTGCTCTGTTTAGACTTTCCACCATTTGCTTCATGTTGCCATATCGTGTATTTACGTTTTCACAATATTTGTCTGTTAGTATGGCAAATCTGTCCCAATCTGCTCGTTTGTAATTCCAACGGGGCAAAGGCTTTTGCTCCTGTGGAACATACTCCATATTTATTACAAGCTTGATTGGTCTGTGGTCACTACCTGCTAATTGGTCCAGCACATGGCGATCGATTTTGTGAAGGATGTCTCCTGTGCAGAAAGCTAAGTCTGGAGTAGAAGTGGTAATCCATCTTCTGGAGTAGAAGCTCGGTGTGTCATCCGCTTTGTTAAGTAGATGGAGATTTGAGTCTATTTCCCAGTCCTCCACTTCATCTCCTCTTTTGTCAGTATCTGGGTATCCCCATCTTTCTGAACGGCTATTAAAGTCTCCAACAACAATGCAATTTGTGTCAGTTATTTCCATGTTTGAGAGTGTAAGATCCTTATCTGCCGGGCTATATAGATTGTAAATTCTTATTTTCACGTCCTTTATCATTATATCAACACCTATAATTTCCGTTTGGTTGTCAGAGATCACAGATACTTCGCTGCAAGGTATTGTATTTCGTGTAAGTATTACAACTCCTCCTTTGTGTCCTTCGCGGTCGAAACGTGTGGCCTGATATCCCTCGACTGAAAATGTGCGATTGGCGTTGAGGTGTGTCTCTTGAATGCATGCCATATCTATTCTATCTTTATGAAGACGCTGTGTTAGGGAGGCTTTCTTGTTATAAACTCCTTCTGCATTCCATTGTAGTATGTTGAGTGTCCGGGGTGTTTGGTCAATAGCTCTTAACCTACTCCTCTGTGCCTTGACTCCACAGCACAGGGGAAGGTGACCACCAGTAGTCATGGGTGGACCCCCTCGAGGCAGGGGGCCCGGCACTATCACCGCCTGATGGGACTTCACGGGATTAGCACCATAACGATTAATTTTCATCTGTGGCATCATGAAATGATAAAGTTACGTTGCACTTCTTTGTCAAGCCTCTGGCTCAGTACATCCGATTTCGACAAGCATTTGTTCGGGATGCTTTCCCTAGCCTTTGACTGTCCCCAGTCTACCTACAAGGCAGCAGGTTTGTGCGTCACTTCGTCTGGTCCCTCTCCCTTGACCTGTCCGACATGGGTGACCCTACCAGTAGCTGTGCTACCGTCGGCATAGCTCTTGGGGTCATTGGAACGCTCAAGCCCCTCTACCTCGTCAAGGTGGACGCACGGCAGAGGGGTGACAATGATTCATTTTCGTTCACAAGGATTGGCTTGAAATAGCTCTCAATAACTCATTAACAAAGATTCTAACTCGAAGATCAGTTCGATTAACAAAGCAATAATCTACATAATGTTCTTCATATTTTTAAATTGTGCTTTGGTTTGTTCTATAGTACAAGTAACTGCTTTAATACATCTTCCATTTGCTGTTACTTCTTCTTCTTCTTCTTCTTCTTCTTTCGTTTGCCTGAAATATATTTATAACTGCAATGTTGTCTCTTTTATGAATCTAACAGTCTTTTTTAGTTCATACAGCGGTCCATCTGCCACAACGCAACTCCCGCAATTATCAAATTGGCAACGTCAACGTTGAAGCAATATAAGCTCGAACTGTAAATGCGAAGAATCAACCGACGCCATCCTAAACAACAGTACTCACACATACTTTTAATGATGCGCTGGATCAATACAATGGATTCATCGAGAAAAATGAATTGTCCCTTTTAACACAGGAACGGCATTCACACAAAATATTTACGAATCTATCCCAGTAATGTCCGACTGTAGTTAGGAGCTCAATCTATCTCGCTGTTCTAATTTTCACAGATTGTCTAGGTGTTCCATGCCTTCAGGTCCTCTGCTCGATATTGACACTTTCTTCGTTAGACATCCTCCACCTGATAGTCCTCAGCTAAGCTTTGCCTTCTCACAACCAAATCTCCAAACGAACACGGGCTTCACACAGTATGTCGCGCCTCAGCCGAATCACACAAGGTCCTCTCTCTTGTCCTTCTCTGTTGTCGTCTGACGTCCCCTGTTTCTAAGTTTCCTTAGTTTCTTGTGGGGTTTTCCCTATATCATTTTCTACCGCCTTTTCCGATGACGTCATTCTGTCTAAACGCCATGTGGCAGTATGCCCCCCTCCCTTTTAAAATGATGTAATCATTTTTTGTTTCATCAAGAGAATGTCACGATTCTGGATGTTAGGGGCTGTTGTGTCTTGGGTTTGGCTGCTGACTATCTACTCAAACATGACAGCACAACTCACGTCAGTCCATCAACAAGTCCATCACACCATATGAGGAGAACGACAACTTCTTTATTGTCGGTAAGCATCATGAAATGTTACAGAATGCAGAGGATGATCAAGGCTTCAGTCCGTCACATGCTACTCTCATTCACGCCTGAGTCTTACAAATCAACCTTACACAATTGGGTGGACTATTGGGCAGCGGAGTGTGAACTCGCCTGAGTTGGTAGTGTCGAGGTGTCTAGGTATAAGCAACATGACCCCAACCTCCTCGCGTGCTCTAATAACGAACCGTTTGGTATTACCTGTTAAGAAGCATCACTCAGATCTTTCAAACCGTAAGCTGGCAACAACCATGAACTTGTGTCTTGTGTCCACGAAGGCAGGAGCCTAAAACATGTCTTGCGTCTTGGCCGGCTAATCACTCACTATTCATTTGCTGTTACTAAATTGTCGCAACTTCCCTGTTCACTCAGTAGCCTCCAACTATTTGTCTATTTTCATCACTGAAATCAACAGTGTCGCTGATATAATGAACAGCATTTAATATCTTTGCTGCATCCAATGATGGACCCTAAAAAACGGTGGCAGAATCAGCCAATGATAATTCTCAAAATAATTAGTAATTCTATTTGCTAAAGAATCACATGTTGTGCTGTAGTTTTGAAAAAGAGTTCTTGCATGTTACTTAGAACCAATTTTAACATACGGCCGCGAATCATGGACAATTAGTAAACAGGCGAAAAAATCCATGGAAGGCTTGTAGTTGTGGTTTTATAAAATAATGTTGAAAATTAAATGGACTGCCACAATGAGCAATGTGGACACTTTGAGGGAAGCAAAGTCACAAAGACAACGCATCAAAAACATCAAACAGAAGCAGTCATACTGTTGTGGCCACAGTATGAGAAAAAAAATGGAACATGTTGTGACAACAGGGAAGATTTGTAAAAAAGAAAGGTTTAGGATTACAGCATAAGAAAATTCGTGACAGCCTTGTGACATCGCACGGAAAGGAGTCAACACACGAATTGATCAATGCCGTCAGAGATCGCAATTTGTGGAGAGGCACGTCTGCCTACACTAGCCGACAAGGCACTGGATGCTGATAATGATAATGATGATATAATAATGATGATGATGACGAAAGAATCACTTCATTTTCACAGAGGTATCTCCATAAGAGTGCAAGTCTACTACCATATAACACAAAAGGAGTGTCTCAGCACAGCATACGAACACGTAGCATGGGTTAGAAAGATACATAAATACACAAAGTAAAAACACGACCAAAGCATGTTTTCACGTTAGTGACCTGTACTAAAATAGAACCATTACCTTCTCCTGTACAAACTGGTGTCCCACCTGTGTTTGGGTAACTGTTCTGGCACAGAAAAGCCATATATCGCCTCCCCTGGCCGCAGTAGGTTTGAGGTCCCAGTCCCGTTACACCCGTCTCATTGGTTCTTCTATGGCGGGCACTGATGCTCTTCAATGACATGCTTGCAAATATCATTTCATCCTGAAAGTGAGGATAGTATGCTCAGCTTTAGTCACTTACGAAATCAAATACAGAAAACATAATAAATCGTTAATTGCATGTCCTTTACATTAAGTCGTAATCAATCCCAGTATTTAATGGTTATTTGTGATTTATTTGGCAAATTTTACTTCAGTAGATTGCTATTTATTGATTGCAGACAATGCACAGGATCTGCAACAATTAGTAGACGCTGTGGTTGTACACAGTGAGCAGCTGGGGTTGGAATTAAATTGTAGGAAGACACAGGTTATGGTCGTCACTAGGAAGAACGAAGTACCACAATGTAATATACAAGTAAATGGGAATATTCTTCAACAAGTGAATCGGTACACTTATCTCGGAACAGTTATAACATCTGATGGCAGATGCCTTGAAGAGATTAGAACAAGAATCGCCATTGCGAAAGTAGCCTTTAGCAAGATGAAAGACATTCTGACCAATAAAAAGATGTCAATTGAAACGAGAAAAAGAGTGTTGAGGGGATACATAGAGCCTGTTCTTTTGTATGGATGTGAAACTTGGACAATGAGCAGTCAAGCTGAAAAGCATCTGATGGCTGCAGAAATGTGGTTTCTGAGGAAAATGCAAAGAATACCATGGACAGATAGAAAAACCAATGACCAAGTACTACAAGAGACAAATGAAAATCGTAGATTGATTAGAGAAATTAGACGTAGACAGTCAAAATTTTTTGGACATGTTATGAGAAGAAATGAACTGGAGAACTTAGTGACAGCTGGCAAGATCGAAGGGAACAGACCAAGAGGAAGACCGAGAGGAAAATACCTGGATGGCTTGGCCACATGGCATGGACGAGACAGGAACACTGAGCTGATCCACGACACTGGTGATCGAGTGAAATGGCGAATCATGACCGCCCACGCTTTCCGGCATGGCACATGATTGATTGATTGAGATTGCTATTCACTTTCTCCGTAATCCCGTTTATCACGCAGAGTCTCGAAGCGGGCGAGAACTGGGAGCGGTTCGTCCCCCGCTGGTGACTTGCGGGATAACTGAGCCGGCGGCTCAGAAAGCAATGGCAAACTACTGAGCGTAATCTTGCCAAGAAATCAACAGACAGCTGAAAGATGCTGCTGTTGACAGCGATGACCTGTAAAAAATGATATGCGAATTTAAAAAAAAAAGCAAAAAAGATTGCCATTGCTTTCTGAACGACGGACGCCCGTGTCATAGAAATCAAAGCCAGGCTGCCTGTTTCCAAACCGTGTGCAGTTGAGTTCAACCCCTCGACTAGATAGGTCGGGGAATTGTAAGACGCGTTCACTGCCATAGACTCTTCATCAGCATCCAATGCCTTGCCGACTGACGTGGGCGATAATGCATCTCCACAAATAACGATCTCCCACGTCATGGATCAATTCATGTGTTGGCTCCCTTCCATGCCATAGACTATTTTTTGGTTCGCACTTACCCCGTAAGTTACCGACGCGGCTAGAACCGCCAACGATTCTCGAGCACGTCACGTTACTCACGAGAGTATACGGGACTACGGAGAAAGTAGCTAAAACCTAGGCCAGGGTTACCAGCTGCCACAGACTAGAAGAAGGTAAATAACACAGTTTCTTGCCATCGTGACATTTTGGTTAATTGATTCCACGTCCACATTGACTTTACTAAAAAAAAAGTACTATATTTTATATGTTTAAAAAAAAAAATGTTTAATGACTGTGCAGTGTTTGAAAATATTGCCGATCCAATTTTTGTATTCACCCTCTGCCTTATTAATTTATTAATGTCTCCGTGGCCAAAGGCTTGCGAACGCGGGTCGTGAGCCGCTTACTAGGCGTTCGAGACGCAGCAGCGACCGTTTGTGCAGCAGACGGTGTCGCGTTGCGTTATAACGTATTGAATGAAAAACTTGGACCGGCAATATTTTCAAACACTGCACAGTCATTAAAAATACACCGTGTATATTGGTGGTGTTATCAGCATGATACCCCACATCTGTCTGATAGGGAGTATCCGTGGCGAAGTTGTTACACCGCCGGCATTGCGCTTCGAAAGTTGTGGGTTTGATTTACGAGTGGTTTTCTCGGAGACTCCTGTGGGTCGTCGCTGGATCTACAAAGTTCGTGCTTTGTACTACACTTTCGAAAAGTGAGCCTGCGGAAGGAGGCCGAGCTTTGGGAGATTTGGAAGTAGGCCGCTTTGCGTTGATATCGATGGTAAGAAGCATCGGCGCAGCAGAAAGCAATGGCAAACTACTGAACTAAATAGAATTGCCATAAATCACAAACAGGAAATAAATGCTGGAGTTGACATCAACGTTCTGTGACGGAAATAAACTAACCTTCAAGAATTTGATAACAGTATTAGAATTTATAAGGAAGTGCTACAATTTGATGACCATGTTGCGTAAGTTTGATAAAAGATTATTCCATTTCATAACAGAGTGTTACAATGTGATAATAGTGTTAGTTTCATAGTACTGATAAAGTTTTAAATGAGGTTAATTCAATTACAATCTATAAACATTATATTAACAGTCAGTACATTAGTAATGCAGAAATTAACTGTAATAATGTGAAGTTGTATTAATATTCATAGACTGATATTAAAAAGATGTGACTATTAACAATAAATAAATTGATTGTAGCACGTTATGAATACTTTGATAAATTATACATTATTTGTAAAATTATAAGATTCGATTCAAAATTAATGAACTAATAGCCAAATTATATTATTTATTTTAATAATGTATTAATTCAAAACAATGTTTTCCTGTTGCGAATTTGAATAATGAAGACACAAACAACATGTTGCACAATTTAATGCTCACATATTTAGTTGTCTCTCGGAAGATATATACTACATGAAGCAATGCATAACACTACTTAATATATGTTGAAATTTATTTTTCTTGTGGTGAGCACCCGATGAGATTCAGCGAAATATGCAAGGTCATACATAGTTCAGTATATTGTTTGTGATTTCATTTATCAACTAATTTGATTGCAAAAATATGTCTGAATTCATAATTTATAAACTAATTGTAGTAATAATATATACCCCTTGATTTGATTGGATAATGCAGTCTGACCATCCACCAATGAGGACAGACTGGACACTGTCACACACACACTCCTCGTGTTCGTCGCGTGGGTAGAGCTCTATGTCATGGCACTTGGGAGTGTTTTTGCTATCATCTGTGGATATATCCACATCATAGTGTATCCATAAATTCTACATTTCTACAATGAATAAATTTAGAGGAACTGCGGTAAAGCTGTGGAAATGTAAATAATTTAAAATAATACGAAGTAATACAGCTTTTGCAGAACACAGTTACGAAACATATAGGACGTTACAGCGACTAGCCTTCATCAGGAAACACATATACAAAACACAACATATAACCCGGGGAAGCACCACGGTTACTACATTAAGACATAATAATTTACCGCAGTTCACTAACTTTGTTCTATAAGCGTATATTATGATGTCTTAATGTAGTCATTGTAGTGTCTTCCCCGTGTTTATATATTTTGGTTTTGTTTTAATTGTTTGCTGATGAAACGTAGTCGCCACAACGTCCATTAATTCCTGCAACTATGTTCTGTAAAGTTGCATTACTTTGTGTTATTTTATATTTACTTTGTGTTGATGTCTTGGCCAGCTTACGTTTAGTAGTTGGCCTTTGCTTTCTGAACGACCGGCACCCATACAATTTCGTAAAAACCAACGCAATGCGGTCTGCTGCCAAATCGTGCTCAGTTGTGTTTCGAAGGCGGGTATGCGGGATCATGAACCGCGTCCGTAACGCCTTTCCCACGGAGTCCGGCTTATGTTTATGTAACCAAAGAATATTTCTTATGTTCCATACGGTGTTACATGAGCAAACTTTAACCAGGGCCTGGTCACGAACTGTCATATACGAGAGTGCTTCAAATGACAACTTTAAAAGTGTGATATAAATTACAATAACCATACCATTGTCTTGTAACCTGCCAGTAATGTAGTTAAGGATGCCCAAAGTGTAAACTATGTGACGTCACGGTGCAGACACAGACGATGACGTCATAAGGACAGATTAAAAATGGCCGCCCACTTTTGACATGCACCAAAGAGGAGCAGCGTATTGTTATCCATTTTATTTTAATCATCAAAGGGGTGCTTGCTTGCTTGTGTTAGCTGGCTGTGAACTCCAGCATGAAGTCCTGTATGTCGGATGAAGACATCCTGTTGTCCAACATCAGTGTGATGTCATACCGGACTGAGGTTTGAGTGAGAATCCGTTGTCCAATGTCTGGCTTATTGGTGTGCACGCTGGTGGTTCCTCTCCGTGCAGGCAGATAATCTCCGACTTCGGAAGAATCAGCGATCCTACTACATTAGCAAGGACCCCGAAGGGACCTGTTGCTCAGGACGCACGGCTAGGACGTGTTAGTATGTATGTCTTGGCCAGTATAGAACCTGGTCCTAGTCCCTTGGAAACACCTCTGCGTCCAATCAAAGGGGTGAAACCAATATAATTTTCATCGGCGAATGAAGGTTCAGTATGGTGATGCATGCCTGTCACTCACTCTAGCAAGTGGCTGCATATTGCTTCACTATAGACTGTTGAGCGCATGTTTTAAAGATATCATGTACTTCATTTTTCAAATGTATTCTACATACAAAGTGTAGTAAAACTTTACAAACACCCTGTATATTAAAAGGACAGTTATTTTCAAGTTCTCCTATGACCATGACACATGATGAAGAATCAGTCCCTGCGATGTTAACACAGCTGAAACTCCTCTTTAAGCCAGTCACAGTGGCTACGTGGTTACGTCACCTAGAGTTCCATTATGGCCTTCGTCGTTCGGCTCACAATTTCAGCTTTCTCTAAGACTTCTGAGGGTCGTCACTGAAACTACGGAATTCGTGTTTTTTGTGACACTTTTGGCAGAGACTAAGGCATATGAGATAAAGCCCAGTGCAATGAAATCGACCATCTTGCCTTTTAAGCCATCATTAAATCTTATAGATATAGTAACGAACAGGGCCATTAACACACTGTGAGGCATATTGTATTGATGGTAAGTAAACTATAGCAGCCAAGGAATTCTTTAGCAGTCTTTAGGAGTACTGGGTATATTATGCTAACCCCACATTTGTATAAACTTACTCGACACTGTATGGGTGATTTCATCAATACCACACCAGTCCTATTTACTTCCCAGACATTTTCTGGTACTCATTAGAGGTTGAGTAGAGCTGGGAGTTAGGCCGGCGTGTTAACACGGCCCATAAGGGAAGCAAAGATTAGTCAAATTAAAACCTACAAGTGACTAAGGCGTGTTGACGTGAGGCTGACTACCTTATCGTGTAGAACATTTTAGCTGTACAATCCAGCTAATAATGACCAAGCCTACACCGCGCTTGGTGTGAGATGACGGACGGCCTATATTCCATTTGGGGCAGAAACAGAAGAAGACGACCCACATACGGGTGTCCCGTCCCTTCCTTTACCAGACAAAAGCTTTGGTCTCCTTGCCTGTACTAGAACACGTTTTAGCTGAAAGAGTGGAAGGGGAATGAAAGTAGTGACTATCTGGGCAGAGGAAGTTGTTGCACAACTAGGGTGGGTGTTGCTGGAACAACTGCCAAGTATAAGGTGAAATATAAATAATTAGTTAATGTTAAATATTGTTCGGGTAAATTGACATAAATATGGCGTTTGATCATCAAATATGATGATGACCATTCATCCAGTAAGGCTTGAAAGATTTGAGCCGTGAGTTCTAAGATGGCTGGCAAGGTCTATGTTGATTCGGAATGTTCTTTAGCAATGTGGGCAAGAAATGTTTGATGTTCCAGAAGGAGGATTTCCTGCGGTAGTTTTGTTTTGCTTTTTTTCGTTTTTTGTTTTGGTTTTGGTCCACACATTTTAGTCGCAGTTCTTGCAGTCCAGTTTGCTTCGTAAGTAACTATACACTTGAGTAATGATGTATGTATGAATTTCGGTCTTTGGAAGCATTTCCCATGTATTGCCGCAGCTTCCTTTAAATACGTACCCAAACAATTATCATATGAACTTAAATTGAGACCGTTATAATGTAACGTGCTGTGAACATTGCAGAATGGAGTGGGGTAAAGGACAGTCTAAGAGACTTCTGATACTGGTGTCTCTTCATTCCGTGATACTAAACTGTCCAGCACATTCTTTCTTAATCTCCCCCCTAACCCACCTCTCTTTCTCTCCAACTTTCGCGTTTTGACGACATACTCCAACTTTTCTTATTTTATCATAAGATGCCGAAATAATGTTAGTTAGTTAGTCGACAGATCATCCTCGTTGCACATCGAACCATTCAGTCCATAAGTGCTCGGATCCCCTCCTCAGCAAATCCCGCAGCGTGTAGCGGCTAACGACGCCAGTTCTGTGTTGGTTTATCAATCTTCTTTGGCTTCCTGCGTAGTGTTCTTGTTTGGCCACCCCTCTTTTAATTTGCTGCTCCCGCAGTCTGGCCATTGTTGTAGATTCACAGTCATCACTTGGTTCTCGCAAAAGTCTCACTTCTCGTAGAGCATTCAGAATGTCAGCCTGGTCCATGGCGCGTCCGCCCTCCACAGTAGCCTCACCTGCGAGCTTGTCAGCCCGCTCATTTCCTTGTACTCCCGCATGACCTGGCACGAAGATGAAACTAATCTTTGCCAGCCTAGACCGCTTCAGAGGCAGCAACCACTCTCTTCGGATCGACCCCTCCTCTATCCTCTTGATCATGTTCATTGAGTCGCTAAGGAAACAAGCCCTAGTGAATGTCTGTGTCTCGAGCCATGTTATTGCTTTACTTACTGCCATGACTTCCATGGTCAGGCTACTTGTGGTTTCAGTGAAAGCACCAGAGTCCTCCTTCACAATTCTCCCTCCGGCCCGAGCTGTAAAGGCCCATGAGCTTCTCACATGTCGGACGACCGACCCATCTGTGTAGATGACCGCGTCACCGTCTAGCGAATTCTCGAAAATCAACGCTTGTACTTCAGCCTCAACAGCAGCCGGATTTTCTTGTCTGCATTTTCTATCTAGTTGGATGCAAACTGAAAAGGATGTGCAGAAGTCTGTTGGCACTTGCACCCACTCCTCGCCAGGTTCTAAGTCCTCAAGTGAACACACCTGTTGAAGAATGTCTTCGGCTTGACCCATCCACGACCGTCCTCTTTTTAACCTGCTGCCCTTCACCTTCCTAATTTCACTATGCAGTGGATGTTGTGTGTTTGCGTTAATTTTGAGGTAGGCGCGTGCCCTGCAAACTTGTATTCTCTCTTCAATGGTTGGAAAATCAAGAAGGTAGCGCATCGCCCTGCATGCTGTATCTCTTGTACATCCAAGAATAATGCGCATTGCCTCATTCTGTATCCTTTCCATCCTTTCTATCTGCTTATGGCTGAGAGTCAGGATTGCCATTGCATACTCCAAAACAGACATGACCACCCCCTCGTACAGAAGACATAGATGGCGCTGCTCACAGTTTGCTGCCGCCATCACCCGCATCGCTGCCAAACCCCGCTTGGCCTTTGTTATCACCTGGTCTATGTGCACATTATAAGCAAGGCTTCGATCAAACCGTATTCCCAGGTAATTCATTGCCTGCGTTCTTTCCACCGTCTCTGAACACAGCATTACAGTTGGTGTTGGATTGTTGACAATATGATTATTCAACGAGAACCAAGTCACTGTTGCCTTTGTTGGGCTGACCATTGCCCCAGCTTCATCACACCAAGTACTTATGCGATTGAGTTCGGTTTGTAGTTCCACAGCAACCTCCTCTCTATCCTTACCCTGACGATACACTAAAACATCATCGGCATACGACAATGTCCTGCCAGGTCCAGTGATCTGCTCACTGGTGATTCTCACTGTGTAGGCGTTGAACAGTACCGGAGATAATGGCGATCCCTGTGGTAGGCCAGGATATATTGTTGTTGGTTCCGAAGTCCAACTGCCACATCTAAAAACTACTTTCCGTTGGTAGAGGGCTGCAGCGATCCAACTAAGGAGGAATGGATTTACGTTTAGTTCAAGAAGCTGAAACATTAAAAAATCCAGTGGTACTCTGTTGTATGCGTCCTCAAGATCAATCGCTGCAGCAACGGTTTCAGTGCCTGCGTGGAAACCTTCATAGACATCCTGGGCAAAGACTGCTGCATTGGTCCAGGTTTCTCTTTTTGGACGGTACCCACCCAGGGTAGGTGGGAAAACACCTTGCCTCTCTAGTTGGCTTGATATTTTCCTGGCAATTACCTTCTCCAGCAGCTTGCCTATTGTATTCTGCATGGTTATAATTCGATATCCCTGAATTTTTTTGTGGTCTTTGTCAGGTTTCGGCAAGGGAATCAGATAGCTGTGTAACCATTCCTCGTTGATGCTAGCACTCCCTATACTGTTGTTGTACAAGGATGAAACTACTGTGAACTACTGTTGCACATACCGAAATAATGTGCACTACCTTATTTTAATGCGAGTAATATATTTCCATTAAAGTTTAGGCTAACTCAATATTTAAAAAAAATATTGCTATGATGAAGGAAAACACATTGAGAACGACAAGGTACTTTGGTTACATCAAATGGCATAAGAATGATCTGAAAATCGAAAATCATAAAGAAGGGAAAGGTCGAAGGAAGAAGAGCCAGAGGTAGTACCATTTTCTTTCACGAGGATACTAGGAAATTCTATTTTTAAACAACTAAAACTTACCCAGAAGTCTTCGAATGCGAAACCTGGTTTTTTCGCACTGCGGTCCACACCGTGTCCATTGCGACCAGGGAGAAAACTGGCATTCAGATTCACACGAGATATAGCAGACTTCGGTTGCGTCAGGCATGGAGCCTAGCTTCTCTAAACACGTCATCACGGGGACTTGCCTGCTTCCTCTGTCATCATTCTGATAGCAGGAGATGTCTGAAGAATGGAGAAAATACTTTAATCAAACTATCATTCCAGCTGTCACATACATATATTAATAAACGAATAATCTATAAACATGGCTATCACTTGAGTTGAGTTGAGCAAGGAAGAGAAAATTAAAATATGAAACAATGTTGCTACTGAACAGAGTCCAAGGCTTTACGGCAGCAGTACAGCCTCGAGTTCAGTAGCAAAATTTTTGTCATATTTTCATTTTCTCTTCATTGGTCTCATTTTTTGTTTCCATCTGTTTATTATTCTCATCCCGTCCTTATGCCTTACTGTAGTCACTGTAGGATCTTCTCCTGTACTATATGCTGTTGTTTCGTGCATGTATTTGTTTGCTGATGAAGGCTAGTCGCCGCAACGTCCTGTATGTGTCATAATTCTGTTATGTAAAGCTGAATTACTTTGTGTTATTTATATTGTTTACATTTTCACAGCTTTAATGCAGCTCCACCATATTTTATTCATATTTTTACTATGTTTCATTCTTGCTTGTTTAAGGCTTTACTACCCAATGTTGGCCTATATGTCGGGATGGAAGTTTATTACGAGTTAAAGACGAATAGAAATGACTAAAAGGGTTTACATTGATGTATGTGTCTTTATTGTGGACAAGCTGACGTAGAGCAATGGAGAGAGCGAGAGAGAGAGAGAGAGAGAGAGAGAGAGAGAGAGAGAGAGAGAGAGAAAGTGAGAGAAAGTGTGTGTGTGTGTGTGTGTGTGTGTGTGTGAGAGAGAGAGAGAGAGAGAGAGAGAGAGAGAGAAAGAGAGAGAGAACGAACGAACGAATGAACGAACGAACGAACAAACTTTATTTTCAAAGAGTTAAGAATTGGGCACGCAGGCCCGTCTAACATTCTGCCCTTCTATCACTCTCTTTCATACATTATTTCATTCACACATCATTCAAGGCTAACAGAGAACAGCAACAATATAAAAGATATGCATTATAAAGGCATGGGCAAAATGCGAACATCAAAACTACACGGCACAGTAAAATTAGATAATGGTCTGACACTTGTTATTAGCCATGTGGAATATACTGGCCTACCAAAAGGGGACTAGGGTTTTGTTATTATTATTATTATCTCTATTATTAAGGGGGATGATAATCCGTACTGAGATAGTGTTCGAGTAATTTGCGATTATATGAATAGGGATTGGTGATGTCTTTGATTTCTTGTGGAAGATTGTTCCACAGCTGAGCTGCAGAGTACGTTAAGCTTGTTTTGTATAAGTCAATCCTAGGCTTCGGAATGTGTAATATATTTAAACGTTTACTGTGTCTAGCATTATATTTAAACAATGGCCAAAGGTAATTTGGGGCATTCCGAGGCAGGATTTTGTGAATTAGTTTAGCTTTATTGAAAAGCAGGCGTTTGCGGAGTGATAGTAACTGAAGGCGTTTATACAGGCTAGGATTGTTAGATAAATGTTTGTTATAAATTAGACTCATGGCCTGTTTCTGGAGTGAGTAAAGTCGCTTGGTCTTTGAATTAGAACAACCGTCCCAGATTGTAGAGCAGTAGTCAAAGTGTGTCTGTATATAAGAAGTATAGAATAGTTTCCTTGTGTCCTCATCAAGGAAGTTTTTAATTTTGGCGAGTTGGTAGACTTTTTTCGCTGTTTGTTTAATAAGCGCTTGAACGTGGGAATTAAAGGTTAGGTTTCTATCAATGATTATGCCTAATGTTTTGTGCTCAATTACACTTTCTACTGGCATGTTATCGATGTGAAGTTAAAGTGATGTGTGTGAGCTTAGAGTTTGAAGTCTTTGTCTGGTTGTTAGTAACATTGATTTTGTTTTAGTGATGTTAATTTGCATACGGTTTGAATAGTTCCACCTAACTACATTATTTAATTCTTGTTGTAAAGACGACTCCAATAAAATACAGTTTTCAGCATTTGTGTACACTGTACAGTCGTCTGCAAATAGATCGCAGGACGACGACAGATGCAAAGGTAGATCGTTAATATATATGGCAAACAATAGAGGGCCAAGAATAGAGCCTTGCGGTACTCCAATATTGAAGGTAGTGGTATGAGACAGACATTTATTATGTGATACTACTTGCTTTCTGTTTGATAGAAAAGATGATATTAGAGTGACTACATTACGGCCAATTTTCACTGTCTCAAGTTTTTTAATTAAAATAACATGTTATATCATATCAAATGCTTTCTTGAAATCAATAAACACAGTTCCACATAGACTGTTGGTGTTTATATTATGGTGGCAATTTTCTATCATGTTTGTTAGGGCCGTATGGCAAGAATATTTTGGTCGAAATCCTGATTGGTTGTCAACAATAAGCTTGTTGCGAACTAAATAATGTAATGTTACTTTATGGATGTGTTTTTCTAGTGGCTTAGATAGTGATGATAGTAAGGAAATTGGTCTGTAATTGTTCGGGAGATCATTGTCCAGTGAACCAGATTTAAGAAGAGGGTACACTTTAGCGATTTTGAGAGCTGATGGAAAGTGGCCTTTGGTGAGACACTGATTATATACATAGGTTAGTGATATACAGATCACTGGCGCAGCACAACGGAGAATCCGGTTGCTGATTCCATCTAACCCGGATGATGTTGTGTTATTTAGGTTACTGAGGTAAGTGAATACTTCAGTGATTGTCATTAGCGGTATGTCGGAAAGCATATCGCCGGAGCTTCTATTCTCGCAAAACGATTACAGTAAAGATAAGTTGCAAGGAGAATTAGGTATTGAAGCCTTCAACTGGTCTATGTCAGTTTGAAAAAAAATTACTGAATTGGTCGCATGTAATATGATTTGATGGTAAAGAATTTCGGAAGTTATACTTGTTTGTCAATGTGTTAATTGCCTTCCATATATCCTTACTATTTGTTTTATCCATTACTAAGTTCTTAAAGTAATTTTTCTTTTCCCGTCGTATGGTATATTGAACTTTGTTTCTAACAGTACGGTATGCACCGAGATCCCGCTTTTTATGTGCTTTATCTCTGTCTCTCATAATTTCAAGTATTTCCTGGGTGATCCAAGGTGGCTTGACGTGGTGTTTTACTCGAACTTCCTTGATTGGCACATGTCTATCAAAAACATCAATAAATGTTTTCATCCAGAATTCCAGAGCATCATCCGGGCCAGGAAGCTGATAAACATTGTCTAGAGGTGAACTGAGCAAGTCCTGTAAAAATGCGTTTTGGTTGAAATGTTTGTAACTTCTATATTTTACACTTATGTGTTTATGTTTAGGAATTTTAATTCCTTGTTTAAACCACGTGCAGCATATTGGGTAGTGATCGCTCATTGCACAATTGGGTACAGCGCATTCTATGATGTTGTCTGAGCAAGTTATATAAATGTGATCTATGACTGTTGAAGATGACTTTGTTACTCTAGTAGCCTGTTGTACTATTTGTTGGAAATTGTATGATGCAATTATATTTCCCCATATTATATTGGATTTGTTGGTGTCAATGTTAAAGTCTCCGAGTAGTATAATTTCCTTCCCGGAAGCGAAAACCACATCCATCATGGTAGTGAAGTTTTCGTACCAGACGTGTCCAGCACTGTGATTTCGATAGAGGTAGCCAATTATCAGTGGTGTGCGGTTTTGAAGTTTTAGCTCTAACCAAATACATTCTATTTCGCAAGTTTCAAAGTCTAGCCTACGGTGAGCATTTAGTAAATTAGAAACACAGGTTACTATGCCTGTCTCTTGTTTCCTACAGGGATCCCTTCTAAAAACTTTGTACCCTTTAATAGATATGTCCCCATCTGAAATGTTATCATTAAGTCTACTTTCACTAAGGCCGAATAAATGAAAATTTTGATTAAGAATAGAAGATAACTCTGGTAGTTTGTTAAATAAGCTGCAAATGTTTAAGTGTCCAAGGCGTATTCCTGACATATTGAGCCAGTGTTGCCACTTCTCAGACATTTCATCCATGAAGAAAGTGTAAATTAGTCAAAGCTAAGCAAAAATACAAGATCATAAAAAAATCACAATTACATTACCTTACAAAATATCAGTAATACAAATCGATATGTAAATGACAATATTATAACGATATAACTAATTAGACCAACGAATATAATGCAAACACGGAACAAAATGAATTAAAGAACATACAACAAATAATTAACCTGAAAAAACTACTTCACAAGCTAAGTAACCAACTGTTATCCAAAAGAATTAATAAATGACTACACAAGTCAATGTCTCTGTTTAAAGCGGAGTATCCCACACGGGAAATAAAACGTTAAACAGTAAGCAGAAGGAAGAACAGTGAAGACCCCCTCACTCACAGTAAAAACACAATGAAAAGTATTATAAAAGCTATACAGCTAAGTACTATCAATTAATATAAAGTCAAAACAAGTCAATGTGGGGAGAGAGAGAGAGAGAGAGAGAGAGAGAGAGAGAGAGAGAGAGAGAGCCAGAGAGAGATTGACTGATTGACCGACTATCTGACAGACAAACAAAAAGGCAGAGTATAATTTATTGATTGAATGATAGTTCGATAGACAGTTTGTCCGAAACACAGACACACACATCCAGGCACACCGAAACACGCACATGTAGATTACACATACAATTGACTTACTTCTAGCTCTCAACCCTTGACCACACAGAGGCACTACGGGCGGCAGAACACAGTCACTCCAGTCTGTAGTCTCATAGTAGTGGGTCTGACACACGGGCAGATTTGTACATGGCTGCTCTTCACGCAGGTCACTGGGACAGGTCAGCCCTCCGTTCTGTGGGTACTGGAGGATGAACCGACGGCGGATTTGAGGTGGGTACATCTGACGTGCTGGAAATGTTGTTGGAATATAGAACACATGGTAGTAGCGGTAGTGAGCATTATCACAGCATCAATCAACAGCCATCCATCTATCCATCCATCCATCCATCTATCCATCCATCCATCCAACCATCCATCCATCCATCCAACCATCCATCCATCCATCCATCCATCCAACCATCCATCCATCCATCCATCCAACCATCCAACCATCCATCTATCCATCCATCCAACCATCCATCCATCCATCCATCCTTCAGTCAGACAGTCTTCTGTCAGTTGGTCTGTCTGTCAGTATTTAAGAGAGGTAAGAAGTACATGCCGGCTTCGTGGCTTAGAAGTTATGACTTTTCTCCGTAATCTCGTATACTCTCTTCGGTGACGTGATGACGGTGAGAATCAGCATTGGTTCGAATTGCATCGGTAACTTACGGGGTATGTGAGCCGGCCGCTCAGAAAGCAATGGCAAACTACTGAACGTAATCTTGTCAAGAAATCAACATACAGCTGAAAGATGATGGTGTTGACAGCGATGTCCTGTAAAGGATATGCAAAAAAACAAAAAACAAAAAGTACATCCTCAAACACTTACCCTGTACAGGAAGACACTCAATCCCACAGCCCGACCATTCTGACCATTCTGTCACGCGACAGTCTATGGGGCAGTCAATAATGCAGGGCTGAGATGTTCTAGGCTGTGTGCTCTCCTCGCATCTGAACACAGAAACAGTAGCATCTGAACACAGAAACAGTAGCATCTGAACACAGAAACAGTAGCATCTGAACACAGAAACAGTAGCATCTGAACACAGAAACAGTAGCATCTGAACACAGAAATAGAAGCATCTGAACACAGAAGCAGACACATCTGAACACAGAAACAGACACATCTGAACACAGAAATAGAAGCATCTGAACACAGAAGCAGACACATATGAACACCGAAACAGACACATCTGAACACAGAAATAGAAGCATCTGAACACAGAAGCAGACACATCTGAACACAGAAACAGATACATGTGAACACAGAAAAAGAAGCATCTGAACACAGAAACAGACACATCTGAACACAGAAACAGATACATCTGAACACAGAAACAGATACATCTGAACACAGAAACAGTAGCATCTGAACGCATACACAGAAGCACCTGAACACATAAACAGAGCGCATGAAAACATAAACAGAAACATCTAGACCAGTAGTTCTCAACCGTTTTTTGGTCCATGCCCACCTTTACCATATCTTCAAAACGTCATTCCCCCCCTTTTAAATTTCCTCCCTAAAAATCCCCCCTCCCCCCACCCTTACACAGTATACATAAAAATGGAAGCTAAATTTAATAACACAAGCTAGAACAAGTCTAGACACCTACATAAAACGTGATTTGCGGGTCTACTTACGTTATAAAACGAATTGTATTAGGGCGAGAAGTACAGAACCGTAAAATTTAGAGGGGAAAAACAATATCAAGTAACTGGTTCTTGTATTAATGCGATCTTGAAATAATCTTAATGTCCCCGCCCCTGGAAACCGTAACACCCCCCCCCCTCCCGGGGGGGGGGGGGGGAATTCCCCACCGGTCGAGAACCATTGATCTAGGCAGACACGCAGACACATATCGTGTTTATTATACAATAGAGACAACAATGTACTGACTTTCAGTGTGCACCTGTACATAGAATAATTGTTAACTTTTATATCAGGGTGGGCAATCATTTCGTTGTGTTGTACCGAAGTACTGTTGCAAAGTCACTCATTGTGCCAACCTAAGTCATTGTAGAGTCACTCAGTGTGCCAACCTAAGTCCTTGTAAAGTCACTTAGTGTGCCAAACTAACTCCTTGCAAAGTCACTTAGCGTGCCAAACTAAATCCTTGTAAAGTCACTCAGTGTGCCAACCAAAGTCTTTGTAAAGTCACTCAGTGTGCCAACCAAAGTCTTTGTAAAGTCACTCAGTGTCACAAACCTAAGTCCTTGTAAAGTCACTCAGTTTGCAAGCCTAAGACCTTGTAAAGTCACTCAGCATGCCTAACTAACAGATTGTAAGTCTTCGTAAAGTCACTCAGTGTGCCAACCAAAGTCCTTGGAAAGTCACTTAGCTTGCCAACCTAGGCCCACCATGAGTGAATTCATACTCCTCCCAAAGTCCTAAAAGTTAGTTAGGAAAAGTTAGTTAGTCGCATATCCTTTATAAGACTTAGCAGTCCATTCTAGTATTTTATGGCTATGTGTTATTCCTGGGCAAGTTTACGTTCAGTAGTTTGCCATTGCTTTCTGAACGACTGGCACTTATACCTTTGTCTGTAAACCCACGCAAGGTGGTCTATTCCAAATCGCCTGCAACCGTATTTCGAGCTCCGTATGTGGGATTACGAGTTTCATTCGTAACTCCCTTGCCACAGAGCTGGCAAACGTCATGAAACGAACACATATAATGCTTTTGCTTTCTCTCCACCTTTCTGTTGTTCTTTTGAGTTATTTAAACAGAGCCGTATTATTGAACCCTAGAACTACCATGGGACACTGGGGTCCATGTGGACCCCATCGTTGTTCTAGGGTTAATAAAGCATAAACACTTGTAAAAACGGATTGTACTGACAACCGAGAGAAGTACAGAATTAGTTGGGAGAGATGCAGTGATAGGAAGTAAATAGAAATTAGTCAAGGCTAGAAATGTGTTCCCATCAACTATAATCAGACAGTCAATCTGTACTTCTAATATCTATAACTGTAGTTTGGATGGGATCTTATACTGCATTTCAATTCACTCAGTGTGCCATTGAAAATCGTTCCACGCGCCACGCTTGGCATGCGTGTCGTAGGTTCTAGATAGTTCTAGATAGCCACACTACATAAATATTTACTGACTTCTAGATCTATTGTCGCCCGTGTATTATCGAGACTATTCACGGAAGCAAAGAATAGAAACACTGTAACCTACCATGCATGTCGTAAGAGGCGACACATTAGAGCGACGTTACGCAGGGGACCAGCTATTTTATGACGATTTGGACCTTAAGCTGCAAGAGAACATTAGGTGACATCTCAACAAGGGAGACAACTGCACTACACAAGACAAATCCACAGTTGTAGGAATAGATAAGTCCCTGCAGTGGTGCTCCACTATTCCAAGAGTTGTCTACGTGCATTACAAGCGGGCTTTATCGGCAATGACATAGCAGATAGACGAGCTAGTAAAGTAACATTATCCACGTTGACACTATGGGACGTAGTGGATATATGGTGCTGGTCGCATAAGTTTAGATGAATCGTAATTATATGGGTCATATGATAAACATCACGCTGTCCGTCATTACTATTCAAAACATGTCCTGGTTCGAATTTCATGCTCGGTCGACCTGAGAGCGCTGGCCAACAATTTGAACACCAGTTGAGAGTCCCTTGCATTGGTTTTCATACAATAGTTTGAGTGCCGAACTTTAAACTAAATAGATCAACATGAATAGTTAGAATGCCAACGCTGAGAGTTAAGATCTGGTGTGGTCGTGAAAGAACAGCACACCAAGCACCAAGGAGACTCCTTCTCAATCAACTTTGAAATGGCGTAGCTAATCGCTGTACTTCGATGTATTCTTAAAGCGGAAACTTGAACCCCTGTAGATGTGGTCGGAGTACAATGATCACCTTCCACACTGAAGCGAACTGTTGTTATTGTTGATCCCGTAACTGCTGAGATTTTACTTTTAAAAACCAAAAGCAACGGACCCCTTTGCAAGCCGTAAGGCATATTAAGCCGTCTCAGAGCCGTGTTTTATAGACCAGTCGGCGGCTGTTTGTGATGTGATCAGTATTATTCCTGTTGCCTTTATTTCACAAGACAATGTTAGTGCCTATTTTAGCTGGACCGACCTGGGAGCCTGAGTCAAATATTAAAATCTAAATCCGCCTCGATGGGGATCGAACACATGACAGCCACGCCAACAGGTTAGCATCCTGTCAAAAGTCTACAGCGACTCCCTGGCAACCAGCTGAACTAAACTGAACTAACAGATTGTACTATAATAATGATCTAACAACCTCGCTGCGTCGGGAAGCTAACGTTTTGTGACTACAAATGAAAAAGATTCGGTTGTAGAGTTAATGGAAGACCAAGAAACAGATGAATCCGAATCAATGACTTTTAAAATACCAAGAAGCAGATGAATAGATTCAATCATGTTTTCATAATACACACTCATTACATCAAGACACACTTATTAAATCATGATTTTAGTACCAAGAAACAGATGAATAGATTTAATCACGTTTATATTATACAAATTCATTCACTCAAGTTTATACTACACACACATTTTCAATTTCAATCAAGTTTACTTTACATGTCCAGACTATACATTTCCTTCATAACCAACAATTTCACTACACTATTTAGTTTGAAACGTAAACGCAAATCAAGATTCATTGCCCGTATGTGGATAAGCAAAAGGTAAATTGTAACAAGGTTGGCTATAGACGGCAGATCGATAGTAGAAAGTTGCAAATGAAAGATTGGTTGTAAGGTGTGTTCTAGATTATTTGAAAGATAGGAAATAGGTAGAAGGAAGTCTACAGATAATTGCAAGAACCGGTAAATGGAAATATTATTAAACACCTGAATCGGTTCAGCTATCTCGGAACAGCCATAGCGTCTGATGGGAGGTCCCTTGGAGAGATTAGAACAAGAATGGCCACTCCGAAGGTAGCCTTTTGCAAGATGAAAAACGTACTGGCCAATAAAATGATGTCAGTTGCATAGAGAAAAGAATGTTGAAGTGCTACATTGAACCTGTTGTGAAACGTGAACAATAAGTGGACAAACTGAAAACAACTAATGGCAGCGGCGTTGTGGTTTCTGAGGAATATGTAAAGAATACTATGGGCAGACAGAAAAACCAATGAGCAAGTCCTACAAGACACACATTGAAAACCGTAAATTATTTACAGAAATTAGATGTAGACAGCCTAGATTTTTCGATCATATTATGAGAAGAAATAAACTTGAGAACTTTGTGACAAATGGCATGATTCAGGGGAAAAGACCAAAGGGAAGGCAGAGAAGTAGATATCTGGATGGCTTGACCACGTTGTATGGTCGAGACAAGAACACAGAGCTGATCCACGACCCAGGTGATCGTGTGAGATGGCGAATAAAGAACACCCACGCTTATCGGCATGGAACATGATGAAGCTTTGAATACAAAATCGATGGTAAAAAAGCTAAACTCTACATTAAGCTTATATTGTTTGTAATTATCATAGACCCCTACTTGTCTGGTGCCTTGACGCCCATGGTGGTATAGCATTCAACCGTCCTGTTTTGTGACCCTGGCCCACACTGGGTCCTAGCATTTTGGATGTTCAGTTGACACGGTCCCCACGTAGAAACATCCCATTTGTAGGTCAAGCAATCGGTAAGAACAGGGCATGGTTCAGTCTGAATCAAAGCGCCTGTGCTGGGACATTGCCGATTTCGTCGACCTAAGGACACAAGAGAATTAATGACATCACTAGCAAAAGAACACACACATCAACGGGTTGCCTGAAAACCAAAAATGGCAAAGTCATAATAAAAAAAGATCAGATTTTACATTCGTGGTCAGATTATGTGAAAGACCTTTATGATGATACAAGAGAAGAACAATATGATCATCAGATTGACAATGAAGGATCATCAGTTTTTGAAGATGAAAGTTCAAAATGCTCTAACGATATGAAAACTGGCAAGACCCCGGGTACAGGTAACATCACAATAGAAATGATCAATGCCTTAGAAGGATATGGAATAGACCAAGTCACCAGACTGCTGAACGCAATATACGATGATGGATTATGGATGGAAGGGCACAAGAGATTGCATCTGAGCACTAATGTGTATTAACCCAAGGCTTGGTTATTATTGGTTATACATAGCTGTAGATTTCGCTTAGGGGAGACCAGCAGAGCATACAGAAGAAAATATAATTAGTCCTGATTAAGGACTAATTCGAAAGAGACCATCCATCCATCTATCATGTGCCATGCCGGTAAGCGTGGGCGGTCACGATTTGCCATGTAATTCAATCACCAGAGCCGTGGATCAGCTCAGTGCTCCTGTCTCGACCATGCCACGTGGCCAAACCATCCAGGTATTTACTTCTCTGTCTTCCCCTTAATCTCTTTCACTCGATCGTGCCAGTTGTCCCCAAGTTATCGAATTTATTTCTTCTCATAACATGTCCAAAAATATTGACTGTTTACGTCTAATTTCTCTAATTATTGTAGGAATTATATTTGTTTCTTCGATGACTTGTTCATTGGTTTTTCAGTCTGTCCATGGTATTCTTTACATTCTCCTCAGAAACCACATTTCCACAACCATCAGGTGTGTGTTTTTTTTTCTGCTTGACTGCTCATTGTCCACGTTTCACATTCATACAAAAGTACAGGTTCTATGTAGCACCTCAACACTCTTTTTCTCGTTTCAATTGACATCTTTTTATTGGTCAGTGTGTTTTTAATCTTGCTAAAGGCTACTTTCGCCATGGCGATTCTTGTTCTAATCTCTTCAAGGCATCTCCCATCAGATGTTATTACTGTTCCAAAGAGACACCAAAAAGAACATCAATGTTAGCAATTTATAAACGACACTGCAGAAGTAAGTTGAACGAGGCCGATTTTTAATGATCTTTGTTCAGTAAATATTGACTGACTTTTGTGAATATTGGGGCGAGCATTTTCATAATTTCTGCACATAGCCCGAGGATTTGAAATCACCAGGGGAAGATGTGAAAACAGACCGATGTGCCAATATTTCAATGAGGCTTCGGTGGATAAAAAATCAATGGCAAGCTTCTTTTTCTTTTCTTTTTTTTTCATATCCTTTTACAGGAGATCGCTGTCAACACCAGCATTTTACTGCTGTTGTTGTCTTGCTAAGTTTACGTTCAGTAGTTTGCCATTGCTTTCTTAACAACCGGCTCCCATACCAATTCGTTATAACCCAGCGCAACGCGGACTGCTGCCAAATAGCTTATGGGGACCGCAGAAGCTTGGTGGCTAGACACTCGCCTGCCTATCCGGTGATCAAGGGTTCGATCCGTATCGGGACAGATTCGAATATTTTAAATAGATCTGGGCTCTTCAAGCCTGAAATGGGTACCAGGAAATTTCTTCGGAAGTAAAGACGGCCGGCGTGATACTGACCAAATCACACACCGAGTGCTGATTGGTCTGTCGGTATAACGATCTAGCACGGTGTGCCAATTTGATTTTAAGGCATGTAAATAGGTTCGTTGCTGTAAGTCTACATACTCTTGCTTCAATCAATCAATCAATCAGGTGCCGTCTCCACAATTAAGGTTGACTGCAATGGATCTCCAGCACTTTCTGTCTCTTGCCTTGATTGTACATTCTGTCAGATTGATGTTCGTCCAACTCTTGATGTTATCTTCCCATTTGTATCGTTGTCTACTTCTTGCTCGCTTGCGTGCTTGACCTCTTGCTTAAACTCTTCCTTAAACACAACTAAATGCACCGCAATCAACCTGTAGCACAGGCTCAGTTTGTATTTTATGATTCTCGACTCTATACATTGACAGCCGCCGTTGTGTAGTAGCTGCCCTCATGCCTGACAGTCCAGTTGTCTTGTATTCGAATCCATAAAGACGCCGGGTGGCCGTAACACAATTGAAATGTTATTCCAGTCAGAATTGGTATCAGAACTGATCTGGAAAGTAGTGGCGGCCAGGGTGATATCGACATATTATCCGAGGAGGTGGGTTGGGCATTTTGTGTGTTTACTTAATCATAATAATAATAGAGATGAACTACATCTTGAGGATATTAAGGGAGCTGCATGAGATAGCAGAACATAGGACAGTTCGGAGTGGGTTGGTGGAAGGTCTATGCCTCAATGGGGAATAAAGGGCAATAGAGAAAGAAGAAGAAGAAGAAGAAGAAGAAGAAGAAGAAGAAGAAGAAGAAGAAGAAGAAGAAGAAGAAGAAGAAGAGAGAAAGAGAGAGAGTGAAAGAGAGAGAGAGAGAGAAAGAGAGAGAGAGAAAGAGAGAGAGAGAGAGAAAGAGAGAGAGAGAGAAGAGATACGAAAGAGGAAGAGAAGAGAGACGAAAGAGGGAGAGAGGTTAAGGAGAGAGCGAAAGAGAGAGAATTGACAGTGAGAAGGGAGGAGAGGAAGGGAAAGGTGAGAGATAGGACAGAAAGAGAAGACAGAGAGAGAGAGGGGACAGAGAGAGTGTAGAGATGAGAGGGAGGGAGAGTGAGTGGGAGAGGATTAGAGAGTTGGAGAGACTGGGAGAGAGAAGAGAGGGAGGGAGAGGAGAGATGAAGAGAGAGAGAGATGAAGAGAGAGAGAGAGAGAGAGAGAGAGAGAGAGAGAGAGAGAGAGAGAGAGTGAGAAAGAGATGAATGTGTCCTTACCTGGACTATGATAAGCTAAGATATGCCTCTGTCTAAACCTGCTCCCATCTTGCATTAAACAGGCATCAGGACACGAACTCCAGTGGCCCCACTCAGACAGCACACAATCCTCCGGACAAGGCACATAACAATTGGCCCAGTTCTGCTCGGTATGTAGACTTTCATGACAAAACCTGTCTCTGACTTTTTCCTACGATAGACAAGCATATGCACGGAATAGAAGTTAGATGGCTACAAAGTTAGTTGGGTGCCTTTTACAGGATCTCATAATCAACCTCAATGTGTATTGCTGTTTCTGAATTACTAGGTAATATTAGATGAGACGTTCGCCATTGTTTTTTGTTTTTTTTTTATAATTATTTTAACAACGGTTAAAACCACGGTTAAAACGGTGTAATGCCACGGAAATCAACGCAAAGCGGTCTGCTTCCAAATCGCTCGCAGCTGAGTTTTAACCGTCTACTGGGTATGACAAGGAATTATGAAAACTAGATTACTACAAACAATTCTAATTTTACAATGTATCTGAAGTTATATATACAAAATAAGTAATGGGTTAGGTATTTCTTACTTGAATAACAAATGAATAACATTGGGATTTTCTGATGAGGTTTTGTTGTTGTGTGTGTGGATATAACGGAAGAAAAACTTTGCAAGAATATTATTAAAAGCAATGTTTGCAGAAAGAATGAGAGACAGGGAGAAAGAGAGAGTCAAAGAGGGTGAGAGATAGAGAGAGACAAAGACAGCGCGAAACTGAGGGACATAAAGAAAGAGACAGAGATGGAGAAACTGGATGAGAGAAAGAAAGCGAGAGAGATTGAGAGACAGTGTAGGTAGAGAGAGACAGACAGAGATAGAGAGAGAGAGAAAAAAGAACAAAAAAAGAAAGAAAGAAAGAAAGAAACAGATACAAAGAGAGACATAGAGAGCACGAGACAGAGAATGAGAGATTGAGAGAAAAAAAATATAGAACCAAAAGAGAGATTGAGAGAGATGAAGAGAGGGTGTGTCTAAGAGAGACTGACATCGAAAAGATTAAATATTTAATCTCGACAATCACTTTTAGCGCATATATTCAATCAATTTAAGGAGCTGTCAGGTGAACTGGGTAAAAGAATGTTGAAGTGCAGTGCTTATACTGCTATGACTGACTGACTGACTGACTGACTGACTGACTGACTGACTGACTGACTGGCACCTAACCGTCTTGACAGAAGATAGTTTGTAAAATGGAATTATACCTCTCCATAACACAAAGCCTGGGCTGAATTTAGAGACCATGTCTTGCCCACGCAGCATGATCCCTTTCTCGGCCTTTCTGGTTTACTCCAGACTAAACACCAATGCGTCTGGAACAAGAGAAGCTGCAGAAGCTACCGATCAGCAAAGAAATGCCCTAACTGACCGTCTGTCGGAGCTTAGATCCTAGACCAGTTGCGGGTAAAGGCTTAGGGCCTGGTCTACCCTGCTATGACATTTAGTTGTTAGGTTGCATTTCCATGCACTATGATAAGGCTTATACCCTCCCAATTGCGCCCCTCCGCCGGACACCGTTTGCAGAATGTGGAGTGGCGGGTTTGGTAAGCGCCGCCAACATTTGGCGCTAACAGAAGCAGGTAGTACTGTCTAGTTCATACTGTAGCTCAGTCATATCTGAATAAGACTTGACGCAATACATATACTGTTAAATGAGTGTGATATATGGACAATAATTAGACAAGCTAACAAACATCTATTGGCAGTGGAAATGTGGTTTCTGAGGAAAACGCAGAGAATACAATGGGATAGACAGAAAAACCAATAAGAAAGTCCTTGAAGAAACAAATGAAACACTAGCAGATCGAAAAAATTATCTCTAGACGTTGAAAAAAAAAACCACTTTGGGCATGTAATGACAATACATAAATAGGAAAACTTAGCGACAACTGGCACAACTGATGGGTAAATAGCGTGGGGAAGGCAGAGATAGAAAATATAGAGACTCAACTGATACACAAACCAGAGCTGATACAGAAGTTTGGTGATTGTGTGAAAAGGCGAACCATGACTTGCCACCTTATCGATATGATACATGATGATGATAGTCAGTCGCGGTTTACAGCTCTGCCACATGGACAAGCAACAACAATATTAAGATATCTAAAGGAACTCAACGTGAGATTTGCTTGTATTAGCAACAGGACTACAATATGACATCTGATCATACTCAGCAAGAAATAAAGGAACGTAGCAATTATTTCACAGAACTGCAGACGAGAAAGCTGTCGTTGTGTGTCAGTAACTTATTGTATGAAAGTTCATTACAAGGGACTTGTAAATTGTTATTTCCCACCAGGGTAAAAACATATGAAATCCATATATCTAGTACGTCAATGTGTGTCCATAGAGAAAATGAGAATACAGAAAGCAAACAACATCAACTATAAAATAGCACCTATCCTAAAACATCCAAATATCAACATGCATACACAAAAATAAGCTGATAGATGCTGTAATCCACATGACGCTGTGTTACCAATGCCAGATAGTTCTGTAAACACAAAGGCGTCAAAATAATGTAATTTGAGGTGAGATGCGTAAGAAGGTCAGATGGAATAACAAGAAGAGATAGAGAGACACATCAGAAATTAAGTGTGGGGACGACACCTATTACTGACTTTATAGAATACCAAAGAATTAAATAATTCTGACATTTATCTATGATGGAACTACATTAAACAGCGACTAGAACGTTCTACATGAGAAAGTCGCGATACAAGGCAAGATGGCGACCCAGAAAGAAATGGCTTGATGAAGTAGAAAAGACATTGAAGAAATGAACTATGACGTTAGCACAAGCAACTAGACAAGCGAAACACAGAAAATGGCATCTACCTTTTCTTTGCGAATCTTCACGGCAAAAGCAGAAAGATCAAAAAGAAAAGAAGATGATTAGAGATCACTCAAGATCTTGTGGTTAGCAAAAAGTAAGCTTCAATCATTTGTACCATTAATTGTCAAGGATATATATTACACTTTTTAAGGTTTTTGGTGTTGTCGAATCCATGCGAATGAAGTTGTAGACTCATTCACTGCTTGAAGAGTTAAAGGCCGGTCTTAACTTAGTGAGCGCGTGGTTATAATGGTTATGACGTTATGCTAATAATGGCATAAGCACTGCCGGATGATTGTTCGGTGTCATCTCTTGACATTCGCTACGTGAGAGAAAGCCTGGTCACTTATTCCTCGGTGCACTCTGGCCTACATAACGGTATGGTTCCAGCACTTCACAAAGCCACGGCAGTTGTCTGCTGCGGGTTAATTTGTCTGTTAATCACTTAATTTCATTCCGGTGAGCAAGCCAGAAACTCAGTGTGAACCATCGTATGTTCTACAAGAGGTAAGTGCAAAGCGTGGGTGCCAATTATCTACCATCCCAGCAGGTCACAGCTGTGACCCTCTTGCAGTCTTGTAGGATAAACAGTTTGAATCCGTGGCAAACTTCTTCCCAGCAGAGTCCATAGTCTAACTTCCCTTCCTTAGTCGGTGTAATTTCTGCCCATGAACATCCCAGTTTAAAGCAATGAGAATTGTTGATCAGTTCAGCCACATCAACGTCAAAACGAGCCTACTTGTAGATAAGTAAATGCAATTTCATCTGTTTCTTTTTGTTTCTTTCGCTTGCTTTGAATGTAAGCGTAGTTTATACATATGCTACTACTCCTAGTGCAATGAACTTATTTTTGCGTGTGGATTAACTTTCTCTATTACCAGTGTCTCTCGTCATCAGGCGATTCCACTCCGACCTCAGAGGTGTTGTTGTTGCTTGTGACTCTCTTGGAAGACTGCATTTTAACTCTTAAGTTAGCTGCATGAGAATTCATGTTGTCCAAGCCACGGACTTGACTCCAATCTATCGGCGTAGAGACCAGGTTTTTCTTTGCAACTGGAAGCAAAGTACCATCTCCTCGGAGAGTGTACTACAGAGTCCTACATCCCTTCTCCAAGATCACACATCAGCAGAGTGTGCAAGACCGATACTGGACTTCACATCCGCGGAGAGGCTTAATGAGATGTATCCAGGTCAGGTTCCGACTCAGAACACACCACGCCCACTGACTAAGATTAGGTCTTGGTTAGTCACGTGTCCACAAGGGTCAACTATTCCATTGTCAACAGACAACATCCCAGTGCCCAGAGGGAATCACCTCGTCAAGTCACCTCATCTTGTTTCTCTTGTACCTTGCAGGGTCGAGGTGAAGCATAAACAGCGGGAGAGTGTCCGTTTATGGGTTTCATATATGGAGATTCCCATGGATTCCCTCTGTCCACCGTTTACTTAGACGGTCCTTTCTTATGCTTCCATTTGGTCTGTACATTATTGCTTGTTGTGGTATATTGTTAGTTGATAGCTTTGTTATATGTTTAAACATTTTAACTTACCGAAATCTAACGCAGCTATAACCTCCGTTTTAGTCCTGAATTCTTTCATTTCTAATTTTCTCTCTTATTGATACTTGTGAGTATTCTTCTCAAGAATCTCATTTCTGTTGTTGTAATTTTTCTGTTCTCTTTATCTGTCTTTGACAAGGTTTAACATTGGTAGCAAAGAGTTGGTAGGAAGATTGTGTTGTAGTGTGCCTTTTTTGTATCTACTGATACGTGGTTGTTCTTTAGTATTGGTTCTATTAGTCAATGAGCTGGTTTGCCTTAGTGCATCTAGTTTCGATCTAGTCTTCTGATTTGCCATTTGATGATGAGGGTTACAGTGTGATGTAATCATATTTGCTTTGATGATTAGATCTTAAATTTCTAGGACTAGTGTTGAAACTTCTCAATCATAATTAGTGCTGTCATCGCTATCATTATCATCATCATGTACCATGTTGATAATCGTGGACGGTCATGTTTCGCCATCTTACTTGATCACCAGAGTCGTGGATCAGCTCTGTATTCTTGTATCGACCATACCACGTGGCCAAGCCATGTAATCATCTGCTGCTAACTTCAGTGCTGCATATATTATCTGGTCCTTAAGACACATGATCACATTACGTCTTTGGTCTTCTCCACCTCGTTTGCCAAGACATTTCCCTATTAATAATAATATTTTAATACGTGTTCATTTATATTATTAGTTCAATAACTACGTGGAGACATTATGATTTATATGACACTATATTGGTGATGTGATAAATATCCTACCGATTATTTTTACTTCCCAGATCATTTCTTTGTAGCCATTTAACATTGGTCAACCTGTGAGTCCATGTCGGTTACAATAATATCAACTTCCAATGATAATCGAACACATAACGACCAGTAAATGATAAATTGTCTCGAAGCTGTTAACTGTGATGTGTCTGGAATGTGATCACGTCGTCACATTGTGTAGGGACGTTACATTAACGCATGTTTGAGAATGAAAGCGTTAAAATAATAACACAATGGAGGAGAAGGATATAATGTTGGCTAAAAAAAAAAAAAATAGCTGTCTATGACAGAACATGTAAGTAAAATTTAACCAAACATGACATAGATCAACCAATCCAGATATCGTGAAATACTAGATACGCATGAGATAATGTTAAAGTATATTCTTGACTACAAGGGACATTATAATCATAAAGACAATAAAACATAAATTATTCATAGTTGTTACCCTTTGCCTTTGCTAAACTTTGTGATTGCGTTTACATGTGATGATTTTTAGTTGTGATAGTTTTAAGATGTTATTATAGGTGTTAGTTGCAGCGATAGATTTTAGTTGCTTTTAGTTAGTAGGTGTTAGTTGCTGTGCTTATTCAACATGGTAAAACTGGCGATTTGGCAACATACCGCCTTGCGTAGGTTTTTTTAAATGAAATTGTATTTGTGCCAGTCGTTCAGGAAGCAATAGGCAAACTACTGAACGTAAACTTGCCCAGGAATCATGCACAGCCAAAAAAATGCTGGGGTTGACTGCTACGTGTTGTAAAGGATATGCAAATAACTAACTTTAGTTGATAGATATTAGTTGTTTTTAGTTGTTGTTATATTCTTTAGCTGCTGTGATAGTTTCCACTTGTTTTTAGTTGGTAGGGTTCAGATGCTGTGCTATTCAACATGGTGTAACTGGCTTAGGGGCCCACCGTAACGTAATGATCAGATGCTAGCCCGCTGGCCCGGTGGCCACAATTTCCAATACCCAAAGAGGTGAATTTTTAACATTTAAGTGGCTTCCGACATCAACCCAGTCTGGAATATATCTTGGGGAGATAAAGGCGGCTGACGTGATGTCACTCATTGCGTACAGATTCGTCTTAAAAGGTTGCTTAAAAGTCGACAGGGTCGACTTCATTGCACCGGGTTTTTATCCCATATGCTCGGCCTCTTTCCGCAGTGCGGAAAGCGTTGCACAAAGCACGAACTCCGTAGCTCTGGCGACGACCCACATGAGTCTCCGCAAAACTTCACTCGTGAACCGAAGGACGCGGCCCGGAATCGAACCCACAACCTTCGGAGCCCAAGTCAAACAGCTTGACCACTTCGCCACAGATTCGTCTATGAAAATGTGGGTCTAACAACATGTATCTAATATTTTTTGGATGTGTAAAAGGTACCGTTTCCTGCTTTGTTAATGTTGTTTCATCTGTGTGTTTTGTTAATGTTGGTTTCATCTGTATGATTTGTTAATGTTGGTTTCATCTGTATATTTGGTTAATATTGGTGTCATGTGATATCTTGTTAATGCTAGTTTAATGTGTATATCTTTTTAATGTTGGTTTCATCTGTATATTTGGTTAATATTGGTTTCATGTGATATCTTGTTAATGCTAGTTTAATGTGTATATCTTTTTAATGTTGGTTTCATCTCTATATGTTGTTAATGGTGGTTCCATGTGTATACTTTGTGAATGTTAGTTTCATGTATATAATTTGTGAATGTTAGTTTCATGTATATAATTTGTGAATGTTGGTTTCATGTGCATATTGTTTTACTGCTGGTGTCATCTGCATAGTTAGTTAATGTTGGTTTCATGTGTATATTTTGTTAATGTTAGTTCCGTGTGCATATTTGGTTAATGCTGGTTACATCTCTACATTTTGAAACTTCTGATTGATTAACAAGAGTAACTTCCGGTCTGTGTCGAACATAGCAAGTAGTTACATACTATGCACGATGTTACAAGGCAACCAGTATGGTCAAGACCGAGGAAATTAACAGACTGATTGGCTGATTCACCTGATAACGAGGGACACTGGTAATAGTAATTGCTAATCTACAAGTAAAATCAGCTACCGTTTAATACAAGTGGTGTGTAAGAGGGTTTCTGGGACTGCGTGAAAAGTGCAGCATAATAGAGATTATTCCAACTGGAGAGGCTCATTCAGGGGAAAGTGGGCAAGGGGTTTTGAACGACACTCGACGATATACATATCAATTTGACTTGAGTTGAGTCGAGTCAATACCACATCATTCGGGACATTTGCATACATGCTCCGTCCTCATCTGCAACAACCAGCGGAAAGTCCCAATACTAAGAGAACCAGTAGCATTCTGATTATATGTCCCTTTTGCCTAACCCAGGAGTCCTGAGCGTCGGCAGATAGATAAAGTAATGTCAAGTAGCAGAGTCATAATTTAACAATATATGCTAAACTATAAAGATGGTATACCCCAGATCTGTTCAGGCAGATTGCCTTCCTCAGCTGTGTCCCATCGCCACATCCGCCTCTGGTTGTAGCCTCACAGGGCCCCAGTGTTATGTTCCAGGTGTAGCACTGTTCAGGGTCGCAGGCCTGTGTCTCGCTCAGATGTGGACAGGCAGTTCCTGCAGGCCCGGGCAGAGTTAGGATCTCACGCGTTCTGTATCTTTTGCCTAAACATGAAAAAAATATAATCCAACATTGAAAGTAAACTGGGACACACGACGTGGACATGGAGGTATTGCGAGAACTATCTATGAACGATTCGTAGTTGGGTCGACAGTAACAGATCAAGCAACATATTTTAGGATGCTAGTTAGTTTCATATCCTGTACATGATGTTGCAATCAACCCCAACATTTTTTTGGCTGTTCGTGATGTCTTGGCAAGTTTACGTTCATTAGTTTTCCACTGCTTTCTGAACGACCGGCACCCATACCATTTCATAAAAAACAACGTAAGGCGGTCTGTTGCCAAATCGTCCACAGCTGTGTTTCGAACGCAGGTTTGTGGGATTACGAACTGCGTCCCTAACTCCATCGCAATGGAGTCAAGGATGGTAGAGTTTACGTTTAACTGTGATAAGTTTGTGGAATATAAATTATGATGGTAAGCTAGCGAACTATCCATTAAGTTGGGAAGCAAGGAAACTATCTATTCTGTTGGCAAGTATATGGAATAGCTATTATACTGGTAAGCAAGTGAATTATCCATAATGTTGGTAAGCACGTAAATTATATATTATGTTCGAAAAGCAAGTGAACTATCCATTATGTTACTCAGCAAGTGAACTATCCATTATGTTACTCAGCAAGTGAACTATCCATTATGTTAATAAGCAAGTTTAAAACATAAACATGATTTTTGGTAAGCAATAAAAGTAATCATTATGCTGATAAGCAATGGAGCTAACCCTTATATATTGATAAACAAGCGATCTAATCATATATGGTATTAGACTAACAAACTAACCTCTGTGTTGGTAAACTCACGAGTTACCTGTAATATCCAGTCATCTAGTTGCTGTAAGATATCAATGGCTGTGGAATCAACTCTGCTATCATAAAGACACTAACATTTACTATAGATAAGACAAATTGCCTGGAATGGAATTAGATATCTCATTCGCTTCACACTGCTTTGTTATGGCATAAATGAAAGTGTTTTACTACATACCCATAATATCAATATTATTCTCGGGTATAGTTGCCTTTTAGTAATAAGAAGTACTGGGGTAGTGGTTAGTGGAATCGTCCGCCGAGCAGGTGGTTCTGAGTTCAAATCTTTCACGAGGTTATACTATTTCGTGACCACATGTCCCAGGAGTTGAACATAAACTAAACACCAGGACATTTCTTGAATATTTGTCGGCCAACTCCTACACCGGTCAGCTGGACTAAAATGTTGACTTCTCGTCCTTGACTTGAGGAATTAAATTACAGGTACCTCAGAAGTTGGAGTAGATTTGCCTGATGGCGAGGGGCACTGATAATAGTAAATGCTTATCCACACGCCAAATAAATTCAGTGCACACCCCCGGTATCAGCGACTATTAGAAGTAACACGCGTAGGGACAACACGTTAACAAATGGATGCCACTTGATAAAGGAAAGATAGATCTTGTACAATATCCCGACTAATGCAACAAATTCATGTAAACTATTTTTGTTTTGCTTTTACCCGCTCACCTAATATTGTCTTTATTATCTTTATCATAAGGAGCGTGTGACAACTAAACTTTATCATAAGGAACTTGTGACAATTAAACTTTATCATAAGGAACTTGTGACAACTAAACTTTATCATAAGGAACTTGTGACAACTAAACTTTATCATAAGAAACTTGTGACAACTAAACTTTATCATAAGGAACTTGTGACAACTAAACTATATCATAAGAAACTTGTGACAACTAAACTATATCATAAGGAACTTGTGACAACTAAATATTATCATAAGAAACTTGTGACAACATTGTGATTAGACATAACTATTTACCCAAAGGTCTGCTTGTCTCTCGCTTGACCAGGTCAGATCTATCACAGTTGGTCTCCTGGCATGCTGTCCAGGCCGTCCACTGGGACACACTGCAGTCCCAGTTGCATTCCATGGTACAAGACTGTGCCACAACAGGTTTCGGTACAGGGCAGTTGGACTCGTCCACGGGCCGCTCAGTTCCGTCATCTGTAAACAGTTGAAACCATAAGTAAAATCGGTTGTATTCATCGGCACTTACGGGAGATACTTGAATGTGAGTAACAATGTAACAAGTGAAAGTAGCTGGTTTATTTGGTTGTTTCGGGATTTGAGATTTAAATATTGAGCACAACCCACTACTGGCAACGCTGATCGTATTCTGGTATGAACCTAAGGCCTATCCATGTCAATGTGGGAGCACTAGACTCGAGTTTCGCTCTCGTTTGAGCTCGTCAGTAGTGCATAACATTGACCGGATCCGGTAACAAACCCCGGATCACCAGGCCGCCTAATTTGGTCAACAATTTGATGACAATTTGGTGATAATCGGTAAGTACCATGCAGGCTGGTGTAGACGTTCATGACTTTCAACAAATCTAGGTCATTTTTTTAATGGATCAACTCTGCTGATAATATTTCTCCATGCCACTGACTCAATCCATCCAGCATCATTTATCTTGGTCTGCCTCTGCCTCTCTTCCCCTCGATCTTTCCAGTTGTCACGTTGTTCTCCAATGCCTCTCTTCTCATCACATGACCAAAGAAAGCTGTTTGTCTCTTTCTTATTGTATATAATGTCCTAGTTTCATTAGCCTCTTTCAGGCAATCGTTATTAGTTACTTTGGCAGTCCAAGGAATTCGCAACATTTGTCTGAGAAACCACATCTCTGTTGCTTCCAAGCTCTTCGTAATTTGTGCATTTACATTCCAAGATTCACTGCCATACAGGAATGCAGGCTCTATATATTATTTTAGCACTCTCTTTCTTACATTCAATGATAGTGACTTAATGCAGAGGATACGTTTCAATTTCCGAAATGCAGCCTTTGCTTGCCCTATTCAGCTCTTAATTTCTGTTGTGCATCTTCCATCTGATGTTATAAATGCTCCTAGGTATTAAGAACTATACACTTGGTGAAGAATGTTCCCTTCTATTAAATGTCAGTGTTTGATTACTATATGAAGCATGGCGGTTTACTAGTAAAATACTGGATGTCATAATCCAGTGCAAGAGAAAAAGAAGAGATTCCAGAAACATGAACATTAGACAAATCGGGATGTTGGCACTGAGACTCCGACTTGCACTGGTTAAAAAGTGATGCTGAGAATGGGAGTATGTAGCTATCGTAGAGCAGCACATAACCCACGTGACAAGGTCGACTTGCGATCATGGCGTCAGGTTCCGTTTATGCTTATTTCTGTAAGCACAAGGGCAGCCGTGGCAGAGACTTCACGGTGTCAACTTTAGGCTCCATGTGTACCAGGTTCGTTTTCAGCATAAGGTTGCCAGTTTTCCCAACAACCACTGGTATCTAAAAATACACCACGTCTCTCTGATCTCTTTGGTAACTAGTTTCAGTATCTAGCCCTCGAATACGGGAGAAAATCAAGAAGACTTAGGTGCAAATTGTGCATGTTAAAACTTCAACGACAGCTGAAAATTGTAAAGAATAGACCAAAAGGCCGCTTCCCTGGCAAACGTTCTAAAAAAACGAAAACCTACCCGTATGTCAGCTCCGTGGCGAAGGAGTTAAGGGCGCAGTTTGTAATCCCGCATACCGCTTTCGAAACACAGCTGCTTGCGATTTGGCAGCAAACCGCCTTACGCTGAGGTCTATACAATGTTATGAGAGTTTTTCGTTCAGAAAGCAATGGCAAACTACTGATCGTAAACTTGCCAAGACATTACGAACAGCTAAAAATTATGGGGTTGACCGCGACGTCATGTAAAGTATATGCAACTAACTAACTAACTAACTAACTAACTAACTAACTAACTAACTAACTAACTAACTAACTAACTAACTAACTAAATAATTAAGTAACTGACTAACCGACTGACTGACTGACTGACTGACTGACTGACTGACTGACTAACTACCTCGTGAAAAGATAGGCCTATCATCTTGGATGGGATATGTGTAGAGGAAGCAAACTGTACACACATGCACAATATAGCAACATTCCATATGCTCACTGGTTCACACATTCACCTCAAGTGTTCACAAACACCGAAAATGTAACACATCATTAACTTAGTGACCTCAGATAATCTCCTAACACAAGACGGATGATGATGATGAAGATGTTGGTGGTGATGGCAATTATGGCAAAGACACAAACTATGCCCACCTCCAGCTTCTACACAGATAGCTCTCCTGGTTCTAATCCCCGTACCGCAGTGGTTGTATCCAGGCACTGACTGACACAGACTCCAAGTCGACAGGATCCATTTACCTCTGAATAGAAGTCAACATTAGTTATGAAACGTGCTTTGACGATGCAAGTATAGACCCAAAAAAAAAAAAAAAAACGCACTCCAAAAACAAACAGTTCTGACATGTAAGAGAAAGTAATATAACAATTAAATAAATACTATGGAAAAAAAAAAAGAGAAGAAGTGGAAGCCAATACTTGGAACACGAAGATGTTAAACACGGAATAAGAATAAGACTGATTCATAACTAGACATAGTCAAAACACATTTTGCAAGTTACATACCTAAAATTACAAAATGAAAACAGTTAGGTTTATTGACTCCTGCGAAAAAGTCAGAGATAAAGTGTCCATATTTATTTTCCGGTGATCAATTGAAATGGCGAGTTATGACCGCCCACGCTGACCGGCATGGCACATAATGGATGGGTTTCTTTTCCCTCACTCTTTCACACTCGTCACATGTCAGTATTCATGTTATATTGTTCTACCCTGCTGCGGCCGTTACTTCTCTAATCTATTTTTTTTTTTTTTGGCATATCCTTTACAGTACATCGCTGTCAACACCAGCATCTTTCAGCTGTATGTTGATTTCTTGGCTAGATTACGCTCAGTAGTTTGCCATTGCTTTCTGAGCGGCCGGCTCACATATCCCGTAAGTTACCGATGCGATTCGAACCACTGCTGATTCTCACCGTCATCACGTCATCGACGAGAGTATACGAGATTACGGAGAAAAGTCATAACCTCTAAGCCACGAAGCCGGCTCTCTTATCTATACATTCTTAAATTTCTGTCCCAAACATTCACAGTTCACGTGGAAATGGAGTGTACCACATAAAGTGTTGCTGAAATTACTGCGGTCTTTTACTGCGGTAGATTTTATGATCTAGGTGTGGCCGGGGAGGGGGGGGGGGTCTCTGTGGCTTAATGGTTATGTCGTCTGCCTCGCGATTCGAAGATCGTAGGTTCGATTCCGGGCTACGTCGTTCAGTTCACGAGTGCAATTTGCTAGGAGACTCCTGGGGTCGTCGCTGGAGCTACCAAGTTCGTGCTTTGTGTGATGCTTTCGGCAAGCAGCCCTGCAGAAGAGATAGAGTCATACAGGATAAAACCCGGTTCAATGAAGTCGATCATCTGGCATTTCAAAGCACCCTTCCCACCCATTTAAACATCTCCCTAATTATTACGCTACAGTGATTGCGTGATTGCACCGGAGCACAGTGTTACAGAAGGTAGCAGATGTGCCTGTGTACAAACTGTACATGAATGAAACAGCCGTGTAACGGGTATAATCAACAAGGTCGTGGTTATACAATCAGTAGCCTTGAATGAATATAATCACGATATGTGGGACATATATACAAGGAAATATATAACCTGTTACATGGCCTCAACAAACTGCTATCTTCTTTGCTCAGTTTGATGTAGTCCATGAGAGCTGAGGGGCACGGTTCTCCGTCTCCGAGAGGCATTTGTATTATCTGAAACAAAACAACAAAGTTACAGACAGTAGTTAAAAAGTTAGTAGCATATCCTTTACATGACGCTTGCAGTCAACCCTAGCATTTCTTGCTGTTGATGTCTTGGCAAGTTTACGTTCAGTAGTTTGCCATTACTTTCTGAACGACCGGCACCCATATCATTTCGTAAAAAAAAAAAAAAAAAACAGCGCAATGCTGTCTGCTGCCAAATCGTGCTTTTACAAGATCTGAACATGGAAGAAAACTTGTGTACATACGAGTATAAAACCTGTCACATATCCTCAGCAAATATACCTGCAACTTTTGACTCACCTGCCTCGTCCTGATCATGTAGCCGTGCTTAATGTGCCCGTCGTAGCCAATACAAGACGTGTTGTGGGGGTGCATGCTTGACCAGGCAGAGACCTGACAGTCCTGGGACATCACACAAGACCTGTGCTTTCTTAAGACGGTGTTGGGGAATTTCTTTGCACAGAAACTGTGGATTGATGAAATATGGTAGATCATCAAATCATTTGAGATTAAAATTATGCTATTTAGTGAAATCTGAAGTTAGGTTTTAGTCAGATGTGACTGAGCTACCGTATGACAGTAGACGGCACTGCTTGTTTTATATTAGCGCCGAATGTTGGGTAGCGCTCACCAAACCCGACATCCCCAATTGTGCCAGTGGCTTTTGGCGGGGGTGAGGAGGGGGAGGGGGAGGGGGTTAAAAGCTTTATCCTTGTGTGAGGAAATGCAAGCTAACAACAAACTGACTTGGTTGGGTAGACCAGTCTCTAAAACATGGTCGGCAGCTGGCCTAGGATCGAAGCTCCGACAGTCAGTCTGAGCATTGCTGTGCTTATTAGGCAGCTTCTGCAGCTTGTCTTGTTCCAGATGAAAAGGTGTTAACATTCCTCTGGAGTAAACTAGGCAAGCGGTCATGCTGCATGGGCAACACAAAGTCTCTAAATTCACCCCAGGCAATATGCTATGGAGATGTATAACTCCATTTGACAAACTATCGTGTATCAAGACGGCAAGGTGCCAGTCATATAATTAATCTCGTGAGATCATAGTCGTCAGGATTTTTCACAGAAACTGAGGATTGAAGAAATGTGGTAGATCATCAAATCATGTGATATAAAACTATACTATATAATGAAATCACACGAGATCATTGTCGTCCGATAGCAAGGACTGTGAAAAATACTGCTGTCATCACTAACATCATTAAAGACTCTTGATCCGTATATAGTTCACTGCTTGGTGTATCTAATTCCGGTAGCAGATATCTGCTGTGGGTGTGTGAAGCGCTGGGAACATTACATATTTAGGCCAGCGTGCAGGGAAGGAGTGGTGACTAGTCATTCCCTCATGTAGAGAACGCGGAATGCAGGTATTGAACCCATGTCCAACCGGGCTCATACCATTGTAAGCGTACAGTTTTAGCCATTGCAACCACGCGCTAGCCATTTTCTGCCAAAGGTGTCTATAGTGCCCTGCATCCACTGATGGTAACGAGGGAAACAATGAACAGTCTTCCAGAGGAGTCGCAATCAATCAATCAATCAAATAAATTGATTGGCCTTATCTTTTCGTAAAATACATTAACCAAATTAAATGCTGTAGTATTGGCTTGGAATGAGCATTGCTGGATGGCAGGACAAACCCTGGCTCGTCTTCCACTCAAGCATAATATTAATGCTTTTTTTACACCAGTGTGACCTTTCTTGTGGCCAAAGTGATATTTTGTTACTGTAGCACGACAGAGGCCGACTTTGCAAACTATGGACAGATAGAATAACAGAGTCCGTGGAAATCTCGATTTATGAAGCCCATAAATACACATTATCATGCTGTTTATGCTTCACCTCGACACTACAAGGTACAATAGGAACAAGATGAGATGAGATGACATGACATGAGACAAGATGAGACAAGACGAGACAAGACAAGACGAGACGGGATGAGATGAACGAACGAACGAACGAACGAAACAACAATCTTTATTTTCAAATGGTTAGGAATTGGGCACGCAGGCCCGTCTGACATTCTGCCCTTCTTCTTTCTTTCCTTTCATTCGACGAGATGAGATAAGATGAAATGAGATGATACCTTTTGTGAGCTACATTTCTATGTTATGAAAGGTCTTCAAGAATATGGTTGTACCCGTCTTGATCCATAGTTGTCTAAGAATGTTCCAATACTATGATATATAGAGTGGTAAATTAAGAACCCTTCTATTAAAAAAATCAAGTGGGTCCTATAGATCCCACAACGAGAGCATCAACAAGGACTGTAAGCAAACTATTATACCATTGTTAAAGCAACGGAATGTAATTGGCGGTGGGTATCTATCTCTTCTCTATTATACTATACATTGTCGTTAGTAGGTAAAATTTCTTACATGTATATTACACATGCGAATCCTTTCCGATATGGATTGACCCCATGCCCCCTGGGCAGGCAAACGGGCGTCTAGCTACTACCCTACCGAAGCTCCCGATTAGGTCTTGGCTGGAATATTCCCTCCACGGCTTTTAGTTATATCTTTGTCAACGAACTCCGCAATCCAATGCCCAATGGGGGTTGACAGTAAAACTTAATCTGCTACTAACTCCGACAACAGCTCAGTCATTATTTGTATGAACAAATGATAAAACTGCTCTCGCCGTAGCCCGATTAGTGCTCAATCTTTGCCAGCAATGTCAAATCCCCCGTGTGGTTATCGATTCTGGTTAACTGCAAACAGATGTTAGTTCTATTCATTGCTGTTTACGAACATTCCAAACAGTTATATGGTGCTCATTTTGTGAGAATATTTCCGTCGGTCGGAAAATATAATCCTTTCGCTGCTGAGAAGGGATTCTCTGTAGCCCAGTGACTAGCATGCTTGCTAGTCGGGCGGTATTAATATATTCGAATCCCCACCAAAAAGGATTTGAAAGATTGATCTAGACTCACAAATCGACCCAGTCTAAAATGTGTACCATGAACAATCTCTGGGAAGTAAAGAGTTAAGATACTGTCCACACCTCCCATCCACTACCGTTGGGTCTATAAAAATACGAGAAGAACCATATATACAATACGCCTCAATGTGAGTAAAATAGTTCTTCTGTTTACTGCTGAAGATTGAACCCCGGTCTACTGCATTGACCGCCTAGCGCATAACCATCATATCATCGCGGCACCCGAAATCACATTATCATAAGGTGAATAGCCAGTCTCCGTGGCTAAGGTCTTACGGACTCGATTCGTGAGTCCGCTTACTCGAGTTCGAAACACAGCTGCGACCGTTTTGGCGGCAGACCGCGTAGCTCTGGGTTTTAACGTGTTGGTATGGGAGCTGGTCGTTCTGAAATCAATGGCAAACTACTGAACGTAAACTTGCCAAGACATCAACAACAGCGGTAAAATGCTGGTGTTGACAGCGATGACACATAAAATAGGATAAGAAAAAAGGTGAATAAAACAATGATTCACAACTGCTGGAAGAGACCTGCTCGAGGTTAAGAACCAACAGCTTTGAATCCGGACATCTGTGTCAACAAAACGTCTGAACCCAAAGCTTTCAGTGATACAGACTTAGCGGTGACGGTTAACTACGGACATATGTGTACACCTGTCTGGTGTTGACGGAGAAAACAGATAAATCGAAAATATACACGGGATTTCCCCATAAAACGATACTGAGAAATGAAAGGTGTTGAGTTGAGTGGAGTTGATTTAAGAACCGACATCACTGCACTCGGAATATTCCCATATGTGCTCCATCCCCTCGTTCAACAGCCAGCGGAGAGACATACTACTAATTGTTCCCATCGCTATCTGATTTAAAGTTCTCCTGGTCTTCCCACACAGTTTTGAGTTTCTCTCAGAACCCCTGCCGACCCCTCGCAATCTCATTGTATCCACATACGGATTCTCAATCTGTTCCCCCGCCTTCTCCACCTGGTCCCACAAGTGCACGACAACCTCCCTCCATAGACAATCTACCATAAAGAGGTGCATTCCCTGCCAGCCTATCAGCCTGTTCATCCCCCACCCCCCCCCCCCCCAACCGCACCCCCGCATGGCCAGGACAAAATGTCCATACAATTCACACAATCAGTGACCTCTAAAGCGACGACAGCCATTCCACACCCTTCTCCATCTTACTAAGCATAGTAACAGGTGTGCAACAGAGAAAGGTTGAGGCCTTGTAGGACGGTTGGCCTATGAGTTCATGGTTGAGAACAATAAATGTAGACAGGAAACTTAGGGAATGAGGAAATTGCAGTAAGCCACTGATGGCTTGACTGCTTGATTCAAGACTAGTCAACCAGAGTCGACAAGAACCCATCTTTCGAAGTGGTGATCCTGGGAATATGTTCCAACACTGCACCCCCATCCCTCCTTTCTCAATGTTTGAATTTTAGGCAAGAGAGTAGAGACGGAATTTAAAAGCCGCATTTGCTTCCAAAGTTCATCTTCATTATCAAGTGCCTCGCCGATTGACATGGGTGACGATGCGTATCCACATCTTGCTATCTCATACAGCAAGTATCAATTCGTGTCCCTTTCGTGCCATGACACAATCCATCCATCATCTGCCATGCCGGTAAGCGTGGGCGGTCATGTCCTACCACCTCACTCGATCACCAGAGTCGTGGATCAGCTCCGTGTTTCTGTCTCGACCATGCCACAAGGCCAAGCCATCCAGGTACTTGCTTCTAGGTCTTCCCCTTGGTCTGTTCCCCTCGATCTTACCAGTTGTCACCAAGTTCTCCATGACACAATACAGTCAATAATATTCTTTACCTGTATTCCCCTATCTCTATTTACACAAATCTTTCCAGTTGTCACAACATGTACAAGTTATAGTCTTCTCACAATGTGGCCACAAATGAAGACTGCCTCTTTCTGATGTTTGTGATAAGCTGTCTTTGCGACTTACCCTTCCCCAGTATGTCCAGATTGCTCATTTTCTCTGTCCAAGAAATTTTCAGCATTCTTCTATAAAACCACATCTACAAAGCCTCCAGGGAATTTGTTCACTTGTTTACTAATTGTCCAGGATTCCACACATCACCACAAGCGAGCATTCTTTTTATAACCTTTAATGACTTTTTGTATCAAGTGTACTTCATTTGATAGAGTGCAGTTTTGTATCAAATGTACTTCATTTGATGGAGTGTAGTTTTGTATCAAATGTTCTTCATTTGATAGAGTGCAGTTTTCTATAAAATATGAATTGCAAACAATTAGGTATATTAAGCTGCTGCGAAAAGAAGAGACAAACTAGACTCAGACACAATGTACTTACCTTACAAAGAACTCAAACTTACACAGGTGAAAACAAAGTGAGACTTATCCAAAAACATATACACCCAATAAATGTATAATACTGAAGTATTAAAATAAAACAATAAGTACTATAGGACAAGAAAGCACGACCGGCGTTTCGGTTCTACGAACCTTTGTCAAGGACAGGACAACACAAACAGATAAAAAGCTAAATAAAACACAAAAGAAAATTAAACACAGCTTCTTGTTCTTCATGTCATAGAGTGCAGTTATATATAGAATGTTCTTCATGTGACAGAATGCAGTTTTGTATAAAATATTCTTCAAGTGATAGAATGCAGTTTTGTATAGAATGTTATTCATGTTATAAAGTGCAGTTATGTATAGAATGTTCTTCATGTGATTGAGTGCAGTTTTGTATAGAATGTTCTTCATGTGATTGAGTGCGGTTTTGTATAGAATATTCTTCATGTGATAAAGTGCAGTTTTGTATAGAATGTTCTTCATGTGCTAGAGTGCAGTTATGTATAGAATGTTCTTCATGTGATAGAGTGCAGCTTTGAATAAAATGTTCATCATGTGCTAGAGTGCAGTTATGTAAAGAATGTTCTTCATGTGATAGAGTGCAGTTTTGTATAGAATGTTCTGGCAGAGTGCGGATTTGTATAAAATGTTCTTCATGTGATAGAGTGCAGTTTTGTATAATATGTTCATCATTTGATAGAATGCAGGTTTGTATAAAATCTTCATCATTTGATAGAGTGCAGGTTTGTATAAAATGTTCATCATTTGATAGAGTTCAGTTTTGTATAAAATGTTCATCATTTGATAGAGTGCAGTTTTTTTTTCTAAAGTTATATGCTGAACAGCCGGCGCTGTGGCGAAGGATGCAATTCGCCATCCCCCATACCTCATTCGAAACACAGCTTTGGGCGATTGGAAGAAGACCACCTTGAGATGGTTTCATACAGGTATGAAGGTCAGTTGTTCAGAAAGCAGTGACAAAATGCTGAACGTAAATTGCGAAGACATCACAAACAGCCAAAACATGATGCGTTGACTGCGACGTCCTCTAAAGGATATGCTGGCAGAAAACTGCCGATTTTTCCTCTGTGATGTTGACAGAGAGAACGCAATCGATCCTTTAACCAAATGTTATGGGAAGAAATGGTATGCAGATGCTAAGTTATAAGAAGAAATTGAGTGTGTGTGTATATATATATATATATATATATATATATATATATATATATATATATATATATATATATATATATATATATATATGCCGGCCTCTCTGGCTGAGGGGTTACAACACTTTCTCCGTAATCCCGTTTATCACGCAGAGTCTCGTAGCGGGAGAGAACTGGGAGCGGTTCGACCCCCGCTGGTGACTTGCGGGATACTGAGCCGGCCGCTCAGAAAGCAATGGCAAACTACTGAGCGTAATCTTGCCAAGAAATCAACAGACAGCTGAAAGATGCTGCTGTTGACAGCGATGTCCTGTAAAGGATATGCAAAAAAATAAAATAAAAAAAAATAAAAAAAAATATATATATATATATATATATATATATATATATATATATATATATATATATATATATATATATATATATATATATATATATATATATATATATATATATATATATATGCTAAGCCAAATAAAGAAATAGCGTGAATGTGCTAAGCTGGGAGCTCCGTGTTTCTGTCTCGACCATGCCACGTGGCCAAGCCATCCAGGTATTTACTTATCAGTCTTCCCCTTGGTCTCTGAGGATGGGTGTGGGGATGTGTGTAGGTCGGGGATATGTCTCTGTGGGTGGGATAATTGTGGGTGTGGAGGATGTATGTGTGGGTGGTGAGTGTGTTTGTAGGTGGGGGATGTGTGGGTGGGTGTGGAGATGTGCGTGTGTGAGGGATGTGTGGGTGGGGATGAATATTGGGGATGCGTGTGTGGGATATGTGGTTAGGGTGGGAAATGTGTGTATGGGTGGGGTGTTGTGTGGGTTGGAGATGTGTGTGGGTGGGGGATGTGTGTGTGGGTGGGTGGGGTAGGTGTAATTGGGTGTGGAATGTGCGGGTGGGTAAAGGATAATGTGAGGGTTGGGGATGTGTGTTTGGCTGGGTGGATGGGATGAGTGAGTGTGGGTGGGTAGATTGGAGATGTATGTGTTGATGGATGGGTTGGGAATGTGTGGGTGTGAGTGGTTGAGGGATGAGTACATGAGTGGGTGGATATATGTGAGAGATTATTGTATGGGTGGGGGATGTGTGTGTGGGAAGATGTTTGTGGGTGAGGAAGTGTGTGGGTGGTGAAGGTGTGTGTGGGTGGGAGGTGTATGTTTGTTGATGGAGGATGTGTGGGGTGGGGGGATGTGTGTGTGTGAGTGTATGGGTGGGGTGTGTGTGTGGGTGGGGGATGTGTGGTTAAGGGATGTGTGATTGGGGATGGGTTATTGGGGGTGGGTGGGAGGGGGATGTGTGGGTGGGTGGGTGAGTGTGTGTAGATTGGGGGTTTGGGATGTGTGTATATTGGCGTGGGGGATGTGTGGTTAAGGGATGTGGGATGGGTGATTGGGGGATGTGTGGGTGTGTGTGTAGATTGGGGGTGGAGATGTGTGTGTATGGGCGTGGTATGCGTGTGTGGGTAGGTGAGATTGTGTGGGTGGGGATGTGTGAAAGTGGGGGATGTGTGGGTGGATGCTAGTTTTGTATGTGGGTAGGTGCGTGATGTGTGGGTTGGCAGGGATATGTTTGTGTAGGTGGGATGTGTGGTGGGGGGATGTGTGTATGACTGGGTGGTTGGGGGTCTTGTGTGTGTGGCGGATGTGTGTGTGGGTTTGTGTTGATGGGTTATGGGATGAATGGTGGATGTGTGTGTGGGTGGGGAGATGTGTGTAGGTGGGGGATGTGTGGGTGGGTGATGGTTGGGCAGGAGCATGTATGTGTGCCTGATGGTGTGTGTGGGTGGGGGATGTGTGTAGGGGGATGTGTGGTTGGTGGGAGATGTGTGTGTGTTTGTGGAGATGTGTGTAGGTGGGGGGGGGGGTGTGGGTGTGGGATGGGTGGATGGGTGGGGGAATGTATGTATGCCTGGGGTGTGTGTGTGTTTGGGTGGGGAATGTGTGGGTGAATGGGTGGATGGTTGGGGTATGTGTTTCATAACATGGTAATATGCATTGTTTATGTTTACAACATTCATTTGAGAATGTTTTTTCCTATGTGAATGTATTATGCATTATTTATGAACGAAAGATAAGTGATCGGAAGGGCCCAATGTAAGACGGGCCAGGGTGCCCAATTTGTTACCCTTTGAAAATAAAGTCCGTTCGCTCATTCGTTCGTTCGTTCTCGTCCCTTCGATCTTGTCAGTTGACAGGTAACGAGACAAGCTTAATTTGTTTCCCTTCTTCAGTTGCCTAGCTAGGAACAAACAGTGTTTATCACGTACCATTCCATTTTGCTTTTAGTAGTTTAATGGAGCTGATGTTTTATCTTCTTCTTATGCCTTGCATCGCCAAATGGAGCAAAGGCCAACAACTAAATCATTCCAAGCGCTTTGCAAACTTGTTAATGATTGGTTGGAGTTTGCGGCTACAGTTGTCTACATGTTGAGGTAGCCAGTCTCTCGACAAACCTCTTTTATGATTGGTAAGTTAAAGTGTTATTGTTCTTTTTTCCCCCAAAGGGCTCTGGTAACATCTGGAAGATGGTTGTAATTATACCATTAGTTTTATCTAACTGTGTAACCTATCGAAATGCACAATTCTGAGCTTACTCTACATTTCTTGCCTAATAATGTAGAGTTGAGTTGAGATGAGCTCAGAAACGCCACCACTGCACTCACGACATTCCCACCAGCGCTTCGCCCCTTCGTTCAACAGCTAGAGAAGAATCATACTGTTAATCGTTCCAATCGCTATCTGATTGAAAGTTCTCCTGATCTTCCCTCTCAGTTTTGAGATTCGTCCAAAATCCCTGCCGATCCCCCGCCATTATTCTATTAAGATACAAAGACTCTACACAAGCAAATCATGAAATGTACAGAAAGAGAAAAAAATAAGATTAAACACACGATGGTTGAAATCAAAGACAAGAAAGGTATTAATGGAAAGCGATTACATACTGAGATGAAATGAATGCACTAGAAGTTACTTAGATGGCCCGCTAAAACTATATCAAACAAACAAAGTCAATTAAATGTTTGATTGTGTGTGTGTGTGTGTGTGAGTGTGAGTGTGTGAGTGTGTGTGTCTGTGAGAGAGAGAGTGAGTGTGTGTTTGTGTGTGTGCACGTGTGTGCGTGCATGCGTGCTTGCGCGCGCTTTGATCTGTAAATATTTTCATTATCATGCGCCAAGTTTGGAGAGAACAATAATGGAGCTGTATATGCTCGGGAAGAGAGGAAGAGGGAGATCAAAGAGAAAATCTGTGGAAGATGTGGCAGATAAACTCCAGGTGGGTGTATCGGCCCAAGGAAATCTAGCTTGTGACAGAAGTTTTCTGGTCAGTTCTTACGGGAGAGAAGTTCTGCAAAGGACATGCTACTGAATGAATGAATCATGTGTCATGCCCATTAGCGTGTATGGTCTTGTTTCGTTGTCAAACACAATCAGTCGTCTTGTATAGGGTTTCTGTTCATGTCCCGGTTTTGTCATTTGGCCAAGTCATCCAGGTATTAAGGAATGGCAAACTACTGAACGTAAATCTTGCCAAGGCATCAACAGCAGCTGAAAAATACTGGTGTTGACTGCAATGTCCTGTAAAGGATATGTGAGGGAAAATAGTCCAGGTATTATGTCTCTGCCTTCCCCTTACTATTTTCCCATCAACTTGACCTCTCACGGCTTGTTTGGTCACTTGTGGAAGAACTCAAACAAGCGTTGGAGTAAATAAACCACGAGTATCATGAAACATGTAGGACCTGTGAAACTAGGTGTAAAACAGGTGACAATCTAGCACTGAGACTGAATCGTCACCAATCGTGTGTATCTGTCAAGCTAAACGGATTGGTGTGTGTTCCCGCTGCTTACAATATGTCGTATTTTACAAGTGTTAACTTTTTTGTATAGTTAATAGGAAGTTTAGTAGAATACATATTTGCAGAAATTTGCTGGTATGCTGGTATAATTATGTGTATAAATAGAAGTAATATAAATTAGTATCTATGGGGTGTCACAACCTCGGATTCTGAGATAAGCAGCACATTTTGTTCATTTTTTTTTCATTTTCTTTTCATTGTTTTCATTTTTTTTGGGTCACTCATCTCATTCGGTCATTGTCTTAATATCTTAATAATGATGTGTGTTGTGTATTTGTTTGCTGATGAAAGCTAGTCGCCGCAACGTTCTTTTTTATCCATAATTGTGTTCTGTAAAGCTACACTATTCGTGTTATTTTATATTATATGTACTAGTGGTAACTGGAAGTAGCAGATGATTGAAGTATTATAACTACATAAAATTAATCGTGCTGAGGTTCTGTTATTGTTATGTAAGTGTTGAATAATCTTCATAAAGTAATAAATTAGAGAGCTTGGTGACGTCTGGCAAGATTGAGGGGAAAGGAACAAGTGGGAGGCAGAGAAATAAATACCTGGATGGTTTGACCATATGGCATGGTTGATACAAGAACACAGAGCTGATCCACTACACTGGTGATCGTTTAAAATGGCGAAACATGACCGTCCATACTTATCGGCATGGCACATGATGATGATAAGTCGTCATAAATGGCGTTGTTATCTTGAAGGAATGTTCTGGAAAACTGCAGAGAGAATGTTGGCCAACTAGCCTGGTGGCAGCCACATCATTCAATATGAAAGTTACATCATTCAATATGAAAGTTATGACTAGGAAAGCAATGTCATCTAACGGACATTAGAGGAAGCATCTTATACTATCCATGTAGAAGATCCTACACATACGTTCTCAGTAAATGAGCGAGAGGAGCGACTGGCGTCTTCTCCGCCTACACGTACTCAATAACCACCGGCATACGCGCCCCAATAGCGTCTAACCTTCCATGATGCAAGCATAAGTATCCAGCCTGCATGACTAATGTACCAAACACTGTACGATGTCGGATGTGCGGGTGAATAATAATATTTTTTTTTGCATATCCTTTACAGGACATCGCTGTCAACACCAGCATCTTTCAGCTGTATGTTGATTTCTTGGCAAGATTACGCTCAGTAGTTTGCCATTGCTTTCTGAGCGGCCGGCTCACATACCCCGTAAGTTACCGATGCGATTCGAACCACTGCTGATTCTCACCGTCATCACGTCACCAACGAGAGTATACGAGATTACGGAGAAAAGTCATAACTTCTAAGCCACGAAACCGGCGAATAATAATATACTCACATAAAAAAACCAATGGTGTTTATAGTTTGGAAGGACAGGGGGCTTCAAATAAAAACGATAAACATGTGATAGAAATTACAATAGCCATGCCATTGTCTTTGACACCTGTCAATATTGTTGTTAAGGATGTCAAGAGTGTTAAACACGCGGCATTACAGTGCAGACGAACGCGGTGACTTCATAAGAACAGTTTAAAGATGACCACCACACTTTTCACATGTACCAAAGAGAGGCAGTGTTCTGTTATTCGTTATTTCATCAATGAACGGGTGAAACCTATAGAAATTCATCGCCCAATGAAGGTCCAGTATGGTGATGCACACCTGTCATTCCAGCAAGTGTATGAGTGGAGTAGGTAGTTTTAAAACGGCGTAACTTCTGTGATAGACTTTTCTCTCACGTAAAATCTATACACAAGTATTTGTGTTACGTCAATACACAAATATTACATAACAATCACATACCATGTACACATATGTTTACAAATTATAATGAAGGCATAATTCTTACCTTAGACTGGACATCATGCCTCGAGTATTAAGGCAGGATATATCTCGAATTTGATATCCAATCAAATGATGCGATTTTATGTCTTTCAGATAAGATGCAACTATTGGAGAACAAGGCAGCCAATCGGAAAGTTTATATGTGTAGGAATGTGTGCAGTTATCACAAACAATCATTTCAGAAAGATCCGGGCAATGACTGCCTCGGTGACGGGGCGGGACTATCACATATCTAGTCCTTGTCTGATTTGCTGATTGACAAGAGCTATCACAGCCTGACCAATGAGAAAATGAGCTGACCACACAATCCTGTCTGCATAGAAGCTCACAGGATTGGCTGGTGGCAGGCATGGGTTCCTCGACCTCACACCTGTATGCCTTCACCCTGTCTTGTCTGTCTTTCCTCTCGCAGGTGACGTTTCTGTGCTGGACGCCGCTGTTCCTGCCACACGTCTCGGCGCCTAGAGAGGGGACATATCACAACGTTAGTGAATCGGAGATTGCTTTTCGCAATATTTCATACAGAAATAACATTTGCTGGGAATAGTATGAGGCTTTTAAACAAACATATGAAATAAATTCAAATAAAACAATGGTAGTAGCACATCCTTTACAGGATGTCGCAGTCAATCCCAGTATTTTTGTGTGTGATTTCTTGGCCAGTTTACTTTCAGTCGTTTGCCATTGCTTTCTGAACGACCGGAAATAATAGCATTGTATGAAAACCAGCGCAAGGAGGTCTGCTTCCATATCTCCAGGCTTGTCCATGGGACACATTTTTCAGTCCCATTCCCATCCCATCCCACAGTAATTTTGCCGGTCTCAACCCATGGGATTCCCATGGTAATACTAATATGGAATACAGTTCAAATGAAATTATGAAATTTATGAAAGTTTAGGGTTAGTGTCTACTAAATAGGACTACATGTACAAAGAGACATGTAAAACAACATAATTTATTAATTTTAATATTCAAGAGTATTTTATTAAAACAAAGTTTAATCTAAATATGACAATTCAGTGCCATTCTGACACTCTCATTCTGTTTGCGAGTCACTCTGCTCATTCAGCACATTATAAATTTCCTGCTGATTGACTGTTTCTGATAATTCAGTTAATCCAGATAATCTCTGAACCATTTCCACAATTTTAATCTTGCATGCAAATCTGATATACACAAAGTTTATAACGACAGATGGTAACATCCGTTTTCGTAACTTACTCAACAACAATTCAGCTGCACTAAATCAGCGCTCTACTGCTGTTAATGACACTGGTAATCTCATCGCCATACATAAAATAAGGTATTTAACAACACTCAAAGAACAAAACGCCATTTTGTTACCGGAACAAATAAGAGAAGCAAAGTATAAAACACTGTAACCTACCATGCTTGTCGTAAGAAACATTTAAGTAAGGAAGGCATGCGACTGTCTACCTCCTCCGATATAAATCCTCGGCTGCAAAAACCGACTAATTATGAAGAAGTCTATAAAGGTCTTGGCGTGATTTGGTTATTGGCATATACTCCATTAGGAGTTAAAAGGCAGAAGAAGAAGAGAGAAGCAGAAGAAGAAGAAAACAGAAGCATAGTTCACAGGGCAAACTAAGCAATATAAAAGCTGAAAGCTAAAGACACCATGAGATGGCGTCTCCAAAAGACGACAGCGCCTGGCTGAACGATTTAGCGTTTATCTATCCACGGCCAACTAGACACCCTTATAAACATATCATCATTGGACATGTCTATTATCTGCGTCACTGGAAAGATTTGTGGAAGGAGAGGCTGGGGAATACAGCCAGAGAAAATTCGATACAGTATGGTGTCGTGGCACGGAAAGGTGGCTTGATTACCATCGTGTGCCATGTCGATAAGATTGCGAGGCCATGGTTTGCCATTACCCACACTCACCAGAATCTTGGATAAAGTCTGTGTTTTTGCCCCGCCCCCCGCCCCCCCCCCCCCTGTACATTGTGTCTGTGTTCTTGTCCCTATTGTACCATATGTTTGTGTTCTTGTCTCTGTGGCGAAGTGGTCAAGCCGTTTGACTCGTGCTCCGAAGGTTGTGGGTTCGATTCCGGGCCGCACCCTTCGGTTTACGAGTTAAATGTTTCGGAGACTCCTGTGGGTCGTCGCTAAAAGCTACGGAGTTCGTGCTTTGTGCGACGCTTTCCGTGCTGCGGAAAGAGACCGAGCCATATGGGATAAAACCCGGTGCAATGAAGTCGACCCTGTCGACTTTTAAGCGACTTTTATTGTGCCGAGCGTCAGTGTTCTTGTCCCTACTGTGTCGGGTGTCCGTGATTTTACCTCTGTTGCACTACCTGTCTGTGTTCTTGTCCCTATTGTAACATGTGTTTATGTTCTTGTCCCTATTGTGCGGGTGTCGATGTTCTTGTCCCTATCGTGCCGGGTGTATATGTTCTTGACCCTATTGTGCAGGTGGCTATATTCTTGTCCCTATTGTGAAGAGTGGCTGTGTTCTTGTGACTATTGTTCCGGGTGTCAATGTTCTTGTCTCTATTGTGTAAAATAGAAGACAAAACATCACCATCTCCATTTGATCCCTGGTGTGTCTTTGAACTAAGCACATATAAATAAAACACCCGTTACTATTTGATGTCTGGTTTGTCTTAGAACTAAACACCCATAAAGAAAACTCCATCACAATTTTATCTCTGGCATATTCGACCTACACGAATATAAATAGCATACCATATAAGCTAAAACATCTTAAAACATATATTTTTTCTATCCCCAAGGCATAGGTCAAAACAATACATACCAGGTACAAGGCTGCAGGAGCTCCATTGATCCACAACCCACTCCACATCATTGGCGCCCTGGGAGATGGGATAGCTTTGCCTATGTCCACCTCTACCGTGTTCTGTGTCACCTAGACCTTGCGACTCTCTTGACCTGGAGCGCTCCAGACGGTCAGAAGAAGAGAAGTCTGAAGTGTGGCTGTCCAGAGTTGTCTCAAAGGAGTTCACCGACGTCTGCTCTAAGTTGACATTCTCGAGGCAAGGTTTCTCACACTGTCGTTCCTGGGCTGGTTTGAAATCTTCAGATAGCAAAATAAAAAAGTCATACACTGAAGACACAAATGCCATGAGACATAATTTTTCACTTTAGCTGAATTTCCTAAACGTTCAACCTACACATTTAAGATTGCGTTGTATAAGGGGCGTTCATTTGAAATCCGTTCGTGTCGCACCGTGCGTAATTGCGTACGTTGAACATGATCATGTCATAGTCATGTGATAAGTACTGACCAATTAATAAAAGAGCACGTGCTTATCGTTGCATGATGCATAGGTTCTGTTTCTGACCGTTGAGAAAATGGCCGGGTTGATTCAAAATCCGTCCAAAGAAAGATAAGCCCAAGGAGCGGTGATTCAGTTTATTTCATTTGAAGGATGTCGACAAGTGGACACTCATCGAAGAAGGCACGCAGCGTAGGTAACACATGTGTGTCGAAGACAATAATGACAAACTGGGCACGAATGTTTCGGAAAGGACGTCAGTTCACGACATATCTTCGACGGCCAGGTCGGCATATTTATTGTTGCAGCAGAAAAAAAAAAAACCATCGCCAAAATTGATGTAGCAGCACAGATGAACCGTTGTCGAAGAATACGTTCGCTAGCGAAAGAATTTGATGTGTCAATTGGGACAATTCGAAAGGTCGTTCGTAAGAAACTGCAATATCGGAAGGTGTGTTTACAGTGGGTACCATAGATGTTGACCGACCACCAAAACGAGGAAAGTATGGGATGGTGTATGAACCACTTGCTGCGTTACAGAGTGGAGGGTGATTTATTTCTCTTCCGCATAGTGGCAGGCGATGAATCATGGTGTCACCACTTTGAGCCGAGCAGCTAAAGAGAGAGTATGCAATGGAAGCATGCTGGATCACTAAAGGCCAAAATATTCAACTTACAGGTTTCCGCTGGTAAGGTTATGCTGAGCGAATTTGTTGACCATGAGGGGCTATTGTTGGCCGACTTTAAAGAACCTTGTGTCAACATCAACTCTACCCACTACTTGCAAACACTAGACAAGCAGCAAAAAGCCATCTAGAATAAATGACCCGGCATGCTTTCTCACGGTGTGATTATGTTACCCGATAATGCTCATCCGCATGTGCAAAGATTGTGCAGGAAGCATTAGCAAGGAAGAAGTGGGAAATTCTGCAACATCCAGTCTATAGTCCTGATTTGTCACCATGAAATTTTCATTTGTTCGGACTTCTAAATAAAGCTCTTTAGGGGCAAATATTTGACACAGATGCAGACGTAATGAACGCGGTAAACAGTTGATTCAGTGAGCAACCACAATCCTTTTTTGCGGACGTCATTCGCCGCCTACCTAAGCACTGGGATGCTTGCCTGAATGCCTACGGCAACTTCTTCTGACCAACCCATGGTGCATAATTCATTCAAAATGAATTCTTTGTTTAATTCTACCACACCTGTTAATATTTCTTTCATGCTTTTGTAAGAAAGCTATTGGAACGGGTTTCAAATGAACGTCCCTAATATATATTGTCATATTAAAGCGCTTCAGATCTTGGAATGGTTGTTAAGATTCATTAAAGTATATTATGTTATAACGAATAAGACATGGCTATGAACCAATGTTAAAAAAAAAAAGTAATCAACGAAAAGGTGAGTAGTGTGACTGGTGGCTTTGGTCTATGTTATCCATGTGAGACCAAATGGACAGGAATGGGCATTATAACAACTGGGGAATATAGAATAATCTATTCCGGTGGAGAGAAACAACAGCGAGGAGTAGCAATTGTAATAGATACAGAGAGATCAAAATCGATCAAGGGATATTGGACTGTATCAGGCACAGTGTTACTGGTGAAGTTGAGTGAAAGACCTTTTGATGTCAACGTCGTACAAGTTTATGCACCAACAGCAGACAGTAGTGATGACAGCATTGGTGAATTTTATAATGATTTAGAAAATACCTTCAAGAAATGCAAGAATTCTGAAGTAAATATCATAATGGGTGACTTAAATGGCAAAGCTGGAAATCAACAGAACGGATGCTTAGTAGGCAAGTATGGACTAGGGGAGAAGAATGAAAGAGGTTGCAGACTTATACAGTGGGCAAAAGAGCGTGATGTGATTATTTGAAACACCTGGTATCAACATCACCCAAAGAGATTACGGACATGGAGGAGTCCTGATTATAAGATCAGAAATCAGATTGATTACATTCTCCTCAACAGAAGATTTCTAAATGCCTTAAAAGTCGCAAAAACTATACCAAGAGCAGACTGCTACCGCGAAAATAGATTAATCTTAAGCAATATACATGTAAATTAAACTAAGTCAAATATACACCAAGAAACACAAAATTTGATCTGTGGGCACCGAAGAGTGAGGAGATAAAAGATAAATTCAACGCTGAGGTAAATAACAGACTTGATGCATTGTCCGATATGGAAATATTTTTCAAGATGTCAGCGACCATTGGAAAATATTAAAGAAATCAATCAACCAATTTGCAGAAAAAACCATCCCAAAAATAAAGACAATGGGTCGCAAGAACTGGATGATAGAAGACATCTTAAAACTCATGAAAATAAGAAGATATAACAAAAATAACAAGGAAAAATAAGAAGAGATCCATAGAAAAATTAGGAAGCTATGCAAAGAGGCAAAAGAAACACGGTTTGAGGAAAATTGCAAGGAAGTTGAAAACCAACACAACACCCCGAATACCAAATTAATTCACAACAGAATTAATGACATCACTAACAAAAGAACATACATATCAACGGGTTGCCTTAAAACCAAAGATGGTAAAATCATAATATAAACTACACAGACTTTACACGGTCAGATTAAGCGACAGACCTTTATGTTGATACAAGAGAAGAACAATATGATCATCGGAATAATAATGAAGGACCATCAGTTTAGTAGATGGAAATTCAGAATGCACTTAACCATATGAAAACTGGTAAGACCCCGGGTACAGATGACATCAAAACAGAAATGGTCAATGCCTTAGACGAATATAGAATAGACCAAGTCACAAGACTGATGAACGCAATATATGATACTGGAGGTATACTTCATGAACTATGTAATTCTATATTTACTGCAATCCCGAAGAAATCAGGAGCCTTGGAATGTGATCAACATAGAACAATTAGTATAATGAGCCACATCACGAAGATTTTGCTAAGAATTATCATGCAAAGAATTAGGAAGAAAATACAACCTGAAATAGGAGAAGAGAAATGTTGGTTTGTAGAAGGCAAGGGTACAGTAAATGCTGTGTATATACTGAGAACAGTAATTGAACGTTCTATAGAAGTAAACAAAGACCTATATCTTTGCTTTATTGACTACACAAAGGCTTTCGAACCGACCGACCAACCGACAGACAGACAGACAGACAGACAAACAGACAGACAGACAGACAGACAGATAGATATATAGATAGATAGATAGATAGGAAGGTATGTAGGTAGTTAGGTAGATAGGCACATAGGTAGATAGATAGACAGACAGACATACAGACAGACGGACGAACAGACAGACGGACGGACGGACTGACGGACGGAGACAGACAGACGGATGTAGACAGACAGACGGATGGAGACAGACAAACAGATGCAGACAGACAGATGGAAACAGTCAGACAGATGGTGACAGACAGACATATGGAGACAAACAGACAGAAAGATGGAGACAGACAGACAGATGGAGACAGACAGACAGATGGAGACAGACAGACAGACAGACAGATGGAAACAGACAGATGGAGACAGACAGACAGATGGAGATAGACAGACAGGTGGAGACAGACAGACAGACAGACAGACTGACTGACTGACTGACAGACAGACAGACAGACAGACAGACAGACAGACAGACAGACAGACAGACAGACAGACAGACAGACACGAACAAATTAAGTAAGATGAATAATATGCAAAATATAAAGGTATGCAAGAGAAGAGAATGACACAATGATTTTTTTGTTTCTCCAAAGAGGAAACACAAATAGCACCTATAAATTCTAAAAATGTTTGACAATCAGCAAGGCAGTTCAATTTCGTAAGAAATATCGCTTCCATGATAAACATACCTTGAGTGACACTACATAGAAATAGACGACGAAAGTATGAAAATTCTAAAAGAAGCATTTTAAATGAGAGCATAAGATAGTGTTACTGAATCCGTTAAGGGGTGTAACGAAGGGTAAAACTATAACTTACCATGCATGACGTAAGAGGGGTCAAATGAGTGTTGGCGTCGTGCTAACTACCTCATTCCGTGGGACATGTCCGCAGCAAATCCAACCAGTAATGAGCTGGATATATCACACTTTGAGAAAGCTTAGAAATTATATACCTAGATACTTCTGTTTTTGGAACCCACATGGCACATGGAATAGAAGGAGACATTGGAAAGAGAAACAGAGGCAGAGATGCATTTTATGGAGAGTGATGCATTTTATGGAGAGTGATGCATTTTATGGAGAGTGAGGCATTTTATGGAGAGTGATGCATTTTAAGGAGAGTGATGCATTTTATGGACAATGATGCATTTTATGGAGATTGATGCATTTTATGGAGAAGCTCTGAAGAACGCTGCCAGTTATAAACGGCTTTGGGTGAGTTGGTTGACCTCCTATGATCCGAAAGGGTGATAATGGATAGAAGAAGAGAAGATAGAAAGATAAAAACCCAGGAGTCAAGGGGTGTCGTTAGTGCTAGATCAAATTATATCTCCAAAAGAAAGAAATACCGCAATGTAACACCCAAGTAATTGGGAACATTCTAACACAAGATAATCGTTACAACTATCACGAAACAGTCATAACATCTGAAGGATGGTGCCTTGTGGAGATTAGAACAAGAATCTTAACATATTCAATGCCAAATAAAAATTAGGTTTGAATATAAGAAAAATGGATGGCGGAAAATGGGAAGTAGTAGGTGTCACATTTATGACATAAAAGTTATTAACATGTTAGCAGACATACTGTACTACAAATTAAATAGGGCTGCATAAGAAAAACTACTGCATATAAGCCAGAGGCAAATACGGGATGTCGCTTAATCATCCCATGTCACTTGTTCTGTTAACTTTTAAAAAAAAAGTCTTTTTGATCATCAACAGTACAGATCTTAATCTTCTACATTTTCGTTCGCATTCACACCGTCATTAATAGATCTAATGAATGAATCATTAACAACAACAACAACAAAAAGAGAGGTAGACGACGATCACAAGTAAGAACACGGACCTTGCGGCCAAAGCCTCAGTCAATACAGGAAAAACAACCACAAACCGACACGATTACATAAACATATAAATATACAAGTTATTTATCTGTATCCGTGTTGTGGACTGGAAACGTGTTTTATGGGATCCACGTGTATGATTCCAATCAAATCAAAATATCTTCTATAATAGGTAGGTAGATAGAAAGATACAGAGACAGACAGGTAGGCTGGCAGGCTGATAGGTAGATATATAGATAGGTATGTAGATAAATAGGTAGATTGTCAGATAGCTAAGTAAATGTATAGGTATGTAAATATATAGGTAGACAGGAAGTAACTAGAACCTTAACCACCCAAAATGCACCGGAATCAAAACGTTTAAAGGAGAGTTGACCTTTCGTCCTTGAATTGGGGACGTAAATTACAAGCACCTCTGAAGTCGGAATGGGTTCGCCTGATGGCGAAGGACACTATTAATAGGAAATCTAATCCACACGCAAAATTCAGTCCAGCACTACTAGAAATACCAGCTCCGTGGCGAAGAGTTAAATACGCAGTTTGTGATCCCGCATACCAGCGTTCGAAACACAGCTGCGAGCTATTTGGCAGCGTTGTGTTGGTTTTTTAGGAAATGGTATGGTGCCGGTCGTTCAGAAATCAATGGCAAACTACTGAACGTAAACTTTCCAAGAGATAACAACACCAAAGAATGCTGGTGTTAACTGCAACGTCATTTAAAGGATAAGCAACTAACTACTAGAAATAGTGTGTATGGACTACGATTGAGTTCAAAGAGAGCAAAAACTAAATAGGACAGACTGTTTGAGAGTGAGTACCTTGTTGACAGTTGAGGTCTAACACAGGTTGTCCCGTCATAAGTTTGCACCAGACCTTTCTGTACTGCCTCCCGCCAGGTCCACAGCTGGCGTGCTCACATGGGCCCCAGGGTTCTAGGGAATAATCAAGTGTGTAATGAAATAGTGCAGCAGGTGTCATCTGTCACATATAGTTTACCGTATGTAACATACACTGAATGAATCACAAACACACACATACACACACACACACTCACACACACACACACACACACACACACACACACACACACACACCGAGAAATAGATGGAAAGCCTTACTAGAACACGGCCACAAGTAACACAATAGACATGGCAACCAAAGCACACAAACAAGGAACACACACCGACACAACTATATGTAATACACTGCATATACAACAGAAAAGCGGAGGTCAAGGGGTTAAAGATTAATAACTTCACGAGCAATCCAATTGCCATAGAGGAGAACATTGGATGATGGTACTAAAAAAAAAGAGGAGTCCAGTTTAGCGAACAATAAAATAGGAACATTTATTAAATATACTTGGGAGTGTCAGTGGAAAGGGGTGTTGGGGGGGGGGGGGGGGGAGAGACCAATGGAATGGAGCAAGGAAAGGGGGAGGAAGAGGGGCGTGTTTTGGGACCAAGGATGTGGGAGACATAGGACATCACGAAAGCACAAAAGGAGAAAAACCATAGCTTTGAGTGAACAGTGAGATAAGGATCGGAAACGTAGAGGCAGGCACAAAGAAGCATCCCATGGTGGTTGCTGCTGGAGCTACGGAGTTTTTCGAGACCTTCGGCAGGCCACCTTGAGGAAAAAAACGAGCAATATGGGATAAAACCATGTACAATGAAGTAGATCGTCTTCCCATTTAAACCGTTTTAAACACAAGAGACGTGAGAACTGGTAGTGGAGCTAGACACTCTTTGAGGGGCCGTGATGCAAGCAACGTTTCATTTGGTATGTATATAAAGATTATCACAAACATAAACACGCACCAGTCATCATTTTTTGGCCACAATATGAAAAGGCAAAGGTTAGAAAGTATTCTGACAACTGCAAACATTAGCGGGACGTAAGATAAATGACAAAAAAGAAAGAAATTTGTTGACAATCGTGCATCCTGTCACGGAAAAGTGTCAGTACAATTATGATCGCAAATTGAGAAGCAAGATCGCCCACGCCACCCATCAAAACACTTGATGATTCTGAGAGGCAATGTGGCCTGCCATATATATATATATATATATATATTTACAACTGCCGTGTTTTTATAATTTTTTGTGTGGTTCGCATATCCTTTTACAGGACATCGCTGTCAACATCAGCATCTTTCAGCTAATTGTTGATTTCTTGGCAAGATTACGCTCAGTAGTTTGCCATTGCTTTCTGAGCGACCCGCTCACATACCTTTTAAATTACCGACGCGGAGCGATTCTCACGCACATCACGTTACTCACGAGAGTATACGAGATTACGTATAAAGTCGTGTAACACCTAGACTAGAGAGACCGGCATTTTTATAATACTTCATTTAATATCAGAAACACAGGGCTGCTTAGTTTAAAAACACCAAAGAAATGTTTTCCTCAAACGTAGGTAATAAACCGCGGTATCGTATTCTTATATATAAAAAAGGATGTGTGTGGGTGTGTGTGTATGACCTTTATGCGTTCGCGAACGGTCCATCCGATTGAGATGAAATTTTCTACACGCCTTCCTCTCAACACCGCGCTGCCAACTGTGATATTTGTTTAGTGTGAAATTGGCTGCTTACTTAATATTATTTAATTTTTCATTTTTCATTGTAATTTCTATATAGCAAGGGGACTTAACTCTGAAAAAGTTATTTCAAGGGGCATAACTTTTAATAACTTTTATGTATACCTTATAGTCATATTGTTGCATGGTTTTCAAAGATTTATAAACTCTTTGTCTATAGTTATTTACCGGCATATGAGTTATAATAAATCATGATATAATCTTTAAGGCATTTTCAAAGTTTTCATAAAAATAATGCATAATGCACAACATTGTAACTCATCTTTTTATGCTTAAGAAGTTATCTACAGTCATGTAGGTGATTAGAAACAGTTTTCATTAAAAATAATGGATGGTGTGTGGAAGGACATTCTTTTAAGTTACTTTTTTTTGTTGTATAAATTTAATGAGACGCTCAACGCCAGGAGCTGGGCGAAGCCACGCCGGGTCAGATAGATAGACAGACCCACCTTTTCGGTGCAGTTATCTACAGGCATATGCGTTATAATCCTCCTCCTCCTCTCCCCTCCTCCTCCTCCTACCCTCTTCCCCTCCCCTCCCCCCTCTCCCTCCTCCATACTCCTCCTCCCTCTTTCTCCTTCTCCCTCTTCCTCCTCCTCCTCCCTCCTCCTCCCTCTTCCTCCTCCAACCTCCTCGCCCTCTTCCCTCCTCTTAATCATTCCTCTTCCTTCCTCCTCCCTTCTCCTCCTCTCTCCTCCTACTCCCTCCTCCTACTACGTCCTCCCCCTCATCCCTCCTCCTCCCTCCAACTCCTTCTCCTCCCTCTTCCTCCCTCCTCCTCCTACCTTCTCCTCCTCCCCCTCCTCCTCCCTGATTCTACCTCTACTCCTCCCTCCTCCTCATCCCTCCTCCTCCCTCCTCATCCTCTCTCCTCCTCCCTCCTCCTCCCTCTACCTCATCCCTCCTCCTCCCTCCTCCTCCTCCCTCCACATCCCTCCTCCTCCTCCCTCGTCCTCCTCCCTCATCCTCCTTCTCCTCCCTCCTCCTTCTCCCTCTTCCTCCTCCCTCCTCCTCCTTCTCCCTCCGCCTCCTCCTCCCTCCTCCTCCTCTCTTCTCCTCCTCCTCCTCCCTCCTCCTCCCTCCTCCTCCATCTCCCTCCTCCTCCCTCTCCTCCTCCTCCCTCCTCCTCCTCCCCCTCCTCCTCCTGCGTTCTTCTCCTCCCTCCTTCTCCCTTCTCCTCCTTCTCTTTCCTCCTCCCTCCTCCTCCCTCTTCCTCCTCCTCCCTACTCCTCCTCCCCCTCCTCCTCCTCCCTCCTCCTGCCTCCTCCTCCTCCCTCCTCCTCCCTCCTCCTCCTTCCACCTCCTTCCTCCTCCTCCCTCCTCCTACCTCCTCCTCCTCTCTCCTCCCCCTAATCCCTCCTCCTCCCTCCTATTCCTCACTACTTCTCCTCCTCCTTCTTCCTCCCTCCTCTTCCCTCCCCCTCCTCTCTCCGTCTATCTCTTCCTCCCTCCTACTCCTCCCCCCTCCACCTCCCTCTTCCTCCTCCCAGCTCCTACTCCTCCTTTTTCTGCTGCTGCTGCTGCTGCCGCCGCTCCATTTACCCAAGTTAATTGTTGGGGAAGATGTAAAGATCTTTCAAGTGCTCTTTCTAATGCTTTTTGTAAGTTGGTCTTCGTTTATCTAAGGTTGTTCTAACTGCAACCAATAAATGATTAGACAGACAGGCAGACAGACAGACAGACAGACAGACAGACAGACAGAGAGGGACAGACAGACAGACAGACAGACAGACAGACAGGCAGACAGACAGGCAGGCAGACAGTCGGGAACGGGAACTTATATGACTACTTATATGAATTAAATGAGATGCTCCCCATCAGGGGCTGGGCGAAGCCGGGCCGGATCAGACAGACAGACAGACCGATAGATAGCCAGACAGACAGACAGATAGATAGTCGGGAACGGGAACGGGAACGGGAGCTTATATGACTACTTATATGAATTAAATGAGATGCTCCACACCTGGAGCTGGGCCATGCCGGGCCGGGTCAGACAGACAGACAGACAGACAGACAGACAGACAGTCGGTAACGGGAACGAGAACTTATATGACTACTTATATGAATTAAATGAGATGCTCCCCACCAGGGACTGGGCGAAGCCGGGCCGGGTCAGCTAGTCTATATCTATAAAAGGCGATGTATGTATGTATGTATGTATGTATGTATGTATGTATGTATGTATGTATGTATGTATGTATGTATGTATGCCTGCCTGCCTGCCTGCCTGCCTGCCTGCCTGTCTGCCTGTCTGCCTGTCTGCCTGCCTGCCTGCCTGCCTGCCTGCCTGCCTGCATGTATGTATGTATGTATGTATGTATGTATGTATGTATGTATGTATGTATGTATGTATGGATGTATGTATGGATGTATGTATGTATGTATGTATGTATGTATGTATGTATGTATGTATGTATGTATGTATGTATGTATGTATGTATGTATGGATGTATGTATGTATGTATGTATGTATGTATGTATGTATGTATGTATGTATGTATGTATGTATGTATGTATGTATGTATGTATGGATGTATGGATGTATGTGGGTCCGTTCTTTATGCGTTCGTGAACGGTCCATCCGATTGAGATGAAATTTTCTACACGTCTTCTTCTCATTCCAGTGCAACAAACTGTCATAGTTTTTTTTAGTGTACTATCAGCTATTACCTTACTAAAATTTAATTTTGTAATAACATGACTGAACATAAGAAAATATAAAAAAAGGGACATAACTTTTAGTAGCATTGTTATATCTTAAGTTAACTCCCCTGGCTATAGATAGATAGATAGATAAACAGACAGACAGACAGACAGACAGACAGACAGATCCCCGCCAGGGCCTGGATGAAGCCGGGCCGGGTCAGCTAGTAGATAATAAAAGTAACGGTTGCAGACGGATACAACAATATAAAATAAAAAACAGTTAGGTACATATAACTCCTGCAACAAACATGAGAGATAATAAAATGTACATTTACCATACAGTATTGGAGTTCGTTGTGTCTGTGTTTATTATCTCTCACCTTGTCGCAGGAGTTGCACTTGTCTAACTGTTTTGTTTTAAATTTTATATCGAAATAGACTGCTCCGTAGCAAATGAGGTTACAGACGCAGTTCGTGATCCCGCATACCTGCGTTCTAAACAGCTGCGCTGCCGTATGGCAGCAGGAAATGTCTACTTCAATCTTCTCCGTCTATGAGTGCCAATCAATACTATGTGTGTTTATTTATGGACTGATTTAGCAGCAGACCGCGTTGTATTGGTTTTTGACGAATTGGTATGGGTGCCGGTGGTTGAGAAAGCAATGGCAAACTACTGAACGTAAACTTGCCAAGAGATCACAACAGCAATACATGCTAGTGTTGACTGCAACGTCCTGTCAAGGATATGCAACTGACTTATTAAATAGCTATACGCTCGACTGTTAATCGGCAATAGATAGGGGATGTGATTAATATCACGCCGACCCCGTTAACTCCCCAAGGTATTTCATGGTACCCTATGTTAGGCTGGGTGGAGCTGGGAGCCCGTGTGGATTTTAAAAAAAAAAACAACCCCGCTCTAATGAAGATTCAAACCAACGACGTCCGTGCCGGTGAACGGTTAGCCTCTATGCTACCGTGGAGTCCATTATTACCGCGCTTCCACAACACAGACGCCAGACAGGACATGAAAACAGAAGCTATCTGAAAACAACATTCATCCCTCTTTGCCAAGACAAGATAGGGCACTGTAAAACGAATTAACGGAATTAAACGCGCACATACACTTAACAGGTCGTCTGCTTTCCAAACAATTAGCCCAGCGAGTAAGTGAAGCTTAAATGTTAAACGGCAATGGTTAACTTTCTTAACGACATGAAGTCTGAGAGCATACCAATGAGCTCATCATTTTCATTATCATCATTTTCATTATCATCATGTTTATCATCATTATATGATCATTATATGATCATTATATCAACATTATATCATCAGCATCGTCATCGGAGGTCATCATGGTCAAATGGATAAAAGCACACTTAAACTTCCGGTGCACTGATGCCGAGGTAGCAAGTTCAACCCCAGAACCGATTAGTTGGACTACAATGCTGACTTCTCGTCCTTGACTTAGAGACGTAAATTACAAGTACCTCAGATGTCGAAGTGGGTTCGCCTGATGGCGAGGGACGCTGATAATGGGGAAAGCTAATCCACAAGCACGAATCAGTCCAGAAGTAATAGCACATATGCGGAATACGATTGAGGTCAAATCGAGTGGGGAAAAAAAAATATCATCGTCATCATTGAGCGCCAATTCCGCATTACAGGTCGCTATAGTGAGTCTTTAATATCATGTGTCCTGTGTGTTTTCAATGCACAGACACATTCTTCTTCCAATGAAACTCAGGAGATTGTCTGCCTTCCTTGTTTCACGCATTCTCTCCACATGTCTCACTAGTATCTACTTTAACAGGGATCGCGATTGCACATTGACTAGCATGATTGCCCGCCTGTCCATTGATCATATGTGTGTGTGGGTGTGCGTGATAGGTAGGTAGATAATTAGTTAATCTGTTGTGTTATCATCCTTACACCTCGGACATGTCCAAAGTTGCTCAGATCCTCCCTCCAATAAACGTCACGTGGCTAACAGTGCCAGTTCTGTGTTGGTTGACGAGGCCCCGCATTTTCCCGGCATGCCTCTCTTGTCTGGCCCATTCTTACTAATTCTTACCCCAGTCTCTCATTCAGGACAACGATATGGACAACGATCACTGGCTTCAAAGTCCTCATCTCACAAAATCTCTCAAAAGGCATTAATAACATCGGCACCATTCACGGTCTAACCCTGCCTGTTTGTGTGCCCCTGAAACTGTAATGATGATAATAATGATGACATTGATGATAACGATGAGGATAGAAGTTTTGTTGACATGTGTGGGTATGCATGTTTGTGCTATGCACTTTTGTCAATAATTCTCAAATTTTCGTGCCACAGATATAACTGTCCACATCTGAATTTATTCTCGGTGCCACTAGTCAAGAGAATCCGTCTGCTCCTAAATAAACATTGCAACTGTTGTCTCTTTGGCAGAGTATGTAAAAAATAAAAACAACAACAACACATAACTCATATAATCAACGAGAGAGCCAAACCTCCTACATGTTTAAAAAACAACAACTCGAAAACTCAATTTCTTAAAGTTCGCATCTTAACAGTATTAAATGTTAACAACTGTGCCAAGAGATATAATCTCTCAAGAAATGTAACATATAAAAATATCAGTTAACCTATTTTTGTTTAAATATTAGCATAGTGCAATACCAAAGAACAAACGCACGAACGAAAGAACAAACGAACGAACGAACTTTATTTTCAAAGCGTTAAAAATTATGCAACCAGGCCCGTCTGACATTCCGCGCTTCTGATCGCTTTGCTCTCATACATTATTTCACTAATACATCACTTATGAAGTAAATCTTAGACAACACCTGTAACAATATGCATTATGTACAATAATCAATAATCCGTATATGACGCACTAAAACTATTTTGTTTACATAACAGTTATAATTAGCACAGGGAGATGTATCGTAACACCTTTATTGGGAATGTTTATTATACTAGTTGTCCTTTGAAATTATTATTATTATTTTGTAATGCGGTCATACAGTCTGTGCTGAGATAATCTTCAAATAGGTTGTGATTGAAGGTATAGGACAGTGGTTCTCTACCTTTTTTAGCCCATGCACCCCTCCACCATATGTTCAGAATGGCATTCCCCCCGTTCGTTTTTCATCCCTATAAATTCCCCCTCCCTACACCGAATATGTAAATGTGGAAGCTAAATTGAATAACACATACTAGAACAAGGCTAGACTTCTACATAAAACGTGATTTGCGGGTCTACTTAAGTTATAAAACGAACTTCAGAAGGGCAGAAGGTACAGAACGGTAAAGTATGGCGGGAAAAACAATATCAAGCAATCTGTTCTTGTATTAACGCGATCTTGAAATAATCTTAATCTCTACTCCCCGGCCCACCCCTTGGAAACCCTAAAATCCTCCCCCCTACTCGGGGGCGGGGGGAGGAATTACCCAACGGTTGAGAACAACTGTTTTAGATTCTTCGCTATTTGTTGAAGTTGACGACGGAGCACCTTTGATAATATCCCGAGAGCTGTTATATCGATTCTTGACTCGGTGAACTCAACTCTATGTAGTAAGCCTGGTGTATCCTATACTGAATCTTACGCTGTCTTATCTGTTGCAATCTACTGCCACTTCTACCGTGTCGTCCCCAGATCGTTCATTTCTCTGTGAGTTGTCTTCACTTCGTGCCCTCAAGTCGCCTCTATTTGATTTCCTCTAGACATGAATGTGTAGACCTACATGTGTAGACAGTGACACAGTTTCCATAACTATGAGTAGTGTTTAGATCACAATTATGATGGAAAAGAGCCAACAAATCAAAACACAGCTAGACGTCACGTGTGAACAAACATGTAAACAATTTTAGCGGTAAAATGTCAAACAGAAATCATTCACATGAGGCAAGTCACTCGCACCGTTACATTGTTGGACCACACAAATGTCCACTTTATCCACCCGTTCCTTCTTGTGTTTATTCAAAGGATGCAAACTGTTGTTGGATTATTTACAGTGTTCAGAAACATCATAGTTAATTCCAGTACCGTGCGGTAGATTTGATGCAAGTCTTCGAAATTCCGCCCCTAATATTTTTGTTTCTTTAAAAATTCCGCCTATTTATGAAGCCCCCTTACGGTGCGCTTGATGCGGCCGCATCTCTGTATCGTAGCACGGCAGAGCCATGGTTAAGGCCGACTTCAACGACTTCTTTAGAAGAACTTTGTGGGCGCGGTGAAGACCCCCAAGTCAATCCATCATCATGTGTGTGACTCGTGTAGGAATAGACATTGGAATTGGAAAATACCAAGAACACCCATGTGTGACCCACGTAGGAATAAACACATGGTCATTGTGTGCAAGCCAGGAGTGACCGGTTGTAGAGAAATACCACTTGAATATTCCAGCTTCAGGTAAGTGTCCATTATATCCTGTATGTTGTGGAAAATAAGTAACATATTACATGTACGCTGTAGTATGTAAGTAAAGTATAACACGTACGTTGTGGAATGTCAGTAAAGTATTACCTGTATTTTCTAGAATGTCAGAAATGTATTACCTGTATTTTGTGAAATGTATGTAAAGTATTGCCTGTATGGTGTAGAATGTATGTAAAGCAGTACCTGTATGTTGTAGAATGTGCGAAAGGTATTACCTGTATGCTGTAGCATGTATGTAAAGTATTACCTGTATTGTATAGAATGTCAATAAAGTATTACCTGCATGTTATAGAATGTCAGTAAAGTAATATATGTATGTTGTAGAAAGTAAAGTATTACCTGTATTTTGTAGAATGTAAGTAAAGTGTTACTTGTATGTTGTATAATATAAGTAACGTATTATCTATATGTTTTAGAATGTAAGCAAACTATTAGCTGTATTTTTAGAATGTCAGTAAAATATTACATGTATGTTGTGGAATGTTAGTAAAGTATTAACTATATAGTGTAGTATGCCAGTAAAGTATTACTTGTATATTATAGAATGTGAGAAAAGTATTACGTGTATGTTGTAGAATTTATGTAAATTTAGCTGTATGTTTCAGAATGTCAATAAAATATTACTTGTAATTTGTATAATGTAAGTAAAGTATTACCTGTATGTTGTAGAATGTATGTAAAAGTATTACCTGTATGTTGTAGATTGTATGTAAAGTATAATCTGTATGTTGTCGAATGTATGTAAATTATTATCTGCATGTTGTGAAATGTATGTAAAGTATTACCTTGTGTTCTAGAATATAAGTAAAGTGTTACGTGTATTTTGTAGAATGTAAGTAAAATATTACCTGTTTGTTGTTGAATGTCAGTAAATTATTACCTTTATTTTGCAGAATGTAAGTAAAAATGTTACCTGTATGTTGTTGAATGTTAGTAAGATATTACCTGTACTTTTAGAATGTCAGTAAAGAATTAAGTATAGTATGTCAGTGAAATATTACCTGTATGTTTTAGGATGTGTGTTAAGTATTTGCTGTATTTTTAGAATGTCAGTAAATCATGACTTGTATGTTATAGAATGTCAGCAAAATAAAAGCTGTATTTTGTAAAATGTAAGTAACAAAGATGGCTGTGTATTTTAGAATGCAAGTAAAGTATTAATTTATAGTGTAGAATCTAAGTAAAGTATTGCATGTATATTTTAATATTTCAGTCAAGTATTATATCTAGGTTGCAAAATGTCAGTAAAGTATTTATTATCTGTATGCTGTAGTATGTTAGTAAAGTATTACATGCATTTTGTAGAATGTCAGTAAAGTATTACATGTATGTTGTAGAATGTCAGTAAAGTATTACATTTATGTTGTGGAATGTCAGTAAAGTATTACATATTTGTTGTGGAATGTCAGTAAGATGTTAACTGTATTTCGTGGAATGTAAGTAAAGTATTACCCGTATGTTATAGAATGTCGGTAAGATATTACCTGAATTTTGTAAAGTGTAAGATAAAGTATTATCTGTTCTATGATGTAGAAAGTCAGTAAAGTATCACATGAATGTTTTAGAATGTCTGTAAAGTATTACTTGTATATTGTAGAATGTCTGTAAAGTATTACCTGCATGTTGTAAAATATCAATATAGTGGTACTGAGGGACCTGGTCCAACGCCTGGTTATATAGTATTGGGTTTGCTGGTAGTCTCCAGTGTGTATACAACAATAGACACTCAAGGCCGATGTGGTCGCCATCATAAAGGCTACACTTAGTTTCAGCCGCCCATTGTTAGAGCTGGTTTGCTAGCGAAGTTAATGGTGAATCTCTCTGGTAATGCCGTTAGCACGGTCAGTGGCAGGTTCGATTCCTGAGCTCGTCGTCAGCGAAAGTGGGGGAAGGATTGACCACATATTTCTCCTTGCATTCACAGCATTGCAAGGAAGCAGATCACTGTCGGCTTCAAGAAGAAATAAATATCACACTGTAACATCCAAGTGAATGAAAATATTCTTAAACAGATGAATCGGTGTAACTATCTCGGAACTGTTGGAAGATGCTTTGCATAGATTGGATCAAGAAATGCCATGGCAAAGGTGGCCTTCTACAAAATGGAAGCCATACTTACCAACAGAAAGTTGTCAACTGCAGTGTTGAAGTGATTTATAGAACCCTTATTGTTGTGTGTGTGAAACATAGACAATTAACAGACAAGCTGATGAACATCTAATGGCGGTGGAAATGTGCATTTTTCAGAAAAATTCAAGAATATATCATGGACGGACAGAAAATCAAATGAGAAAGTCCTTCAAATGACAAATGAAAAACGGAGACTGATTGGAGATATTAGACGTAGACGGTCAAGAATTTTTTGGACGTTAAGAGAACTGGACTTGCACATTTTGTGACAACTGGTAAGCTGGATGGGACAAGAGCAAGAGGAAGACAAATGGATAAATACCTTGATGATTTGTCAGCATGGCATGGTCGAGACAAGACCACAGACCTGGTTCGAGATTCTGGTGACCGTGTGAGATGGCTAACCATTACCATCCACGCCTTTCGGCATAGCACTTGATAATGATGATTCAGACCGACTTACATAATGGAGGGGGAAAGTTGCTTCGAGACGCATTATTATGAATACCTATTTTTAGACTGAACTTTAAAAAGCAAGTTAGTTGCATCGCCTGTACAGGACGTTATAACCAACCCTAGCATTTTTATGTGTGTGATTTCCTGGCAAGTTTGCGTCCAGTAGTTTACTATTAGTTTCTGAACGATCCGAACTCATATCATTTTGTAAAATAACCAGCCCCAGGCGGTCTGCTGCCAAATCGCCCGCAGCTGTATTTCTAACGCGGTATACGGGATTACGAACTGCGTCCGTAACCCCTTTGCGATAGGGGTTGGTAAAAACAAGAGGCTCGACTTAATTGCACCGGGATTTATCCCATATCGATCCGCTGCTGTCCGCAGAACGTCCTGCCGAAGATGTCGCACAGAATGGGAACCCCGTAGCTCCAGGGACGACCTTCAGACGTAAAAAAAACTGCACTCGTGTCGACCCGCAGGAATCTCTGAAATATCTGCACTCGTGTCGACCCCCAACGGTCTCTGCAAAAATTTTACTCGCCAGCCGAATGACAGTCCAAACACCAAGCGACTTTCGTACACTATGATGGCGGCTTGATCACATGGCCGCGGCGACTCTCACACTGGGTCGACCTTATAACCCAGGTCAATGATAAATATCCCCATGTAGAGGTGTATTCAAATACATAACCACGGGTCGGCACGTAAAGATGCTGGTCACTGAATTCACGCTAAACTCTGACCTTAAGTAATACACCAACACCTTTGTGGAAAAGGCACAAAAGGACATTTGAAAATCATAAACTGGATAGAGAAATTAGACCTAGACAGTCAAAATGTTTTGGGTAAGTTATAAGAAGAAATATTGTAGATTAAAGAACTTGGTGACAACTGGCAAGATTGAGGGGAAAGGAACCAGTGGAAGGCATCAAGGTAAATATTTAGATGGCATGGCCACATGACATGGTTGAGACAAAAGTACAGAGCTGAACCACGACTCTGGTAATCGTGTGAGATGACGAAACATGACCGCCCGTGATTATTGGCACTGCACACGCTTAAAAACATGGGATCACAAATGCACAGGACGGAAATCGTTTGTCATTGAAAATCCAAAAGTGAAAGTATAATAAACCGTTAATAAGGCCTGATTGTAAGATTAGAGAACCTTGAAAAACATCGCACCATAAATGTACAGGTCGGAAATCTTTTGGCATTGGAAATCCAAGAGTGTAGGTAGAGTAGACCGTTGGTCAGGCTTGATTGTAAGATCAGAGAAATTACCCATAACATAATACTTTATGGCATATGTTTTTCTGATTTATACACACTTTGAGCTGGGCGGTTATTACGAATTTCGTTCCCTGTGTTGAGATTCTCCCTGAGTCATCCATGGGAGTAGAAAGGTGCATTCATGGGGTGATCAAGGGAGTAGAATGGGACAATCATGGGGTGATCATAGGAGTAGAAAGGGGCAATTATGCGGTGATCATTGAAGTAGGTAGTGGGTGAGATGGGAGTAGATAGGGGCACTCATGGGGTGACCATCCGTTTCTTTTGTTTCTGCCAATCACCCATCTCATGTATGTGTGCCAATCATTTCTACTACCGACATCAAGCGTGCTAGCCATTGCTCCACAAAAGCTCTCCTTACATAGGATATTTAAAAAAAATGAGTTGCAGGTGCTTTACAGGACGTTGCAATAAACCCCAGCATTTGTTTGTTTGTGATTTATTAGTCAAATTTACGTTGAGTAGTTTGCCACTGCGTTCTGGACGAGCGACGCACATGCCACTGATAAAAACCAAAACAAGACGGGTTGCTTCCAAATCGTCTGCAGCTTTTTGTGAATGTGGTATGGGGAAGTGAGAATCGGACTCGCTACCTTTTCGCCACAGATGGTGGCGCATGGTATATACTCTGAATGGTGCTGGGGCGTCAGACGACGAGCGAACGCATCTTGTGGTTTTAATAGCACTAGTAGTTGGACCACTAACGATGCACAAGCTCAAGGGAGATATTTTGAAATGGACTGTTATTTGAAAACACACTAACAGAACAACATAATTAAGGAAGCTTGAGTGAGGATAATAAATGTAAAAACAGATTGGTTTGATGCGAAAATTGCTTATATGTATTTAATAGTAACGGTGTCCATGAATAAAATAAAATACCACATAATGGCAACCATATAACAAGTATTAATTTACATTAATTTACACCACTTGTCCTCAGGTATGCACACCAAAGGCTAATAACTACAGCACCGAAAGCCACCGTCCTCAGCTCGTCTTGTGCCTACACAATGGTGTCTCCGATGAAGAACTTTGTAGCAACTCCATACAGCCAGTTCCAATAGTACACTGACATATCTGCATATATTATGCAGTCTGCATAATGACGACTGCGATGGATGGGCTATCAAAACCTAGCACAGCCGATCCCACCTACATAATGACGCTCACGATTGAGAGCTCTTTGCAAGCCGGTACAGCATGCTCCACCTGCATAGTGATGTCTACGATGGAGAGTTTTATACCAACCCAGTACAGCCGACCCCACTTGTGCAACGACTTTTGTGATGAGTTTGCTGACAACCTTGTATTGCTTGTACCATTTAGCAATGAAGATAAAGAGGAGAGTACATCAAACCCCATCGGTGCAATGGCTGCAATGGAGATCGCAATGTGAGTCCAGTCCTCTGCCACCTACATAATAAAGTGTATTTTCAAATGGAGAACTGTAAAGAAATATCAATAAATCAAGAAAATGCCATCTCCCAGATGATTTATCTTTCTTTTTGTAGCGCGTCTACCTGTCTTGATGTTTCCTAGCAGCTGTGTTCAGTTAAAAGACACATCGTTTTTCTAATTAACAGTACCACTTCGTGTGTGTTGAATATGAACATATATATTTCTCATTATTTGACCTGATGTGTGGTGATTTATATACACATAACCAAAATGTTCATGTGTGACCTGGTGTATGGTGATTTATATACATATAACCAATACTCTCACTGTTTGACCTGACGTGTGGTGATGTATATACATTTTACCAATAGTCTCACTGTTTGACATAATGTATGGTGATTTGTATTTATATATATATCACCAATTTACTGTTTGGCTTGATGTATGGTGATTTGTATACATATCACCAATATCACTGGGGAGTCTCTGTGGCGAAGTTGTCAAGCCGTTTGACTCGTGTTCCGAAGGTTGTGGGTTCGATTCCGGGCTGCGCCCTTCGGTTTACGAGTTAAATGTTTCGGAGACTCCTGTGGTCGTCGCTAAAAGCTACGGAGTTCGTGCTTTGTGCGACGCTTTCCGTGCAGAGGAAAGAGACCGAGCCATATGGGATAAAACCCGGTGCAATGAAGTCGACCCTGTCGACTTTTAAGCGACTTTTCACCAATATTCTCATTGTTTGACCTGATGTGTGGTGATTTATATAAACATAACCCAATATTCTATTTTGCTTAAAACAATTCACAATTTATTACCAATCATCATCATTAAGTGCCCTGCCAGCTGGCGTAGGCGTTCATGGCTCTCCACAGATCTCGGTCTTTGTTTTTCTGGATCAATTCTGCTGATGATATTCCTCCATGACACCGTCTCAATCCATCCAGCATACTTTCTCTTGATCTGCCTCTGCCTCTCTTCCTCTCGATCTTTCCAGTTGTCACGATGTACTGCAATGCCTCTCTTCTCATCACATGACCGAAGAAAGCTGTTTGTCTCTTTCTTATTGTTGTATATGGTGTTCTAGTTTCATTAGCCTCTTTCAGGCAATCATCATTAGTTACTCTGGCAGTCCAAGGAATTTGCAACATTCGTCTCAGTAACCACATCTCTGTTGCTTCTAATTTCTTCTTAATTTGTTCATTTGCATTCCAAGATTCACTGCCATACAGCAAAACCGGTTCTATATAACATTTCATCACGCTCTTTCTTACATTCAGTGTTAGTGACTTATTGCATACGATTCTCTTCATTTTCCTAAATTCGACTTTTGCTTGCCCAGTTTTGCTCTTAATCTCTGCTGTAAATCTTCCATCTGATGTTATCATAATGATGTTATTACCAATAGTTGACACATTCCAATATTTAGCCGTAGCTATAATTAGTCACCTCCGTGATATTATCACGTTATTAGTGTGTGCCTATTGGTCTATAAACATGTCAGGCTAGCACCATATACCCAATATTTATAAAGGGTAGTGTCCTTTATACCTAGTCAGGCCGTTATCATTTTAAAATGTCATTTAAATGCAAACACAAGTATGGCATTAAAGAGAGCATCTTAATTCTCCGGAAACAAATCTCACGGCAGTCGCCTACTTGAAACCATAACCAACAACAATCTGTCGGTTGCTCTCAAGATTCCGTCTTGCTACCTTGGTTTCCCGTTTATTTGTTTTAATAACTAAACGGGTACTCTAACCATGGGAATCCAGCAGGCCAGCGAAGGGCAGGTGGTCTCTTACATTAACTTTGATAATGGATACCCGTTACCAACAATCATTAGTGAAGGCACATGCACGAGGCTGACAGACAGATGAAATGTCTGGCAGACCGGGATAATTTCTAGCTGAAGCACTGTCAGTGCATCACTTTCCAAATTAAATGAAAGTATGATCTCCCAGTCCCCGCCCCCGTGCCTTGGTCACTTTGGCCGTTGATAGATATCGGTTGTCTGACTCCTGGGCATATACAGTAGACATGGGATGCCCTGTTCACTGTCCTGACCTGCCAGCAATGTTTATAAAATGCTATAGCCCAGGCTTTAGTCCACGGTATTGGTTTATGGTCTGGGACTGTCTGGAGCAGGGGCTTAGGGTACGGCAGACTCAAACTCCTTGTCTCGGTCGAGCCTGCAGGCATCATCAGACAGAGAGATCTATAGAGCCAGGACGGCACATTCACATCTCGAACAATCCTGCAGGCTAGTGAACCGGACATGGAGGGGACAGATAGCCGAAACGAGTCAGCTCCTGACTTGATCACCAGCCATCAAGCAATAGCAGCCACTAAGGGAAGTGCTGTAGTGGACGGAAGCCTGGGATATAGTGTCCTCGCTGTTGCAGGTCATGGGCTCAGAAGTCAGCGCCGGACGAAAGCCTTGTTGAAGGACCAAACCGGGATCCCACCTTTTCCTCGCTGGCGATTTGCCTTGGGACATGTAAAGTAAATTGACTAGTGTAAACAGATCCTGAGTGTTGTTACAATTATCATAATGCATGTGCTCTCATTTATCAAGTTTTTACACACACACACATACACACACACACACACACACACACACACACACACACGCGCGCACGCACGCACGCACGCACGCACGCACATGCACACGCACAGACAAACAGAAAGACAGAGAGTTTGTTACATTCGATAGTCAGAGTAACTAACGACGATTGCCTGAAAGAGGCTTATGCAACTATAATGATATATACAACAGCTTTCGTTGGTCATGTGATGAGACTAGACGCATTGGATAACATCGTGACGACTGGAAAAATTGAAGGGAAGAGAGACAGACGCAAATCAAGAGAAATTATACTGGATGAATTGAGACGGTGTCATGGAGGAATATCATCAGCAGCATTGATCCAGAACACCAAAGTCTAAGATCTATGGAGAGCCATGAACACCGGCTGGCATGGCACTTGATGATGAGCATGTTAATATTTACTAATACATAAAATACATAATACAAACATAGACCATAGAGAGTTTGAAAAGACTAGGGTGAGAGACACATACGTCATGGAGAAATAGAAAAGTATCTCATTCAGCGTGTATCGCTGACGACACCTGATCTGTCTTGTTGACTATTCTTCTACGGCCTACTACATAGCGATTTTGACGGGTTTCATCGGGTTTCTTGCGGTAGGGTCAAGTTCGTTTTTTTTTTAAATTTTTATTTTTTTGTTACTGTTTTTCTTTTTCTTTTTTTTAAATGCAAATATTGCATGTTGATATGAATGTTGTGAAGATGTATTGTTCTTGATAGGTTGACAAATGATATAAAGTGAATTTTCACTATATATTCACTTCACCTGAATGGCGTGTAGAAAATACCACATGCCACTTCATGTGGCGTGAAAGTGTTTGTGTTATTTTTATTCATAAACCAATGTATGTATTCAAAACAATGTTTTCCCGTAGTGAATTTGAATAACGAAGACACAAACAATAGATTGCACGATTTATTGCCTGGCATATTTCGCTGCATCTCGTCAGGTACATACTGCAGAACTCACACAACTTACGTGAAATTAACTAGATAAATCCTTCAAGTTGAAATATACACAATTTCGCACAGTAATGTCGATTGTCTACCACGGTAATTTTAAGCTGACTAACATGTCTTTCTGTTTACACAATTCTGGCTTGCGTTGATAGATCATAATTGCTTCTGCAAATTTTAACAAGCGAGTATTCTGTGTTCTAAACAACACGCGAAATGCAGTCTCTCTGGACACAACATGGCGACTGGCAACAATGTGCCTTGCCGATTGAAGACGCCGGGAGCTTCCGGTGTGTCGGCTCCTCGTGGCTATCATCTCCTGTGTGTTGTATCTTGTTGACCCATTGAGGTATGTGTTCTGAACACCCGTTTGTTAAGCTGTCTCTCCGTTCGGCCAATGTAAACGGCCTGGCATCTACATGTGAATTGGTAAATACAATTGTTTGTGGCGTACAGAGGAACAGGCTCTTTGACTGTTGGTGTAGGAATGGGTACGGTTTTACATCTAATGACTGGAGTTGCCGCACAGAATGTTCGACCTACTGCTGTAGTAAGCCGGTCTTGTAGACGTTGCATTACGTCATCCCCTCGAAAGGTTAGCTGGATGAATACCTTGAGTTTAGGGACTGTAGTTACGTCTGCTTTGGGTTTGGGCTGTTGGCAATGGCGCTTTATAAATCCTGTGGAGTACCCATTCAGGTTTAAGACATTCTTCAGAGTTTCAAATTCCTCTGTCAGTGTGTCCTGGGTGCATATCTTTCTAGCACGGTCAAACAAGGTCCGTACTAAGCCCCGTTTGTACTGGACAGGTGTGAAGCTCTGAAAATTTAGGTATTGGCCAGTCCATGTTTCTTTGCGATACACCGATCTTTGAATTGTGCCGTCTGCTCTACGTCTCATTAGAATATCTAGGAACGGTAACGCTTCGTTGTGTTCGTGTTCCATAGATAGAGAGATGTTTTTATGCGTCTTGTTCATTGTGGCCTGAAACGATGTTGCTTGTAGCTCGTCTGTGGTGATGATTAGTATATCGTCCACATAACGCCGGTAAAAGGCCAAGTTGTTGATGTCTGAGGATCTCTTTTCTTCTAAGTGTGCCATGAAGATGTCCGCTAGAATAGGACCAAGAGGACTCCCCATGGCCACTCCGTCAATTTGGCGGTATGACTTAGTTTGAAAATTGAATTGGATGTTGGCGGTACATAGTAGTAGTAGCCTCTCCAGAATAGGTGTTGGTATGCCTAATTTTAGTTGTTTGTCTTCAATGCGTTCCCTTATTATTTTCACTGTCTCCTCTAATGGAACGTTAGTGAATAGGGAGGCTATATCCATGGATGCCATGTGTTTGTTATTTATGTCCATAGTATCCAATAATTCCACCAGTTGGAATGTATCTCTGAGTATTTTTGGATCGAAGGACTGTCGTACTGGTTTTAACATTTCGGCTAACCATCTCGCCATTCGGTGTTGTGCAGAGTTAACCATGGACAGGATAGGTCTTAGCGGGATGCCGGGCTTGTGAAGTTTGGGTAGACCGTACATCTGAGGAGTGTGCGAGCCACGTGGTGTGAGCGTTTTTGCAGTGGCCTCACTGATGAGTCCCGCATTCACAAGTGACTGGATCTCTTTCCTCATTATAGCATCCAGGTCCTCCGACTTGTTTACTTTTTGATCTATCCTGAATTTGGATTCATCTGACAATATTACATCCATTTTTCTCTGGTAATCTGACATGTCCATCAGTACTGTACCGCTCCCTTTGTCAGGTTTCAGTATGACGAGGGTTTTGTTAGCCTTTAAGATCGGTGTATCGCAAAGAAACATGGACTGGCCAATACCTAAATTTTCAGAGCTTCACACCTGTCCAGTACAAACGGGGCTTAGTACGGACCTTGTTTGACCGTGCTAGAAAGATATGCACCCAGGACACACTGACAGAGGAATTTGAAACTCTGAAGAATGTCTTAAACCTGAATGGGTACTCCACAGGATTTATAAAGCGCCATTGCCAACAGCCCAAACCCAAAGCAGACGTAACTACAGTCCCTAAACTCAAGGTATTCATCCAGCTAACCTTTCGAGGGGATGACGTAATGCAACGTCTACAAGACCGGCTTACTACAGCAGTAGGTCAAACATTCTGTGCGGCAACTCCAGTCATTAGATGTAAAACCGTACCCATTCCTACACCAACAGTCAAAGAGCCTGTTCCTCTGTACGCCACAAACAATTGTATTTACCAATTCACATGTAGATGCCAGGCCGTTTACATTGGCCGAACGGAGAGACAGCTTAACAAACGGGTGTCAGAACACATACCTCAATGGGTCAACAAGATACAACACACAGGAGATGATAGCCACGAGGAGCCGACACACCGGAAGCTCCCGGCGTCTTCAATCGGCAAGGCACATTGTTGCCAGTCGCCATGTTGTGTCCAGAGAGACTGCATTTCGCGTGTTGTTTAGAACACAGAATACTCGCTTGTTAAAATTTGCAGAAGCAATTATGATCTATCAACGCAAGCCAGAATTGTGTAAACAGAAAGACATGTTAGTCAGCTTAAAATTACCGTGGTAGACAATCGACATTACTGTGCGAAATTGTGTATATTTCAACTTGAAGGATTTATCTAGTTAATTTCACGTAAGTTGTGTGAGTTCTGCAGTATGTACCTGACGAGATGCAGCGAAATATGCCAGGCAATAAATCGTGCAATCTATTGTTTGTGTCTTCGTTATTCAATGTATGTATGTTTATAAATGTCCCAAACAAACAAACAAACAAACAAACAAACAACCAACCAACCAACAAACCAACCAAACAACCAACCAACCAAACAACCCAACCCAACACAATCCACCCACCCACCCACCGACCGACCGACCTGCCGACAGACCGACCAACTTAAAACAATGTACAATTTATTACCAATCATCATCATCATTAAGTGCCCTCCCAGCTGGTGTAGGCGTTCATGGCTCTCCACAGATCCCGGTCTTTTGTGTTCTTTATCAATTATGCTGATGATATTCCTCCATGTCACTGTCTCAATCCATCCAGCATCATTTCTCTTGGTTTGCCCCTGCCTCTCTTCCCCTCGAACTTTCCAGTTGTCACGATGTACTCCAATGCCTCTCTTCTCATCACATGACCGAAGAAAGCTGTTTGTCTCTTTCTTACTGTTGTATATAGTGTTCTAGTTTCATTAGCCTTTTTCAGGCAATTATTGTTAGTTACTCTGGCAGTCCAAGGAATTTGCAACATTCGTCTCAGGAACCACATCTCTATTGCTTCCAATTTCTTCTTAATTTGTTCATTTACATTCCAAGATTCACTGCCATACAACAAAACCGGTTCTATATAGCATTTCATAACGCTCTTTCTTACATTCAGTGATAGTGACTTATTGCATAAGATGCTCTTCATTTTCTTAAATTCGACTTTTGCTTGCCCTATTCTGCTCTTAGTCTCTGCTGCCAGTCCCCTTTTGGTAGGCCAGTATATTCCACATAGCTAATAACAAGTGCCACACCAGTCATTACTATTACTGAGTCGTGTAGTATTGATTTTTTATTTTTCCCATGCCAGTATAATGCATATCTTTTATATTGTTGCTGTTCTCTGTTAGCCTTGAATGATGTGTGAATGAAATAATGTATGAAAGAGAGTGATAGAAGGGCAGAATGTTAGACGGGCCTGCGTGCCCAATTCTTAACCCTTTGAAAATATAGTTTTGTTGTTGTTGTTGTTGTTGTTGTTGTTGTTGTTGATGTTGCTGTTGCTGCTGTACATCTTCCATCTAATGTTATCATAATGATGTTATTACCAATAGTTGACACAGTTCAATATTTAGCCGTAGCTATAATTAGTCACCTTTTTGTTATTTATCACGTTATTAATGTGTGCCTATTGGTCTATAAACATGTCAGGCTAGCACCATATAACAAATATATATAAAGGGGGATGTCCTTTATGCCTTGTAAGACCGTTATCATTTTAAAATGTCATTGGCAAGCAAACACATGTATGGCATTAAAGAGAGCATCCTAATTCTTCAGAAACCAATCTCACCAATCTCGCCTACTTGAAACCATAACCAAAAACTATCTATCGGTTGCTCTCAAGATTCAGTCTTGCTACCTTGGTTTCCTGTTATTTGTTTTAATGGTTAAATGGGTACTCTACCCATGGGAATCCAGCAGGCCAGCGAAGGGGAGGTGGTCTCTTACTTTAACTTTGATAATGGATACCCGTTACCAACAATCATTAGTGAAGGCACATGCACGAGGCTGACAGACAGATGAAATGTTTGGCAGACAGGGATAATTTCTAGCTGAAGCACTGTCAGTGCATCACTTTCCAACTTAAATGAAAGTATGATCTCGCAGTCCCCGCCCCCGTGACTTGGTCACTTTGGCCGCTGATAGATATCGGTTATCTGACTCCTGGGCATATACAGTAGATATGGGATGCCCTGTCCGCTGTCTTGAGCTGCAGCAATGTTTATAGGATGCTATAGCCCAGGCTTTCGTCCACGGTATTGGTTTATGGTCTGGGACTGTCTGGAGCAGGGGCTTAGGGTACGGCAGACTCAAACTCCTTGTCTCGGTCGAGCCTGCAGGCATCATCAGACAAACAGAGGGATCTATAGAGCCATGATGTCACATTCACATCTCGAACAATCCTGCAGGCTAGTGAACCGGGCTTGGAGGGGACAGATAGCCGAAACGAGTCAGCTCCTGACTTGATCACCAACCATCAAGCAATAGCAGCCACTAGGGGAAGTGCTGTAGTGGACGGAAGCCTGGGATATAGTGTCCTCGCTGTTGCAGGTCATGGGCTCAGAAGTCAGCGCCGGGCGAAAGCCTTGTTGAAGGACCAAACCGGGATCCCACCCTTTCCCCGCTGGCGATCTGCCCTGGGACAAGTAAAGTAAATTGCCTAGTGTAAACAGATCCTGATTGTTGTTACAATTATCACAATGCATGTGCTCTCATTTATAAAGTTTTTATACACACACACACATACACACACACACACGCACGCACACACACACACACAAACACACACACACACATCACACACACGCATGCGCACGCACACGCGCACGCACACAGACACACACACACACAAACACACACACACATAGTTTGTTACATTCGATAGTCAGAGTAACTAACGACGATTGCCTGAAAGAGGCTTATGCAACTATAATGATATATACAACAGCTTTCGTTGGTCATGTGATGAGACTAGACGCATTGGATAACATCGTGACGACTGGACAGATTGAAGGGAAGAGAGACAGACGCAGATCAAGAGAAATGATACTGGATGAATTGAGACGGTGTCATGGAGGAATATCATCAGCAGCATTGATCCAGAACACCAAAGCCTAAGATCTGTGGAGAGCCATGAACACCGGCTGGCATGGCACTTGATGATGAGCATGTTAATATTTACTAATACATAAAATATATAATACAAACATAGACCATAGAGAGTTTGAAAAGACTGGGGTGAGAGACACATACGTCATGGAGAAATAGAAAAGTGTCTCATTCAGCGTGTATCGCTGACGACACCTGTTCTGTCTTGTTGACTATTCTTCTTTCGCCTACTACATAGCGCTTTTGACGGGTTTCATCGGGTTTCTTGCGGTGTGGTCAAGTTCGTTTTAAAAAATTTTTTTTTTTTTTTTACTGTTTTTCTTTTTTTTTTTTAATTCAAATATTGCAATGTAATATGAATGTTGTGAAGATGTATTGTTCTTGATAGGTTGACAAATGATATAAAGTAAATTTTCACTATATATTCACTTCACCTGAAGTGGCGTGTAGAAAATACCACATGCCACTTCATGTGGCGTGAAAGTGTTTGTGTTATTTTTATTCATTAAACCAATGTATGTATGTTTATAAATGTCCAAAACAACCAACCAACCAACCAACCAACCAACCAACCAACCAACCCAACCCAACCCAACCCACCCACCCACCCACCCACCCACCAACCCACCCACCGACAGACCAACTTAAAACAATGTACAATTTATTACCAATCATCATCATCATTAAGTGTCCTGCTAGTTGGCGTAGGCGTTCATGGCTCTCCACAGATCCCGGTCTTTAGTGTTCTGGATCAATTCTGCTGATGATATTACTCCATGACGCTGTCTCAATCCATCCAGCATAATTTCTCTTGGTTTGCCCCTGCCTCTCTTCCCCTCGAACTTTCCAGTTGTCACGATGTACTCCAATGCATCTCTTCTCATCACATGACCGAAGAAAGCTGTTTGTCTCTTTCTTACTGTTGTATACAATGTTCTAGTTTCATTAGCCTTTTTCAGGCAATCATTGTTCGTTACTCTGTCAGGCCAAGGAATTTGCAACATTCGACTCAGGAACCACATCTCTATTGCTTCCAGTTTCTTCTTAATTTGTTCATTTACATTCCAAGATTCACTGCCATACAGCAAAATCGGTTCTATATAGCATTTCATCACGCTCTTTCTTACATTCAGTGATAGTGATTATTGCAAAGATACTCTTCATTTTCTTAAATTCGACTTTTGCTTGCCCTATTCTGCTCTTAGTCTCTGCTGCCAGTCCCCTTTTGGTAGGCCAGTATATTCCACATAGCTAATAACAAGTGCCACACCAGTCATTACTATTACTGAGACGTGTAGTATTGATTTTTTATTTTTCCCATGCCTGTATAATGCATATCTTTTATATTGTTGCCTTTTTCAGTTAGCCTTTGAATGATGTGCGAATGATATAAATGTATGAAAGAGAGTGATAGAAGGGCAGAATGTTAGGCGGGCCTGCGTTCCCAATTCTTAACCCTTTGAAAATAAAGTTTTGTTGTTGTTGTTGTTGTTGTTGCTGTATATCTTCCATCTAATGTTATCATAATGATGTTATTACCAATAGTTGACACAGTTCAATATTTAGCCGTAGCTATAATTAGTCATCTTTTTGTTATTTACCACGTTATTAATGTGTGCCTAATGGTCTATAAACATGTCAGGCTAGCACCATATACCAAATATATGTAAAGGGAGATTCCTTTATGCATAGTCAGACCGTTATCATTTTAAAATGTCATTGGCGAGCAAACACAAGTATGGCATTAAAGAGAGCATCCTAATTCTTCAGAAACCAATCTCACCAATCTCGCCTACTTGAAACCATAACCAAAAACTATCTATCGGGTGCTCTCAAGATTCAGTCTTGCTACCTTGGTTTCCTGTTATTTGTTTTAATGGTTAAATGGGTACTCTACCCATGGGAATCCAGCAGGCCAGTGAAGGGCAGGTGGTCTCTTACATTACCTTTGATAATGGATACCCGTTACCAACAATCATTAGTGAAGGCACATGCACGAGGCTGACAGACAGATGAAATGTTTGGCAGACAGGGATAATTTCTAGCTGAAGCACTGTCAGTGCATCACTTTCCAACTTAAATGAAAGTATGATCTCCCAGTCCCCGCCCCCGTGACTTGGTCACTTTGGCCGCTGATAGATATCGGTTGTCTGACTCCTGGGCATATACAGTAGATATGGGATGCCCAGTCCACTGTCTTGACCTGCAGCAATGTTTATAAGATGCTATAGCCCAGGCTTTCGTCCACGGTATTGGTTTATGGTCTGGGACTGTCTGGAGCAGGGGCTTAGGGTACGGCATACTCAAACTCCTTGTCTCGGTAGAGCCTGCAGGCATCATCAGACAAACAGAGGGATCTATAGAGCCAGGACGGCACATTCACATCTCGAACAATCCTGCAGGCTAGCGAACCGGACTTGGAGGGGAAAGATAGCCGAAACGAGTCAGCTCCTGACTTGATCACCAGCCATCAAGCAATAACAGCCACTAGGGGAAGTGCTGTAGTGGACGGAAGCCTGGGATATAGTGTCCTCGCTGTTGCAGGTCATGGGCTCAGAAGTCAGCGCCGGACGAAAGCCTCGTTGAAGGACCAAGCCGGGATTCCACCCTCTCCCATGGGCATGGCACTTGATGATGAGCATATTAATATTTACTAATACATAACATACTGAATAAAAACATAGACCATGGAGCGTTTGAAAAGACTTGGGTGAGAGACACACACGTCATGGAGAAATAGAAAAGTATCTCATTCAGCGTCCTTCGCTGACGACACCTTTTCTGTGGTGCTGATTATTCTTCTTTGGCCTACTACATAGCGCTTTTGTCGGGATTCATCGGGTTTCTTGCGTTCTGGTCAAGTTCGTTTTTTTGTGTGTTATTTTTGTTTTGTGTTTTGTTACTTTTTTATTTTTATTTATTTATTTTTTTTCAAATTCAAATATTGCTCTGTAATATGAATGTTGTGAAGATGTACTGTTCATGATATGTTGACAAATGACATAAAGAGAATTTTCACTATATATTCACTTTCCCTAAAGTGGCGTGTATAAAATACCACATGCCACTTCATGGGGCGTGAACGTGTTTGTGTTATTTTCATTTTCAAACACACACAAACACACACTGACACACAAAAACATATAAACACACACAAACACACACAAACACATACACAAACACACAAACAAACACACACAAACACACACACACAAACACACATACAAACACACACACACAAACACACACACACACACACAAACACACACAAAAACACACACAAAAACATACATAAACACACACACACAAAACACACACAAACACACAAACAAACACACACACACACACACACAAACACACACACACAAACACACTCATAAACACACACACACACAAACACACACACATAATCACAAACACACAGACACACACACACAAACACACACACAAACACATACACACAAACACACACACACACAAACACACACACACAACACACACAAACACACACACAAACACACACACACACAAACACAAACACACAAACACATACATACAC
>JACEFZ010002953.1:435000-440000 GCA_014155875.1 Cepaea nemoralis
CTCTGTAATAGTAATGACTGGTGTGGCACGTGCTATTAGCTATGTGGAATATACTGGCCTACCAAAAGGGGACTGACTGGCTGTTATACTAGGGTTTTATTATTATTATTATTATTATTATTATTATTATTATTATTATTATTATTATTAATATTATTATTAAGGGGGAATGTAATCCGTTGTCCTGAGACAAGTAGAACTGTTAATGTTGAAGTACATTGAAATCTTCGGGACAGCCGGCAAACTGGATGACAAAAGAGCAAGCGCAGGCGGCAGGCCGCCCTGCGGAAAGAGACTAAGCTATATGGGGTAAAACAAGGTGAAATAAAGTTGATCCTCGAACCTTTTAAACCTCCATTAACAAACATATCCTTTCAGTCCCGAGTGATTACCTTTAACTCAGTGGTTCTCAAAACGTTTGGCCCTTGCACCCTTTCACCATATTTTCATAACGTCATTCCCCCTTTCGTATTTCCTCCCTATATCTCCCCCCCCCCCCCCCCGCCGCCGCCGCCCTTACACAGTTTACGTAAAAAGTGAAGCAACATTTAATAACACATACTAGAACAAGTCTAGACGGTTACATAAAACGTGATTTGCGGGTCTGCTTACGTTATAACTTAAATGTCAGAAGGGCGAGAAGTACAGAACCATAAAGTATGGAAGGAAAAACAATATCAAGTAATCGGTTCTTGCTTTAACGCGATCTTGAAATAATATAAATCCCTCCCCCCGCCCCGTAAACCCTAAAATGTCCCCCTGGGTGGGGGGGGGGGGAATTCCCCACCTGTTGAGAAACACTGGTGTGGGGGATGCTGGGTTATAGGGTCGTTGATGGGCTGGTGCCGGGGAAAACAGAAAAAAAATGTGTTAAAGTTAGCTGCATGTCCTTTATATGACGCTGCAATCAACCCCAGCATTTATTAGCTGTGTGTAGTTTACCGAAAAAATTATGGAGTGGGACAGATAGAACCTTGTTATCTTCCCCTCAATCTTGCAAGTTCTCCAATTTATTTCTTCTCTTAACGTGTCCAAAATGCTGTGACTGTCTACGTCTAATTTCTCTAATCAGTTTACGGTTTGGTGAAACAGTAGCCAATGGCTTAAACCCCCAATGTTGCACGATGTTGGTTTTTACAAAAATATCTCCAACACGAAAGGTTCTGGGTCGGGTCAACCTAATTAAAAAGTACCAGTAAAAAGTATCAGTAAAAGGTCATTTTACATATAGGCCTGCCGTACTGATGGTCTTAAGTTCGACCCTCAACTAGGCGGTTTCCAATATTTTAAATTGAGCTGGGTCAACCTAGTCTTAAATTTGCGCGAGAAAATGAATTGGGAAATAAAGGCGAACGGTGTAATGCGGATCAAATCACTAGCTGAGTGCCAGTTCATCATCACATCTTGCTCCTCTTGTACCTTGCGGTGTCGAGGTGAAGTATAAACAGCGCAACTTGGTCAACGAAGATATGAGTCTAGTTACATATGCCCAATGTTGTCTAGGCGTGTAACAATGACATTTACTGTTTTACTTTTACACTTTTACTTATCCTTGAGGATTTCTGGAAATATTGTGTTAACACTATATGTGTATATTTTAATCAGCACTTGATGGTGATGTTGCCATAATCACATCGGCCGTGGGTAGTTTGCAGATGATTTGCTCGTACCTGTTTTAAGGTGGATCGATGATGATGATGGTGGTGCTGGTGATGGCGCTGATGATGATCGTGTTGATGATATTATTAATGAATCACCATTACGATGATGGCGATGATTAGAGATATTAGACGCAGACAGTCAAAATGTTTTGGGCATGTTATGAGAAGAAATGAATCGGAGAACTTGGTGACAACTGGTAAGATCGAAGGGAACAGACCAAGAGGAAGACATAGAAACAAATACCTGGATGGCTTGGCCTCGTGGCATGGTCGAGACAGAAACACTGAGCTGATCCACGACTCTGGTGATCGAGTGAGATGGCAGAACATGACCGCCCACGCTTACGGGCATGGCACATGATGATGATGATGATGATGATGATGATGATGATGATGATGATGTTGATGATGATGATGATGATGATGATGATGATGATGATGATGATACTGTTAATAAACCAATATGATGAGATGATGCTGATGATGATGTTAATGAAGTATGATTATGGTGATGATGATGATGATGATAGTATTGTTAATGAATCATGATTATGATGATGGTGATGCTCTTGTATCGATTTCGCCGTATGGCGTAGCCTTTCAAGTATGTACTGTCTGCTGTATAGTTTTTAACAAAGGAAAATAGTATGCTATACTCTTTGAACTTGGTATTGCGACAGTGGATCGGACATCTAAACTTGTCGGAAGAGAATCAGCAACTCAAAGGTTCCCTGTGCACTTTCCGTATGTTAAAATTCCCTAGAGCTTTGGAAATTGAAAACAGCAGACAGAAAAAGTCGCTGCCAAAACAAATTTCAAATTGAGAAAAACTGGTCACTGAAAGGGGAGACGCGATAACAAATTGGTTAGCACGCTTGCCTCCAGGATCTGATGGTTATGGGTTCAAGTTCGATAGAGAGGAATTTTAAATATTAGATTTCCACGTTATGCCGGCTCCCTGGCCGAGGAGTTAGCAACTTTCTCCGTAATCCCGAATACTCTCGTGGTTGACGTGAGTGCACGAGAATTGGAAGCGGTTCGAGTCACACCAGTGACTTATGAGAGTATGGAGCCGGTTGCTCAGAAAGTAGTGGCGTGCTGATGAGCGTAATCTAGCCTAGGAATCAACATACAGCTGAAAGATGCAGATGTTGACCGCAATATCCTGAAACAGGATGGAAACACGGGGGAAAAAAAAGAAAAAAAAAAGATTTCCATGTTGCACCAGCCAGACATAGGTACAAGGATATGTCTTGCCAAATAAAGCGGCCTGTATGTTCGTATCAGTACTTGGGTGTCGATTGGTCTATACAATTATAGTGATATCTCGAGGCGCCCAATAATCATCATGGCATGTAGGAAGTATCTATAATTGTTTTCATCAACCTAAAATTACTACTTGTGGCATGTGTGATTCTGGTGTGAATAGAGGTTTAGGAGTGCGCGCACTGTGCTCAGACTCTCCTTGTATGATCTACATGAGGAAACTGCACATATTCGCGTGTATTGAAAGTAATTCTTTTTTAAACTCAAAACCAAAGCAAACGAAATTAACAGAAAGAACCAGTTGAAAATAAATAAATAAATAAAAGCCCTTGGCAGTGTGCTGCAACAAATGGAGTTTTTGTACTTGGCACCTTTTCACTTGTAGATTGTGAATCTTTCTGCTTTGTAACGGGACCAGGTTGCTATTACGGAATGCTCTACAACAGGGGTGGCCAACCTTTTCAGCAGGCGGGCCAAATTTGAGAAATAATATTTCCTGCCGGGCCACGCACCTAATGTATTTTGTTAATTAAAGTAAACAAGCAAGCGTGCTGCAGCTTCGACCACATCGTCGTTTCCCACTTCGCGGGCCTCGTGTTGGCCACCCCTGCTCTACAAGAAGTAAGACATTTGCGAGAACCAAGTGATGGCTGTGAATCTACAACCATGGGCAGGATGCGACGAGAACAGCAAGTCAGAAAAGTTGTGGCCAGACAAGAACGCTAAACGGGAAACCACAGAAGTCTAATAAACTAACACAGAAATGGTGTCGTTGGCCGCTACACGCTGCGGGATTTACTGAGCAGGGGACCTCAGCACTTTTGGACTCAATATTTCGATGGGCAATGAGGATGATCTGTCGACTAACTAACCAACCAATCAATCAACCAACCAACTAACCACCCAACCACCCACCCACCCATCCACCCACGAACCAACCAACCAACCAACCTATTAATTAACTGACATATTTCAAGCGAACAAAAGAAGAAGTAGTAGGAGTAGAAGAAGAAGAAGAAGAAGAAGAAGAAGAAGAAGAAGAAGAAGAAGAAGAAGAAGAAGAAGAAGAAGAAGAAGAAGAAGAAGAAGAAGAAGAATTAACTGACGAACGGATGGACGAACGGACGAACGAACTAACGAACGGACGGACGAAAGGACTGACGGACTATCTGACTACATTGGCACCTTACCGAATTGACAGGCGATAGTTTGTGCTTTCTGGAATGGAGTTATTGCCTCTCAATAGCACAAAGCCTGGGCTAAAATATAGAGAGCATGTGTTGCCCATGCAGCATGATCCCTCTCTCGGCCTGTCTGACTATCTGACTGACTAACTGACTATCTGATTGGCTGCTTGACTGACTGACTTACTGACTGACTGACTGACTGACTGACTGACTTATTAACTAACTAACTAACTAACTAACTGACTAACTGACTACCTGACTAACTAAGTAACTAACTAACTAACTAACTAACTAACTAACTAACTGACTAACTAACTAACTAACTAACTAACTGACTGACTAACTAACTAACTAACTAACTAACTAACTAACTAACTGACTAACTGACTAACTGACTAACTAACTAACTAACTAACTAACTAACTAACTAACTAACTGACTAACTAACTAACTAACTAACTAACTAACTAACTAACTAACTAACTGACTAACTAACTAACTAACTAACTAACTAACTAACTAACTGACTAACTAACTAACTAACTAACTAACTAACTGACTAACTAACTAACTAACTAACTTACTAACTAACTAACTGACTAACTAACTAACTGACTAACTAACTAACTAACTAACTAACTAACTAACTAACTAACTAACTAACTAACTAACTAACTAACTAACTGACTAACTAACTAACTAACTAACTGACTAACTAACTAACTAACTAACTAACTAACTAACTGACTAACTAACTAACTAACTAACTGACTAACTAACTAACTGACTAACTAACTAACTAACTAACTAACTAACTGACTAACTAACTAACTAACTAACTAACTAACTGACTAACTAACTAACTGACTAACTAACTGACTAACTA
>JACEFZ010002954.1:0-5000 GCA_014155875.1 Cepaea nemoralis
TAAAATTATTTGAAATAGCGTTTGTATTTAGTATTTGAGGAATTTCTAACAAAGATAATGTTTCGATTTACATGTGACGAGTTTCTAATATAAAAATTATCTGTATTTACGTTTGGATGTGACCAATTTCTAATAAATCTCTGTATTTTTAAGTTGAAGAGTATCTACTAAAAATAGTGTATGTATTTAAGATTTGACGAGTTTTACAAAACGAAACAAACAAGGAACAAACAAACAAATATCGAAGTGATTATTCCCAAACAGGGCTGGTCACGTGATGTCTATATCTTCTATATTAGAGAGCATTACAAACTGACGTATCATTGGGGACCAGTATAATGTATTAAGTATACATACACACATATAATAGAAGGATGTAATATAATAAAGAAGGCAAGCAAGTGCTATTGTGTATGATTAGGGTTAGGGATGGGGTTAGGGTTTGCGTTAGGGTCTGGGTTAGGGTTAGGGAATACATGTTAGGAATACATGTTTCAGGGCCCTGTTTGGGAATAAGGACTCCCAACAAATATTGTCTGTATATAGGGTTTGACAAGTGTCTAATAAAAATGTCTGTATTTACAATTGAAGAATTTCTAACTAAAGTAATGTCTGTATATATGTCAGATGACCAGCCTAAAATAGGAACCAGGCGATGTCCTGGCATTAAAGGTGGCCGGCATTATATTGACCACATCACAGGCTGAGTGGCCATTGGTCAGTAAAATAAGGGGCTAGCACCACGCACCCCACACGTCTCAATTCATGGAAAAGAGTCCTTTAGTTTTCCCACCAGACACCAGTTGTTCTTAACCGTTTGTCAATGACTTTTGTGTCAGCACGGATTGAATAGTGGCTAGCACGCTTGATGGCCGGCCTGGTGTTCGTGTGTTTCAATCTCCATTTTTCAAAATATACCCGGGCTTCAAAGTCGACCAAGTCTAAACTTGGCACCAGGAGATTCTATGGGAAGTAAAGGCGGATGTGGTACTGACCATGTCAATTATTGACTCCTGATTGGTCTAGAAATATGCATGTTTTTCTTGCTTTCCATATTCCCCACACGCTGCGTGGCATGGGCAAAAGTCCATACTTTCACACCCTAAAAAATGTACTTGTATATGATGTTTTCATGAAAGTCCACCAGGCTAACATATACTCTTGTTGACTTGTATGGACGATTTATTGACTGGCATATTTCGTTGCATCTCGTCAGGTACATAAAGGTGCATAATCCTTCAAGCTGAAATATACACATATTCGCACAGTAATTTGTTAGACAATTTAAATTACTCGCTGAATATGTGTATATTTCAGCTTGAAGGATGTATCTAATTAATTTATTTTATGTTGTGTGATTTCTGCAGTATGTACCTGACGAGATGAAGCGAAATATGACAGGCAATAAATCGTGCAATTTATTGTTTGTGTCTTCGTTACTACTGTATGGAGTGGCAGGTTGGACAGGCCTGCCCATGGCGAGTGAGCCTTGTGGAATCCCGATGACGTAGGCCCGCTTATATATTAGACACTATATTTACAATGTGAATATCCTCTGAGCAGTTGTGTTTCATGGAAGCCGCCATGTTCAAACCCAGTCCTCCATTGCTTGTGTGTTTCTTTCACGGTGTTTGATTTGTTTTGTTCAAAGTGTTTCGTGAATAAAGTTGAAATAAATGAATCATGGTTTCATGTCGAATTAGTTCTACCCTGTGATGAGCGTGTTTAAAAGCAAATTCTTGTATTATCTCTGTCTTCTTGTGTCTCATACTTTGTTTTCTTGTATATGTGTGTCACTGTTGATGTCAAGAACTATTCCTGTAATCCTGTCTGTCGGAGCTGACTTAGAACTTGTGCTGTGCTGAGTTGTCGTAGTTGTTAAGATTCGTTGGGATAAGGCTGAGAGAGAGAGAGAGAGAGAGAGAGAGAGAGAGAGAGAGAGAGAGAGAGAGAGAGAGAGAGAGAGAGAGAGTAAGGGAGGCATTATGAGGGGGAGGACAATAAGATATAGAATCACAATAGGGGAGAGAAAAATTTAAATAAAAAAGAAAAGAAAAAAACAGCGAGGGTAGAAGAAGGGAGATATAGCGTGGGAGTGAGGTGAAATGGCATGGTACATAAAAAGAGAGAACAAGACTGAGATATATTGAAAGAGAGAGAGAGAGAGAGAGAGAGAGAGAGAGAGAGAGAGAGAGAGAGAGAGAGAGAGAGAGAGAGAGAGAGAGAGAGAGAGATGAAAAGAGAGGAAAGCAGACACAAGGGGAGGAAGTGAGAGAAAAGATGACGACCTTTATTTATAAGGCGTGTAGATGTGGCACGCAGTTCGGCAGTAAATACAAAGTAATTTCAGCACTACATGGGAATCAAATCACCAAGGCCACCAGAAAGATTACGAATAAACAAAAGACAAAAAAAATAAACTCACCGAAGTTTTTAGACTTCGAATAGGAAGTACCAGAATGAAATACCGCTGGTAAATGAAATAAAAATGAGAGATACTGATGAGTGGAACTGGTAAAACGACAGCTAAGTATGTATTACAAGGGTGTCCAGCATATACAGAACAGAGAAAACGATTTTGGTCAATAACTGCTTCCTGTGAAGACAAACTTTATTGAGAGGTCATCAAGTTCAAGTTTGTAACCTGCTTTCTTCCAATACATTTATGCTGGCGTCTGATTATGTGTGAGGACGGTGAAGAAGAAGACGAATAAATGCTGTTCAACCAAATAATAATAATAATAATAATATGCCATCTCCCCAGTGAATGTCGACTGTAATCAACACCCAACACCCTCTGTCCGACGTCGTCTTTAAGCACCCATACAAGCTTGCTTATGCCCGTCTTTCCAAGTTGTCAACCCACGTGAAATGTTGTATGCTGCAATTTCCATCTGCAGACGCGCGCGCGCGCGCGAGAGAGAGAGAGAGAGAGAGAGAGAGAGAGAGAGAGAGAGAGAGAGAGAGAGAGAGAGAGAGAGAGAGAGAGAGAGAGAGAGAGAGAGATTATCCAAAATCAAGCTCTTTTAATCACCACCTGCGTCATTAAAACACACCTACCCTAGGGGTGCATAAAATAACTGCAGCAGTTGTCTGAAAAGACAACATCAATAAGGACACACAAAACAACAACCTCTTAAATCCATTTTATACTCCTCACTTCGGGAACAAGCTTGCCACAACAAACAAATAATACCCCCAGTCAGTGGCCTCGCAAATGGGGTTGAGTACAACATCCTGTTCAAGAGAACTGTTACTATAAGTATGATCCAAGATAATTATCCACAACAGTCACAGAAAAATATATTTACAAATGGACCGGAACCCAATGCAGTAAACAATCGAGATGCAAGAATCTGTCTCTCTTATCCAGACAACAGCTATGAAGCAAGATATACACCTGCGGGTATATTATTTTCCAAGTACACAGCATACAATAATGCCATTGAGCAGGTTGCTAACATGATCAATAATATTATATAGAGTATATACATCTGGTGCCGGTCTCCCTGGCCTAGAGGTTAGCGAATTTCTCCGTAACATCGTATATTCTCGTGAGTAACGTGACGTGCGTGAGAATCTTTGACTGTTCTCTCCGCGTTGGTAACTTACGGGGTATGTGAGCCGGTCGCTCAGAAAGCAAATGTGTGTCTACATCAATAGAACTCGCCTGCCGATATAAACATACAAGAGCGAACGCAAGGGGGAGGTAATAAGGAAAGTCAAGAGAACAAGCAGATCTATCCAACAACTCATAATTGAAGAAGATCAATTATTAAAACACACTACGTTGGAGAAAGTAAAATTCTGAGCTTATGTCAAAACACACCGATGTCTGGTAAAGATACATAAGGATTGAGATGTAGCGGGGAAGCGATGAACAGGAAGACCGCACAGTAAATGGCTTCAAAATGTGTTTGATAATTTACACGTGACTGTCACCTGAGGCAGGACATCTGACTTATGGTAAAGAGACATGTTGTAAGATCGGTACAGGGGAACAGATCTGCACTCTACAGACAATCGGATGAATAATAATAATAATAATAATAATAATAATAATAATAATAATAATAATAATAATAATAATACATTGAATATAATTTTAAAAAAGTCACTTACAAGTCGACAGAGTCCACTTCATTGCATCCCATATGGCTAAGTCTATTTCCGCTGCGCGGAAAGCGTCGCACAAAGCACGAACTCCGTCGCTCCAGCGACGACCCTCAGGTATCTCCGAAAAATGCACTCTTGAACCGAAGGACGCGGCCTGGAATTAAACCCACAACCTTCGGAGTCTGAGTCAGACGGCTTGACTACTTCGCCACGGAGACTCCCAGATGAGCATAATAATCGACATCACTGCCCTGGGAACAATTCTCACACATGCTCTTCCCCCTCCCCAATAAAGCACCTAAATGTTGCCATACTGATTATCCCAACAGCATGTGGAGGATAATATCCGTCTGGCTGGTTCTGTATGCTTGGAGTACCGTCCAGAACCCCTAACCCACTCCCTCCTGGGCCAGGAACTTCAGATATGGACACATCGTCTGTCCAGCCGCACTCTCCACCTTCTGAAGCGTACTCTGTGAGTACGTTACAAATACATGTCTGTCTGTCTGTGCTACCCTGCAAAAATTAGAGGACTGTTGTCAGAGTCCCAGCTTCCATTCTGAAGCTAGATGTCGCAGTAGCATATGTAAACAGGCACAACGCAATCACATCCGGAAGAAAAAACTCTGGATGAACGCAGAAGAAGAAGAAATAGTGTTCTTTTGTTCATGCAGTAACATTCCACCCGCTCTCTTTGCCTCTCACTAGGACATTAGCTGTCTACCACCACCACCACCACCACCACCACCACCACCACCACCACCACCACCACCACCACCACCACCACCACCACCACCAATACTACTACTACTACTACTACTACTACTACTACTACTACTACTACTACTACTAATACTAATACTACTACCACCATCACTACTACT
>JACEFZ010002954.1:7500-33867 GCA_014155875.1 Cepaea nemoralis
GGATTATACCGGATACAGCCGCACGTGTGACATAGATTGTGGATTATACCGGATACAGCCGCACATGTGACAGGTTGTGAATTATACCGGATACAGCCGCACATGTGACAGGTTGTGAATTATACCGGATACAGCCGCACGTGTGACATAGATTGTGGATTATACCGGATACATCCGCACGTGTGACAGGTTGTGAATTATACCGGATACAGCCGCACGTGTGACATAGATTGTGGATTATACCGGATACAACCGCACGTGTGACATAGATTGTGGATTATACCGGATACAGCCGCACGTGTGACATAGATTGTGGATTATACCGGATACAGCCGCACATGTGACAGGTTGTGAATTATACCGGATACAGCCGCACGTGTGACATAGATTGTGGATTATACCGGATACAGCCGCACGTGTGACATAGATTGTGGATTATACCGGATACAGCCGCACATGTGACAGGTTGTGAATTATACCGGATACAGCCGCACGTGTGACATAGATTGTGGATTATACCGGATACAGCCGCACATGTGACAGGTTGTGAATTATACCGGATACAGCCGCACATGTGACAGGTTGTGAATTATACCGGATACAGCCGCACGTGTGACATAGATTGTGGATTATACCGGATACAGCCGCACGTGTGACATAGATTGTGGATTATACCGGATACAGCCGCACGTGTGACATAGATTGTGGATTATACCGGATACAGCCGCACGTGTGACATAGATTGTGGATTATACCGGATACAACCGCACGTGTGACATAGATTGTGGATTATACCGGATACAGCCGCACGTGTGACATAGATTGTGGATTATACCGGATACAGCCGCACATGTGACAGGTTGTGAATTATATCGGATGCAACAGCACGTGTGTCATCTCTAATGGATTCTATCGGAAACAATAGCACGTGTGACAGGTTGTGAATTATACCGGATGCAACAGCACGTGTGACAGGTTGTGAATTATACCGGATACAGCCGCACATGTGACAGGTTGTGAATTATACCGGATACAGCCGCACATGTGACAGGTTGTGAATTATATCGGATGCAACAGCACGTGTGTCATCTCTAATGGATTCTATCGGAAACAATAGCACGTGTGACATAAGCAGTGGACCCTGCCCGCTACCACCTCACGTGTGTCATAAGTTGTGGCTCGTACTCGACAAAATGTCAATGCGTTGGTAACATAACAGGTAAAATGAGTCCCGTCGCAGCGACTGCCGTTGACGTTTGATATGTTAGACCTGAGTATATTCTAATCCATAACATATGTGGTGGAGTGACCAGTTACCTTCATCGCCGCCTGTCCTTCAAGGAATACTTTGACAATTGTTTGGTACCCATTTAATATCCGGCTCTGTGGCGAAGGTGTTACGGACGCACTTCGTAATCCCGCACATCGCGATCGAAACATAGCTGCGAGCAATTTGGCAGCAGACAGCCTTGATACAATGGTATGAGTACCGGTCGTTCAGAGAGCAATGGCAACCTATTGAACGTAAACTTGCCAAGAAATCACAAACAGCCAAAAATGTTGGAGTTGATTGCCACGTCCTGTAAAGGATATACTACTAACTTAACCCACGTAATGAGATTCTACAGGCCGCATCGTCTTTGTGTTCGGAAAATCAACCTTGTAACTGTTGAGGATGGATCGACTATCTTGGCAGGTAAGCTCACTAGCCACCATGCCATGACGGCTACAAACACCCAGGAACACTGAACACGGGGTTAATTCTTGCTCCAAGACTGCAAGATACACAGACGAACATCACCCATTGAGTGCCGATTGGTTTTAATACGTAGATCGCACCAAGTATCAAATACCCCTCTTCGTCTGACAAGAGGTCATGTACTTTAACTAACAGTTGAAGGACCTTTCACACGTCTTAAGGCACACTAGGCGTATGGTGCTGGACCCATATATCTATAGAACAACCGGTACTCGGTGAGTGACGTGGTCAGTATCACGCTGGTTGACTTTACTTCCCAAAAACATTTCTTGGTACCAATGTTAGACTGCGTCGCACAGAAAGCGAAGGTAGTCTCCCTTTCTGTGCAGGTCAGGATTGAATCCGTGACCAAGGGGCAGATTTCCAGTCCCTACGCTACTGCGTCTCCTAAAGTTGGCCCTGAAGCAGTTTCCTGCCATGGGTTTGTAGGCCTGCATGCAGGGAGGGGTTTAAGGAACGTGCTTCTCTCACGGCCATCAGGAAATGTCTCTGGAATTAACGACTGCTGCCAACATCACACAGACATACAAGACACACAGACATACAAGACACACAGACATGCAAGACACACAGACATACAAGACACACATACATACAAGACACACCTACATCACACACATATACAGGACACACAGACATAAAAGACACACTGACGTCACACATATATTCAAGACACATCTATATCACACGTTCATACAAGACATACCAACAGCATACAGACATACAAGACACAACTACATTACACGGACAAAAAAGATATAACTACATCACACATATATTCAAGACACACATACATCACACCAACATACAAGACATAAATATATCACACAGACATACAAGACATAACTACATAACACAGACATACATGACATAACTACATAACACAGACATACAAGACATAACTACATAACACAGACATACAAGACATAACTACATCACACAGGCACACAGACATACAAGACATAACTACAGCACACAGACATTCAAGACACACATACATCACACCAATATACAAGACATAAATATATCACACAGACATACGAGACACAACTACATCACACAGACATACGAGATACAACTACAGCACACAGGCACACAGACATACGAGACACAACACACGCACACATACATACGAGACACAACTACAGCACACAGACATACGAGACAAAACTACAGCACACAGACATACGAGACACAACTATAGCACACAGGCACACAGACATACGAGACACAACTACATCACACAGACATACGAGACACACCTACAGCACACAGGCACACAGACATACGAGACACAACTACATCACACAGACATACGAGACACACCTACAGCACACAGACATACGAGACACAACTACATCACACAGACATACGAGATACAACTACAGCACACAGGCACACAGACATACGAGACACAACACACGCACACATACATACGAGACACAACTACAGCACACAGACATACGAGACAAACTACAGCACACAGACATACGAGACACAACTATAGCACACAGGCACACAGACATACGAGACACAACTACATCACACAGACATACGAGACACACCTACAACACACAGGCACACAGACATACGAGACACAACTACATCACACAGACATACGAGACACACCTACAGCACACAGACATACGAGACACAACTACATCACACAGACACACAAGACACAACTACAGCACACAGACATACGAGACACAACTACATCACACAGACATACAAGACACAACTACATCACACAGACATACGAGACACAACTACATCACACAGACACACAGGCATACAAGAAACAACAACACCAAATAGACAAACAACAAACAACTACAACATCACACAATGTCTGGGAAAGCATTAAATGAAGTTAAACGACGACTAGGACATGTTTTTGGAATTAATGGACACACTACATTACACATACATACAAGACACAACTACACCACACATACACACAAGAGAAAAAACTACATCATACATACATACCCATGGGATGGGATGGGACGCGACATCAAACATTTGTATTTCCCATAGGACACATGCGACAGTAGCCATGTCATAGCAACTTTTAAAAAAAACCTTTTTAAAGCCTTTTATCCTTCCTTTTTCTTTGTATACTTGTATCAATTCTTTATCTCGTGGTGGGACACCGGATAAATTAATAAATGCGCGATGAGATCATAATACCAACGTTTCAATGACCATTAAAAAAAATTACTCGCATAACTTTTATGAAGATGATGAAGAATTCTTAAACCACATTCCGAATATTGTTCAGATTAAAGGAATGCTGTACATACATGAGACATTCAAAACTTTTTTTGACCAACTAGAAATTGATGGTGCTACATCTCATTTAATTTTGCTGTTATACTCCTAGACTCTCCTAGACTATCAGTTGTACAAAGTTATTGTTGATATTGACGAAGAAACTTCCAGCAGCATGGTGAAGAAATATTGTCAGAACTTTAAGAAAATTATTGGAGAAAAACTTTGGCCATATTGCGGCAGTTCTTTGGCAGGTGCTGCAGCATTCCTTACTGGAGTTGACATCAAAGCCAAAATAGAAGACATGGTTAAGTCAGTTGTTACTAAGAAGAAATGGAACGTGGACACCAATAAATGGGCCAATGATTGGATCGCTTTTTCTAAGTCCATAGTTCCAACTGTTATTTCATTCATCAAGATTTAAATCTTTCTTCTGAATCATCTGCTGTATGTGAAGTAGCAGAAGTTGTAGAACAAAAGCGAAAAGCATTTTGACTTATTTTTTGATCCTCCACCAAACAAAACACTTAAGTTTGAAGGCCCCAAAAACAAATACCTTGAGGATGAAGTCACCATGTTTCAAGAATTACGGCAACCAACTTCACAGCGATTAAATTATTGGAAAAATAAACGTAGGTTTCCACTGCTAACAGCAAGTGCGAAAATTGTCTTGGCCATACCAGTGTCCTCAGCGGCAGTAGAGCGCTTATTTAGTGCAGCTGGATTGTTGTTGAGTAAGTTACGAAAACGGATGTTACCAGCTCTCGTTATAAACTCTGTGTATATCAGATTTGCATGTAAGATGAAAATTGTGGAAATGGTTCAGGGATTACTTGGATTAGCTGAATTATTAGAAACAGTCGATCAGCAGGAAATTCATAATGTGCTGAATTAGCAGAGTGAATCTTTAACAGAATGAGAGTGTCAGAATGACACTGAATTGTCATATTTAGATTAACTTTTGTTTTAATAAAATACTCTTAAATATTAAAATTAATAAATTCTGTTGTTTTACATGACTCTTTGTACATGTAGTCCTATTTAGTAGACACTAACCCTAAACGTTCATAAATGTCATAATTTTATTTGAAATGTATTCCATATTAGTATTATCATGAGAATCCCATGGGATTCCCATGGGATGGGACAGGCAAAATGACAATGGGATGGGATGGGAATGGGACTGAAACATGTGTCCCATGGACAAGCCTGCTGACACAACTACATCACACATACATACAAGACACAGCTACATCACAGACATACAAGACGCACCAACCTCACACAGACATATAAGATACACGAATATCACACAGACATACAAGACACAATTACATCACACATACATAAAAGACACACCTGCATCACACAGAAATACAAGACCCAACTACATCGCACATAATACAAGACACAACTACGTCACACAGAAATACAATACGCACCAACATCACACATACATACACGACACAACTACATCATACAGGTCTGCAGTCATCCTGATTTGACCTGCCACTGGATTCAGATGGACTTAGACGAGAGAGTGAGGTCGACGAATTGCGCAACTCTTCCACACTTTAATCCAATTCATCGCGCAAGTCATTCTTCATCCAGGACACGCTAGGAAATTAATCTACTTCCACACAGTCTGCCTTATGAAGCTATTAAAGATTAAATGGCAAGACAAGATCCCAGACACTGAAGTCCTGGAATGAGCGTTCATGCCCTGTATGCACACTTTACTAATGAAGATTCAGATTCGCTGGACTGGTTTTGAAGTGAATTGGAATTGAAGTTAAAAAGAAGAAGAAGAAGAAGAAGAAGAAGAAGAAGAAGAAGAAGAAGAAGAAGAAGAATCAGTTGCGTAAATATAATGTGTTGTAGCCTAATATTCTACAGTGTTATTAATTTAACTCTTTCGTGATGTATTAGTTTATAGTAAAATGTTTGAGGCCCAGAGCCAAACGAACAACGGTCCCCACAATAACGACTTGTATTATTTTAACTCCTTGTGAACGAGTCATTTGTGAAAGTAATAACTGTCTCGGAAAGAATAAGTTTGTTTGTCTTAGTCATCATAAAGACATAATGGTTGGACGTGGGGGAGTTTGGGAGATGAGACAGGGGATGATGTACATTTATAAATCAGTCACATTACATTGTTGTAACAAACATAATATAAATAGATGCACCTCTTATATCAAACAATTATGGTTTATAAAATTGGACAAATCTGCGTTTATTATGTCTGTGGATGTCAGCACGGTCGAATGGATAAGAGCGTTCATTTCTAAACATCCGGTGCGCTGATAGTGAGGTAACGGGTTCAGCCCCTACACTGGTCAGTGTCAGGATCTTAAACCTGGCTCGTTGGACCTAACATATGTGAGACAAGTACAAGTACAAAATGATTGGACTTGACACACAATGACACTGAGTTCAATGGATTTATTTACAAGTCACATGCAATACGATCTAGTTTGGCATGTGATGATCATTACTATACATATACAATACATCAGTACACTTACAGACAAAACCCACAGCTTCACAGTCTATCTCACAAGATATACAAGCACTCGACTTTTGGGCACAGAACTACACGAAGCCTTTCTCAACCCACACGTCCTGTCATGTCCGTGTTCCCAAGCCGTCTGCCGGTTTCCCCGCACAGCGCTTGTCTGTGGAATGGCTTCACGAGGACTGCGTGAGTCATGCTTTGTCCTTGCCTGACCGCTGACTATCACGTCAGCCCGCAACCTGTGGGCAGGTAACTGGTACTCGCCTGGCGGGCGTAACGATGTTACTGCATCTCGGTTGGAGATATTGGAGATTATGACATGCTCCCGCGGGGCTTATTCATGAAAGATTTTATATTTCATGCATACTCTATATAGATAAAGGGTTAATATTTTAACCATGTCAGAATCGATCTTTCTGTTGTCATGTACATTGGCATAGAAATACATAAGAAATGCAAGGTGTATATTAAGTCATGTGGTGTTCAATCTTTACCACTTTCCAAGTTTTATCCTCTCGATGGATGATCACCTGAGTTGCAATATTGACCCAGTCAGATCAGTAGCACCAGCATCCCTTGCAACTACTTCGCAACCATTGAAAAAAAACGAAATAATATGCTTTTAGAAAAAAAAACATCAGGTAAGACTGTAATACGTCTTTTTATAAGCCGCATTCAACGCTCGAGCTCCGACCTCATTTGGCCGGGAGCTCTTCCGTTGGTCTACAACGTCGGTAACCCTATACCATGCCCAGCTGATGACCTCTTGGAGTGTTGACAATCTGGCAACACAATGGCTATTTTTATACAACACATATTCGAATCCATTTCAATTTACCGCCCTTAGTGTAGTAATGTAACAACAATTAAATGAAAGGGACATAATTTCTAAAGATCTCAAATCTAATCTATTACAATTATTATTCTATTTCTCAGCGTCATAGCTTGATGCTTTTCCCTAATAGCGAAAAAAAAATGTCGCTAGTGTGAATAAGTTAGTCAAGATATGATTCTAAGATTACACTAGTCGAAAAATACTAATCCACAATTCGTGTATTCGAAATTGGTGTTTCACAATTATTTTAGAAGCGTCATAAATTTTTAAGGTTTTTGTTTATAGTCTGCTACTTTTGGTCTAAATTTACAAACTATCCGGAAGTACACACAAACAGCTGATGTCGTTAAAAATTCCATCACACACTTGTTCCGCTAGGGTGTAACAATTCGGAATGTGAAATTGTTCTGATAGTTAATGTGTTCGTTGTTTCGCTGGAAAACTTCTGGATTGCGATTGACTGCAGTGGTGTAAATGTCACAGTTCAGTTCACTCTTTCGTTCACGGATTAAAATATCACTGGATATGTTCCACTCGCAGATACCACTGATAACTTGAATAGTTCGCTTGAGGTAAGTTATGAGCGCATGTGGCACTGTTCTTATTTCGTAATATATACAATTAATATTGTTCACTTTCTAACACACACTACGCAATTATTCAAGACGATTACTACACTAATAATAAAATAAGAAAAATATTTGCAGTGGGAATTCACCCTATCACATCGCATAATAAATGTACACAGCTTTCCTGAAGAAAAAAAAACTTCACTGATGGCTGTGTTGGTCTGAGTGTTTTCTACACACTGCACTCAGACATTAGTGGTTACTGGGTCGTTCGGACAACGGGACAAAAGATCAGCAATCGTGTTGGTCCTGCCAGCGATATGTCGCACTTCAAAGCTGTCATCTTGCAGCAAAAGTGACCATCGAGCTATCATCTGGTTCGTCGGCACTCCTGAAGTAATAAATTTTAATGGACTATTGTCGGACTCTACAATAAAATGCCGTCCCAGGAGGAATCTGGACAATTTAGTTATACCCACCACTAGAGAAAGGGATTCTAATTGTGGTGTAGACCAAGCGCATTCTCTTGGTTTCAATTTTCTAGAGACGTAGTATACAGGATGTAGAATGTTGTCATGTTCCTATAACAGACTTGCCCCAATCACCACGGAGCTCGCGTCTGTGCGTAATCTGAAAGGAATATGTAAATTTGGCAATTTGAGAATGGGATTCTTTAAACTATTCTCAGAAAAATACGATAACACTTTCTGGAATGCAAATTTTAGGCATTCATTGTTTACAATCTTTTCAGGCTGGTTTTTCGTTAGTAGGTTAGTAAACCTTTCTGTTATTTCAGCAAAATCTGGTATGAACTGCCTATATTAATTTAATAGTCCTAACACACTTCTGACTTGTTTCTTGGTAGTCGGAAGTGAGAGTTTCAGTATTTTAGACACGATGTTATCGTCTGTCGTGACAAAGCCATTAGATATTTTATACCCTAAAAAGGAGATTTCTTGATAGGCTATGTCAACTTTTGTAGGCTTCACAGTCAGTCCGTGCTGTCTGATCCGTTCAAATGTCTGCTGTAATGTCTTTATGTGGTCTGTCACCGTCTTTGTGTGAACACAAATGTCGTCCATATAACAGATAATGTTTGTTATGTCAACAAGTAAGAGTCGTGTCATGCGTACGAATGTTGCTGGGGCATTGACTAGCCCAAATGGCAATTTGCACCATTCGTACAGGCCCCAAGGTGTGGCAAAGGCTGTCAGATGTCTGCTCTGCTCGTGTACCGTTATTTGCCAATAACCTTTAGTCATGTCCAGCTTCGTAAAGTACCTAGAGTCTGTCAGTTCTGTCAGTAGATCTTCGCAGTTGGTCATTGGTTCCAGATCTAATAGTGTTATTTTATTTAATTTTCGATAATCTACACAGAGTCTTATCGTGTTGTCCTTTTTGCGTAACATGACTATTGGAGACGAAAAATGTGATTGGGATCGTCTAATGATGTTGTTTTTCTCTAAGCTAATGATCTCTTGATGTAAGTTTTCTTTGTAATGCAATGGAATGGTGTAAGGTCTGCATTTTATTGGTGTGTTTGAAGTAAGCGTGATGTGATGTTGTACTAATTCTGTTTGTCCTGGGTTGTTGGAGAAGATGGTGTTGTACTGTTGTATGAGATGTTTGCAACTGTCTGTTTCTGCTTGAGTTAAATTTGGGTTTATTTTGATTTCTGTCAAGCAGTTTGTCGTGTCTAATGCAGGTGTTGAAATTTCGTCACTATCTTTGTCATCTTCATGGTCTATTATAACTGTACAGGCTGTTGTCTCGTCTTGTTCGTTGTCTCTGTTGTGGTATGGTCTTACCATATTGATGTGGAATATTTTATGCTTGTCTTTTATTTGAATCTCATAGTCTACAGTTGAAATCTGTCTTATTACTTTAAATGGTCCTTGCCAAGAGTCAGTCAATAAATGTCGGTCACTAGGTAAGAGGAGAAGTACGTCCTGTCCAGGTGTCAACGTTATTGTCCTGTTACCTTTGTCTGCATATTGTCTATATGTAGCACCAGATAGTTTTAGTGCTTCTTTTGCAATAGTACAAGATTTGATGATTCTTTCACGCAATGATGTTACATATACGTATGATGATATGGGTTTAAGTAACGGGGTGGCTTCAGTTAACATTGAATGGTAGATACTCAATGGGCCACGTGGCTTGGCACCATAGATAAGTTCAAAAGGAGAGAATCCAGTACTAGAATGTGGGACCTCGCGATAAGCAAAAAGTATAGCAGGCAAATAGACGTCCCAGTTGTTGGGATATTCTTGCGTGACTTTAGCAAGCATATGCTTCAAATCCTCGTTAAACTTTTCTATGATTCCAGTTGAGTGAGGATTTTATGGTGAATTGAAACATTGTTTCACCCCTAACATTTTGGTGAACGCTTGAGTGGATGCTGCAATGAATTGGCTTCCACGATCTAATAGGATAGTGTCTGGAAACCCTATTCGTGAGAATATATGGAAGAAAACTTCCATGATATCATTGACAGTTATGTTCTTTAAAGGAATCGCTTCAGGCCAGCGGCTACATAAATCGATGATGATAACGATAAATCTATTCCCTCTGGATGTTACTTGATTCAGAGGGCCTATTATGTCGACAGATATTTTCTCAAAAGGTCGACTGGCTAAGTCGGTAATTTGTAATTTGGTCTGTGGGTGTTTACCTTTTTTTCACTATTTTTTGGCAGATATCACAACTTCTACAATATTGCTTAATGTCATTGCAGAATCTTGGCCAATAAAACTGTGTTAGTAATCTTGATCTGGTCTTGGAGTATGCCATATGCCCTGCAAGAGGTATATCATGGGCAAGATGTAAGACTTGCTTACGGTATTCAATTGGCAAAACAGTTTGCTCTGTGGTGCTGTTACCTCTGGTATAGTACCTGGTGAGGATGCAATTTTTCAGAGCAAAATGCCATCTTGCATTTTTAGTTACCTTTGGCTTTTGGCCGATCAGATTAAAATATTTAGATAATGAAGGATCAGCCTTTTGGGCTGTTACAAAATTCTCCTTCATGGTTTTAGGAGGCAGTACCACTGGGCTAAGCATTTCTATAGCCTCAGTTTGATTAATTTCATCTTGCACTCTAGCAGTAGATCTGGTTACTGCGTTCACACATTCAATGATATCAGATGGTGATGAAACATTTTGGTCAATGATTTCATGAGATGTTAGTGCTCCATTAGCTACCATATTATTCATCTGGTGATACCACACTTTCAATGATGACATGTGATGGTGATGATGTTATGTTATCAACAGTGCAAACAGATGTAATATCATGAGGCATATTATTCACCTCGGGTACATTTCCAATGATAATATCACTCACAGGGTTAGTTAATGCAGCGCATTTTACTTTTCCAGTGAGGAATGGTGTCTGAATATATGCCCATGCTAATGGGTAGTTTTCGATATTTCCAGAGAATGTTCTGCATGTTACGTGCCTGCCTGTATAGTCTGTAGGCATTATGAACTCTCTCTTTAAACCTATCAGAGTACTTCCGGTGTCACGAAGGACTGTAGCAGGCTTGCCATTCACATATCCCTGGTGGATGTTTATTCTGCCTTTGGAATCTATTACCAAGTTAGCTTCCTCATTGGCAATAGGTATGGAGTGTGTCGTGAAATACTGAGAGTTAATGATTCCAAGATAGACGACTGTATACACCGACTAACCAGGTAGAAGAAGAGTTAACAAACGAAGCAGTAAGAGTAAACAACAACGGAGTGACCAGGCGCATGTGTTTATAGGTCAAGACACAGAAGGGGCCGGCCAACAGCACAGGTAACCTGTCGCGTGGAAAAATTGGTTTGCGAAAAAGGTAGACAGCATTATTGGACAGCATATTGCAGTCTGAACGTATGAATAACGGAAAAGTTTCAGATCTGTAATTTTCCACTAAACGGTGATAATGAAGAAGGGACTTGAGATGTCAAGCAAGGTCAAGGACTATGCGGCAAAAATGACCTATACAGAGTGGTAACTCTTTGTGGAAGTTGAGTGTGATTCTTGGGATTCGTGAGACAAAGGATTATGAAAAGGGTGGTGCGGCGTTCGGATGAACGTTTGTGTATCTATTGTGCATTAGTACCCCCAATTCAGACAAAGATAATTATAAGGTATAAATATATTATAGTTTAGCATAGGAATATAGAGAGTGAAAGAAATAGATATATGGAAGGGAAGACAGAAGAGAGGAGTGTAGACCAAAGTCAGTCAATAATCCCAACAGATAATAAGTTTAAAGATGTGCTTGTTGATTCCAGTCTCCTCTCGGGAAATTAACAGGACATAATTGGTGGAGCGAGCGGGATACGTACATACATTATACCCATATGACCTGAAAGTATATTGGCACAGGCATAGCGGAGTACCTGCATGTTGGGACATACTGATTGGAATAAAAAGAAGTATACATTGAAGACTTTTAATGGAAGGACGTCCATTGGATATATCGTGCCATTACATTTATGGTAGAAACATTTCATTAATGCTGGTGACTTTACAGTGAGAAAGTTCCAGACAGAGTGAATGTGGATAGGTGGTAAGACACATTACATACCTAGTCACACGGTCACACGTCTACATAAGTCTTTATCCTATATCTCCTCTTGTGGATGAGAGAGTGGTTGTGATGTACTGTGTGGTGTTGTAGATTAATAATATGTAATAGACATAGATAAATGATATAGGTTCTAGGTAGATTATCGGTTTATAGTGAGTACTCTTTACTGCCTTGAGGGGTCTTTACTCAACGTGCTGACTTACCTGCTTTAACTATGGCCACTACTAAACTGACAACAGCAGAACTTAGGGCCAACGGAGAAGAAATTGGGTTGGCTGGCTCGGAATTAACTGATTACATACAGGAAAGAGAGCGAGAGATTCGTCAAGCGGAACGAGAAGAGCGAAAGGCCGAGTTGGAAGTGAGAAGAATAGAGGTGGAGGCCAAGCGACTGGAAATGGAACAAGAGGCCAAGAAAATGGACCAGGAGACCAAGCGACTGGAAATGGAACAAGAGGCCAAGAAAATGGACCAGGAGACCAAGAAACTGGAAATGGAACAGACTGCCAGGAGACAAGAAATGGAACATGAATACCGCTTGAAAGAGTTAGAACTCAAGACACAAACTAAGGGTGAAATAGATGCAGCAGAAGGAAGTTCTTCGTCACCTGGTGCAACCCACATGAGTGGACATGGTTACCATGCCATGAAGTTTCCCTTAGCTGTCTACGATCAGTCTAAGGAACGCTTTGACCAGTACGCATCTCGTTTTGAAGCAATGTCAGTCGCTATGGGGCTGGATAGGAGCAGGTGGGCTCTTAAATTATCCCAGGGATTAATAGGTTCGGGATTTGAGGTGTACACACGCTTACCACCAGGACAGGAAAATAATTACCAGGAATTAAAAGCCGCTTTGATGAAACATTTTGACATCACAGCACAAACGTATAGGAAGAAGTTTAGATCATCTAGACGAGAGCCGGGAGAACTATTCGCCGCCTACAGTCTGAGGCTGAAATACTATCTCCAGAAATGGATGGACTTGGCAGAATTCAAGAGGGATTATGAGAGTCTCGAAGAGATGATGGTGGTAGACCAGATGCGAAAGCAAATGTCGAAACCTCTCAGAACCTTCTTGGGAGAACAAGGGGCGGAACGGATTGAGGCTGTGAATAAGCTGGCGGAAAGGTTCGTGGAAGTACATGGTGAAACTGAGGAACTAAGTACACCAACCAAAGGTCAGGAGAAACCAGAGAAAAAGAAACCTAAAAACTGGGAAGGAGAAAAAGGGGAACCTTATATAAAGCACACAGAGGAGAGTTCAGAGAAGGTGAAGGTAGGAAACCAGAGCACCTCGAATTCTCAAGCGAAACGACAGTGGTCTGAGAAGTGGTGTTCATTTTGCAAGGCGGCCTCTCACAACACCAAAGACTGCAGATCGAAACCTAAAAGTTCTTACTTCGCAGCATGCAAAGTGATTCCTACATCGGTGATCACAGACAAGGCTGAGGTCGGCGAAGGAGAAAGGAACAAAAAGGACACACGGAAACCTAGGAAGGGAACAGGGTGCACACACTGCCAGTCGATAACACATAATACTGTGGACTGCAGATGCAAGGCAAACGACGCCAATTGCATAACCAACCTCGAGGAATTAAAAGAGGAAGGCAAGGAAACGGTCAAGGAGATGAAAGGCACTCAGGACCAAGAGAGACCACCTGTGGTTGAACTGATTGAAGTAAATGGCCAACAGGTTGCTTATCTCTACGATACCGGTTTGGATGGGGAAGCGGTGGTGGACGCCAGCTTGGTAAGCCCAGACCAACTTACAGGGGAGACCATAGAAATACAGCCGGCAATGAGGAGTGCTGTTACCATGACGCTGCCAATCGCCAAGGTGGAGATTAAATCCAGGTACGTCACGGGCATTATTCCAGCTGCTGTATTATCTGACTCCTTATTTCCCATGATCATTGGCACGAAATATGTCTTTTTGGGGATGCCCAAACAGCCAGCCCAAAAGGGAACAGTAGTCAGTGGATCTCAAGGGAAGGAAAAAGAGGCAGAGACACTATGCGACAACTCAGGGATAGGAGAATTGCATACTGCCCAGAGGCAGGATACTACGTTGCATCCTTGCTACAGGAAGCTGCAAAGAAGTTCTGAGCCACCAGAACGGGGACAGTACTTTCTGAAGAATCAACTACTCTATCGGAGAGTTGGGAGGGGAGATAACCTGCACGAGCAGTGGGTGGTTCCAGAGACCCACCGTCCTCACATTCTTCAGAGTGGACACATCATAGGCGAGAATCGACATATGGGTGTCAGAGAGACCCTGCAGCAAATTTCCGGCCATTATTGCTGGCCAGGAATGACCGGAGATGTACGCCGGTGGGTGAAGTCTTGTTCGGAGTGCCAGAAAGCACCACCCAACAAGCGAATTAAGAGGAAACTAGCTCTTAAAGTGGAAGACAAAGTGGAAGTGTGGAGTCCAGCAGAGACCAATATACTCCAAGCAGGATGGAAAGGACCTTATCCTGTGGAAAAGGTGGTATCCAAGAACATCTACAAAATACGGATCGGGGAAGAGAAGAAAAAATCTCCCTAGACATCTCATTAGGAAATATGAAGAGAGATCCGGGAGCAAAGCTTCACACTTTATGGTGATGGCAGCCATTGGGACAAAGGTTACCAGTCCAGACGAAGACCAGAGATCGCCAGTACAACATAGGAGGGCCTATGGGACAGTATGTGATAGGTCAGACTTACCCAACGACAGGAGGAGGGAAATCACAAGTCAGGGAAAGGACAAGAGTGAAAATTTCACCGGTAACCAAGTTCAGAAGGGGTGGGTAACGTCGGGAAAAGCGAGAATTACCCAGGACTCCAACCGAAGATTGGCTGACCAGATACAATATCGACCAAGATGGTACTGGAAGCAAAAGTCCAGGAGATTTGGGAAAGACGACTCGGTCCATCGAGGACGAGGTGGAACATCCCCAGAGGCAAAGCCGGGGGAAACCAAGAGGACATGGAAGCAGTGTTACAATCAGGATGGGACAATCCGTCTGTATTGTGAGCCGTCCGCTGACGCAAGTCGAAAGTAGGTCGACCGGACGTACAGGAGCGAGGAGCCAACACTAGTTTCAGTCGTGAGTAGTATAGTAGGGTGTCAATTAGAGCGCCTACTGGATAATGAGGTGAGCCATGTGAGGATCCAATTATATCATCAACACGTGGTGTTAATAGCTACTGCGCAGAAGCTCAACGCACGGTGGATGTGATGGACGTTGTTGCTACAACTGGACTTCACAGTGGAATACATCCTTGGGAAGGAGAATGTATGAGCAGATTTCTTATCCAGACATCCAGCTCCGGAGGAAGAAGACTAGGGTTGTGGATCATGGGAATCAAACCTACAGTGAGAAAGATTCGACGCGGTCTAATCTCTTAAGAGGGGGCCTATGTCGTGAAATACTGAGAGTTAATGATTCCAAGATAGACGACTGTATACACCGACTAACCAGGTAGAAGAAGGGTTAACAAACGAAGCAGTAAGAGTAAACAACAACGGAGTGACCAGGCGCATGTGTTTATAGGTCAAGACACAGAAGGGGCCGGCCAACAGCACAGGTAACCTGTCGCGTGGAAAAATTGGTTTGCGAAAAAGGTAGACAGCATTATTGGACAGCATATTGCAGTCTGAACGTATGAATAACGGAAAAGTTTCAGATCTGTAATTTTCCACTAAACGGTGATAATGAAGAAGGGACTTGAGATGTCAAGCAAGGTCAAGGACTATGCGGCAAAAATGACCTATAAAGAGTGGCAACTCTTTGTGGAAGTTGAGTGTGATTCTTGGGTTTCGTGAGACAAAGGATTATGAAAAGGGTGGTGCGGCGTTCGGATGAACGTTTGTGTATCTATTGTGCATTAGTACCCCCAATTCAGACAAAGGTAATTATAAGGTATAAATATATTAGCGTATAGTTTAGCATAGGAATATAGAGAGTGAAAGAAATAGATATATGGAAGGGAAGGCAGAAGAGAGGAGTAGAGACCAAAGTCAGTCAATAATCCCAACAGATAATAAGTTTAAAGATGTGCTTGTTGATTCCAGTCTCCTCTCGGGAAATTATCAGGACAGAGTGGCCGCATGTTAGAATGCCATTTTTTTTATAAAAGGTGTTACAAATAGTACATTTATGTGAATTAAACATGTCAAAAGCCTGTGCTGAGTTCACAGGGTGATTTTCTGAATGTTCTTCATCTGATGATGAACTGTCAAATAAGGCGGCATTTGCTTTCTTGGTCATTTGCCTTCCTTTACACGCATGCCGCCAGTGGCCGTACGCTTTACAAAGGAAGCATTTACGTGCTTTTTTAAAAGCTTTTACGTTCCTTATCATGACTATTTATGAAGTTCTGTAAGTATGTAAGATATGCCGGATTCTGGTCACACATTTCACTTTGGTGGTGTGAAATTTTACAGAATCTACAATGATTGTATTTCTCAGAAGTAGGCTTATATGTTCTTTGCCTATTGTAGGGATCTGATCGAGGTTTTTCATAGTTAGCAGCTGCTACGAAGTTTGTATCAGTAGCCTCACTAGCAAAACAATGTTTATTGGCTGTATAGTAAGCCGAACCACGTCTCTCAATCTCTTCTACACTCATACATTCATTCTCTTGCAAAAATTGTGAAAATGATGATGGAAGGGATGTGATGAGTTTATCCCTGATGATGAGATCTTCTAACTTATGAAAGTCTTTATTTACTTTGGCTGCTGAAAGCCATTTTGTAAATACGTCTCGGACTACAGAGAGATAGTCAGAGAACGTTTGAGTAGGTTTTGGACTCAATTTGCTGAACTGCTCTCTGTAACCCGCCTCATCTAGCATAAAATGTGACATAATTTTTGACTTTATATAGTGGTACTCTTTTCTGAGGTCTTTGGGGATAGTCTCTATGACTTTCAGAGGTTCCCCTGACAAACTCCTCATATAAATAATGTTCCATTCAGAAACTGGGACCCGATAATGGTCCATTAAGGTCTCAAAATTCTGGGTGAACGCTGCAATGCAGTCACCTGAGGTATAATTTCTAACAATACCTTGATACTTTTTGTACTGGTTTTCTTTTTCCAGTCTTTCAGATTTCTTAGACTCTTTGTCTATGGGCGTATCGGCTTCAAGCTGTTTAATTTTGAGTTGTAGTTCAAGCTCTTCTCGTTTACTTTGAGCTGAGATTTCTGCCTTCCTCACTTCAGTATCTAACTCTGCCTGCTTTAATGCTGCTTCTGCTTGCTTGGCAGCTCTTTCAGCCGCTCTTTCCTCGCGTTCGCTAGCTTTTTCTTGTACTAGGAGGATTTCAGAATATTTTGTTTCACTCCACTTTGTTAACTCGTCACCAGTTAACTGTAGCCTTAAACCCATCTCGATGAAGTCGTTTAAAAGAAGACATGATGGAATGTTTAAATGACAATGAGTTCTCAGACACACAATTTGTTACAAGGTGTTAGTAACGTGAAAAATTTACAATCTTGTTGAACTTACAATTTATGCCCAATTTGCATCCGAAAGTAATATACAAAAATATACTCAAGTGTACTGGATGCGGTCGAGAACGGTTCAAACCAGGGCTAGAAACTAAGGTCGCTACTTCAAGGACCAAATGACCTCTCCGGGCAACGGTTTCAGATGGCACAGACAACCTGCTTTATTTTGGGAGGAAAATAAGTTAGAATCTACCTTTATGTGATGTGTATGCTTGTCACTAAGTTTTGATTAGGTTTGTATGGCGTTGAGTGTAATTGTAGGTCGTAATGTCGTCGGTCAACAATTTTTTTCCAAATCACAAGTTACTTTCTTTCCCAAACTTTCTGCTTTCCACAACTAACTTCACGAATACAATCTAGATATATTTCAACAATCCACAACTATGATGACACATCACTTACATCAAGATGACATTCAGTAAGGACATAGACATCATGTTTACAAGATGGCGACAAGGTCAAAATGGCGACAAGTTACATAATCACTGATGTTTTACACGTTTACAAGTTCAAACAATCTAAGCAGACGAGCTCTCCACGTTCACACATGTCAGGATCTTAAACCTGGCTCGTTGGACCTAACATATGTGAGACAAGTACAAGTACAAAATGATTGGACTTGACACACAATGACACTGAGTTCAATGGATTTATTTACAAGTCACATGCAATACGATCTAGTTTGGCATGTGATGATTATTACTATACATATACAATACATCAGTACACTTACAGACAAAACCCACAGCTTCACAGTCTATCTCACAAGATATACAAGCACTCGACTTTCGGGCACAGAACTACACGAAGCCTTTCTCAACCTACACGTCCTGTCATGTCCGAGTTCCCAAGCCGTCTGCCGGTTTCCCCGCACAGCGCTTGCCCTGTGGATTGGCTTCACGAGGACTGCGTGCGTCTTGCTTTGTCCTTGCCTGACCGCTGACTATCACGTCAGCCCGCAACCTGTGGGCAGGTAACTGGTACTAGCCTGGCGGGCGTAACGATGTTACTGCATCCCGGTTGGAGATTATTCGCCTGGCGGGCGTAACGATGTTACTGCATCTCGGTTGGAGATATTGGAGATTATGACAGTCAGTTGGACTGTAAAACTGTCATTTACTGCCAACATAGTACCTTGCGGTGTATGGCAGAGGGGTCTTTGAGCCTGAGGAATTAAGGCCGCCTGGCTAGTGCAGTCGCCGCGAACTGTGCAGATTAGGATTTTCTCTTTGCCCCCGACAGAAAAAATCCCACACCTTACCGAGGGATCGAACCTGGGTCTCCCGAAGGAGAGTCCGGCGTTCTAGCCGCTCGGTCAGCCTCTCCTCTTCTAGTCAATTGGACTAAAATGTTGAATTCACACCCTTGACTTGGGGACGTAAATTACAAGTACCTCTGAATATGAAGTGTGTGTGTGTGTGTGTGTGTGTGTGTGTGTGTGTGTGCGTGCGTACATACGTGCGTGCGTGCGGAGGGGGGTGTTGATAAAGAAAGCTAATTCACACGCAAAATTAGCAGCACATGTTTGAACTACACTTGAGTTTAAAACGAGCGTACGGGAACAAAAATATGTCTGTGTGAATGAGTTCTTGTGTCTCATTTTGAAACAATGACAGTATCTGTGATGCTCATGAATCTCAGATTGAAGATGTATCTGCAGCTTATGACGAGTTTCAAAAACAAATATTGAGAAGGTGTAGCGCACTGCCGGGCACACTTGCGTGCTACCCGGCGACTATATGTTCCAATCCTTACCCAGAAGGATTTTTATAAACTAACCTGGGCTCGCAGGTCGACCCCGCCTAAAATGGGTGTCAGGAATTGTCATAGAAAGTCAATACGGCTGGGGTGGGTTTGATCACTTCACATATTGAATTCCGATTGATCTATAAACATATGAGGCCAAACCCATACACCCAATAATCCTCAAACCATGGAAAATTGCCTCCTACGTTCACTATTAATAACCATGTTTACATTTAGGATCTGTCGAGTGTCTTTTTGAAATTGTGTTTGCATTCAACATTTCAAGATCTTGTTTGGTATAGGACTTAAAGTCTTAAAAGTCGAGAGGCTCGATTTCATTGCCTCGGGTTTTATCCCAGGGGTTGGAACATATGGTCTATAGGTCGACCCAGCCTAAAACCGGTACCAGGGAATGTCTTGGGAAATAAATTACACAAATAAACACACGTAGTATTATTTGGCGCTCACAGAAGAAGAAGAAGAAGAAGAAGAAGAAGAAGAAGAAGAAGAAGAAGAAGAAGAAGAAGAAGAAGAAGAAGAAGAAGAAGAAGAAGAAGAAGAAGAAAGAAATAGAGACTAGAAGACGCACTAGACAACATAAAATTTGAAAGCTATAGTTACCGACCGGGATCGAACCTGTCGCCTCCAAATGACGAAGGCGCCTCGCTGCAGGAACAAGTGTACTTCGACGTACGACCAACTAGACACTCCAAAAAAAAAAGTGCCTTCATTGGTCATATCTACCATACACATGAACCTAACAACTATGGAATACGGACAGCATTCGTATCAAACCATTGAGATAGCACCATAGGTTTAATATAACTAATATTATTTATAATACTCTGTGTGTTTATTTGTGTAATTGTCTTAGTGGACTCAACGGTTCTCCCCATTGATTTCTTGTGTTTACATGTACAACATTAGAACCGACCAATCATTTCTCTTCTTTAAACGTTTGTTCATATATATACTCGACAACAGCATTACGGTCCGATGTGTTTGTGAGTTTGTTATTTGACCTATGCTGGTTTAATACAAATTATGTGTTTTCTCTGACTTAGAACTAGTGGTTTGTGGAGCTGTAACAGTTCTTGAGATTCTTTGGGACACAACAGAGTGAGGGTGGATAGATAGATTGAGGGATAAATAGTGAGAGAGAGAGAGAGAGAGAGAGAGAGAGAGAGAGAGAGAGAGAGAGAGAGAGAGAGAGAGAGAGAGAGAGAGAGAGAGAGAGAGAGAGAGAGAGAAAGAGAGGGAGAGAGAGAGAGTCGAAGGCTAACGAACTTTTAAAGATGTGAGATATTAACAAACTGATCCACCTATCATTCTGTCCGTCTTATCTTTTCATACTTAAACACAGTGGGACGCAGAGGTGTTTCCAAGGCACCAGGGCCGGGTTATATACTGGCCAAGACCTATTGACGCGTCTTCGTCGAGCGTCCTGGGCAACAGGTCCCTTCGGGATCCTGGCTAAAGTCAGTAGGATCGCTGATTCCTCCGAAGTCGGAGAGTGTCTGCCTGTACGGCGAGGAACCACCAGTCTGCACACCAATAAGCTAGACATGGGACAACGGATACTCACGCAAACCTCAGGTCCTGTATGACATCACACTGATGTTGGACAACAGGATGCCTTCATCCGACATACAGGACTTCGCTTTGGAGCTCAAGCCAACGAACACAAGCAAGCAAGCAAGCACTTAAACAAAGTCTCTGACACTAAGTAGATCAGTGAAAACGAGAAGATGAATTTGTACTCTTGACACTATCCGAATCTAATGTGATTAATAATGTAAGGAAAGGGGGGGGGGGGGGGGGGAGTTCTCAATAGGACAGGCAACCTAATAATGACGATAATAATAATTATTAAATAATAATAATAATAATAATAATAATATCATCATCATCATCATCATCATCATCATCATCATCATCCGCATTGAGCACACTAAGCTAGACCCAATGTTTAAGGAACACTCGACATTCCAGTAGTGATGATGTCATTATGTGATCGCTTTAATTTCCCCAGACATTCCATGATTCCCAGATTTAGCCGGGGTGACCTGGGAGCCCAGGTCAATTTTATACATTCGCCTGGATACAAATTTGAACCTACGACCACCTTGTCGACGGGCACGCGTCTAGCCACCCGCTGTTTGCTGATCGTCGTTAAATAATGGGCATTGTAGTTGTTAGCACACTCGCCCTACCCAGACAGTGGTGCGGGGTTTGTAGTGACAGAATTGTACCCCAGCCATGACGGGTATGGGAACCGCGTTGTCGTTGTGGTTAGCACGGTTGCTTGCCCCCCCCCCCCCCCCCCTCCCCGTTGGTAAATTGTTCGAACACCCATTGAGGAGGATTGTTTTAAAAATTGACTTGATCTCCCAGTCTGATCCGGCTTAAACTGCGTACCACAGAATGTCATGGGAAGTAAAGGCGGTCGATGAGGTATTAACAAAGTCACCATGTGACCAGCATATGTACTCAGTACACACCGTGTACTGGTGTAATAGGGTACTTTACTTTCTCTTACCTTTACGGATCTAGGGTGGACCCAATCTTTCGCAATGGGGATCAGAGTGAACCCGAGGAAGTAAAAGTACTGGTGTCCCCCAAGACAGTGTGCAGATTTCTTCTTCTTCGTACAACTTCAGACGTGTACTTGAATACATTTACAGAAAGTAACAGTTTACTTGAGCTTGTTGGCATCTCCATTGAGGTGTCACTCAAATTCATGCACACTAATATTTGCCATTCCTGATGTAAGATAGCGAATCATGGACAATTAGCAGACTAGTGATGAACTATGTGCACATTGCCGAGATGTGGTTTTGAAGAATGACGAGAACATCGTGGACGATTAAAAAAGTAATGAGAATATTTTAAAAGAAGTTAATTCACAAGAGAACTGTGGGCATGCCATGATAAGAAGAAAAAAAGGTGGCCTACGTCGCGACAAATGGAAACCTAGAAGAGAAAAACGCAGATGGAGACCGAGAGAGAAGATGCTGGACAGTTCGACAACATGGCATAGGAGACATGCGGTATCAGAAAAAAAGATTAGCAGTACACGACAAAAGGCTGTGGCCAGACATCCTATAAAAAGAAGAATGATAATGTGACACAATTTAAAATCAATAAGTATGTAAGGCGCGCAAAGACACCTACATGAACCGAGGGTTTGAATTAATCTGCTGTCGATCCTATCTCCTTGAACATATCGCCATATGAGAATACATTAGACAACAGAGAAGATAAAATCTGTAGATACACCAAGATTTCAACATGTCGCCTTGGCATGACAACAGCGACTCGACAAATAAACAAATTGACGTAGACATACGGTTAGCTAGTCATCATCATCATCAAGTGCCTTTCCGATTGGCATAGACTTCATGCTCCTCCATATTTTGCGATCGCCAACAGCATTCATCACTTCGTGCTGACACCCGTCCACATCATGACACAAGGTTGTTAAGAATTTGCTCTCTTTGTCTTTCTATTTCTCCCTTTCCACAAATCATTCGAGATGTCACAGTAAGTTCTAGCCTCTGTGATTTAGAGACCATGTGTTTACCCATGCAGCATGATCCCTCTCTCGGCCTGCCTAGTTTACTCCAGAGGAAAGGCAACACCAATACGCCTGGAACAAGTCAAGCTGCAGAAGCTGCCGGATCAGCGAAGGAATGCTCTAACTGGCCGCCTGTCGGAGCTTCGATCATATATCATATGCAGACAAAGGTTTAGGGCGTAATCTGCCCCGCCATGCTATTTAGTCGTTAGGTTGCATTTCCTCGCACCAAGATAATGCTTGTACCCTCCCAATTGCTCTTCTCCGCCCGAAGCTGTTGGCACAATGTGGGATGTCGGGTTTGATGAGAGCTTCCAACACTCGACGCTAAAAGAAAACAGATATTACCATCCAGCGTTTTCTCATAATATGGACATAACTATAGCTGTCTATTTCTGATATTTGTAATAAGTTATCTTTGTGTTCTAGAGACTTTCAAACCGCATAAGTTACTCATTTTTGCTGTCCACACAATGTTTAGCATTCTTCTTAAAACCACATTTCTGAAGCTTCTAGTAACGTCTTTGGTTGTTTACTAATTGCCCAGGGTTCAAAGACAGATGTTAGAACTAGTTCTTGTAACACGCATGAATTATTGCTCTTACCTCCAATGACAAGATTTTATTCCGTAAGATGTTATACATCTTGTAAAATGTAGTTTTTGTTTTTCCTATTCCTATCGTTGTCACTGTGAAAAATCTTTCATCTGCTCTTATCCTCGTGTCTAGATATTTGAATTTCCACACTTGCCCCAAATTAATACAGCTTACTTTAATTAAAAAACAAGAGTTAGACATGGATGCAGTTTGTTAACCCTGACTTACTTAATGACCATTGACTGGATTTGCAGTTGACGTAGCTGAAAGGATAGGCGCTCTAGCTTCTAAGCTTCATGTGCGCTGATGGCTGGGTAGGGGGTTCAACCCCTGCACCGGTCAGTTGGACTTAAACGTTGACTTCTCGTTCAGAAAGCAATGGCAAACTACTGAGCGTACAGTTGCCTATAAAATCACCCCATAGTGCATCGTAACTTCCTGCAATGGACATGCACTAAAAACACAGATTTGATGAAGAAGACACGAAGCTCTGTCAGAAATGACGTTCAAGTAACTTCTGTGACCTGGACTTGGCTGATGACTCCGACACCCTGTGCCAAACCGACATCAGATGTAGGATACACTAAAGTCATTGGATGGAGGGTCACCACAATCATGTTTGAACATTCACAAGGAAAAGCCAAAGATAATGAGAACAAATACAATAAATGATAACTTAATAAGTTGATATCCCTGCCTGAAATCAAAAGTAGGATACGCTAAAGACATTGAATGGACGGTTACCACAATCATGTTTTAAAATGCCTAGGGAAAAGCCACAGATAATGAGAATAAATGAATTAAATGATAACCTGATCTCCCTTATTGAAATCTGACTTCGTGAGACGGAATCATACACGTATCCAGGTAGCAATATGGACAAAGGGTGGGACAGATCGAAATATCACAATGAGAATACACCTGACAAGAGCAGATTTCATGTTTTAAAAAACAATTATCCTAAAGCAGTTTTCTGCTACTGGTCCGTGATGTGATAAGGCCATCAGATGTCGTAGGTCTGAATGCACGACGGAATATGTGGACAGTCTTCACGCAGGCTTCGAACGCTTGTCCTACCGCCCGCATGGTATTATCAGAGCAGCTCCTTATCAACTATGCTAACGTGTGCGCTGAAGCTTTTCCAGCTCTAGGAAATTAGCGGAAGTCCAAGAAATTAAACTTAGCACCAAACTTAAAATATTTACTTCTACCTTTAAATCAGTACTACCGTGTGGATTATAAACGACTTGGAATATTGTAAACAAACTACAAACATTCATTACTTAGTGCATGCGAAAATAGAAGGACTGAACTGGCGTGACAGACTCACCGATGTAGAGCTCATGGAGACAACTAGACAAATACCGACGAACGAAGGATGGAGACAGACTTTGGGACTGGATAGGGCATACACATAGAAAACCTGAGAATAATAAAACTAGAAAGGCTTTTGTCTAGAATTCAAAAGGCAAAAGAAATAGACGAAGACACACACATACACACACACACTCACACACACACACACACACACACACACACACACACACACACACACACTACATACACACACTCACATAGTGAGAAAAGAAGCAGAGAGAGGAGAGAGAGAGAGAGAGAGAGAGAGAGAGAGAGAGAGAGAGAGAGAGAGAGAGAGAGAGAGAGAAATGAATGTTATGGGGAGGACATGAGACGAACTGCATAGGATAGCTAAGGATAGGACGGATTGGAATGAGTTGGTTGAGGGTCTATGCCTCTGTGGCGGATGCGAAAGAAGAAGGATAATGTAATTGTATGGTTAGGCACATGCGACCAAGGGGTTATGAAGGATAATGTAATTGTATGGTTAGGTACATGCGACCAAGGGGTTATGAATGGAATTCGTAATCATGCATACCGCGTTTGAAACAAAGCTGCTGCAGATTTGGAAGCAGACCGTCTTGCGTTGTTTCCCATAAAATGGTATGAGTGACGGTGGTTCAGAAAGCAATGGCAAACTACTGAATGTAAATTTGCTAAGATATCACACACACACACACACACACACACACACACACACACACACACACATACACACACATACACACTGCTTCTGTGATATTACCAGTCCTGCTTTCTCTCTATTATTCAAGTTGAGGCCCATTATTTCACATTCTATAGCCACGGTATGTCTCATGTTACGGCTAGCAAGAGACTCCAGATGTGGACATCACTTGCTGGGTTTCTTGTAGGCCTAAACCAACAACCCCGGGCAGCGCACAGTCCATATCTAACGTGTGTGTATGGGGCGCATTAAAAAAACAGTATATGAAATGATTTGGCCACCTAACAAATGACTTGGTACAAAAATCCCCCATTTTTAAAAAAAGGGGGGAATAAAAAATGATTTGAATTAAAAAAGGGGAAAAAGGGTAA
>JACEFZ010002955.1:0-12500 GCA_014155875.1 Cepaea nemoralis
AGGGGCCGGTTTTTTGGCGTTTTGGTTTTTCCCCCGTTAAAGGCCCCGGGGGGTGGACGAGGCAGAGCTGTCACACTCCAGTGAAGATGCGCTCCAGAAACTGTCCACTGTAGCGCTCCGGTCTGTTAGTCCGCCATGTTGGTCAAACGTTTGCGATACGAAACTGTCACTGAGCGATAGAATGCAGCTCTGCGTGGGGGATATGGCGTCGCCATTTTCATGTGGTTTTAAGTTGTACTGTAGAATGTTCACGTGATGTTCTTTCAGATGCTCCATGGAGATGTTCTGTGGAGATTAATTTATTATAGTTGCTGAGGTCAATGTATAATTTGGTCATGTTAAATAGTAAGTGGCTTGGAACGAACAGTGGACGGAAAGTATGGTTACTTGATGAAGTTGTAGGAGGTAGATCAGCACGGAGACACGGGACATCGCGTACAGCCATCTTTGCCAGGAGGCACCAAGTATGAGGAATGGTAAGAGATTTAGTAATGGAAGGCACGGTCAATGGAAGAAGAAGTAACACTGAGACACAAAACAGTGCAGACACATTGGGCATGACTCACAACTGCTACTATTGCTATTGTTCTTGTGCCTGGTTTAATTTACATTTAGAAGTGTACTGGGATAGAACCCCAGCATATTTTGAATTTTGACTGTTTGTGATATTTGGCAAGTTTATGTTCAGTAGTTTGCCATTGCTTTCTGAACGACCGGCACTCATATCATTGCTTGAAACCCAAGTGAGATGTGTTTAAAACGCGGTATGGGATATTACGAATTGCGACAGAAACCCATTCGCCATAGCGCTGGGAGATGGGGCTGTCACACGCCATTAAATTGCGACGGCAAAAAATACAAGGATAAAGAGGTATGAGAGAACTACTCCTGTAGAGGTAAAAAAAGAGAACTATACAAGTCCCAGTGAATCAGGAGGTGAAGGAAGAAATCTGGTGCTGGAAACTACATACATTAAGAATTAAATTGTAGGAAGACAGAGTTATTGAAATGTGGTTTCTTACGAAAATTTAAAGAATACCATGGAAAGACAGAAAAAACCCAGTAAGCAAGTCCTACAAGAAACAAATGAAACCCGTAAACTTATTAGAGAAATTTAGACGCAGACAGTCAATATTTTTGGCCACATTATGAGAAGAAATAAACTGGAGAATTTGTTGACATTCGGTAGAATTGAGGGGGAAAAATCAACGGGAAGGCAGAGAAGTAAATGTATAGATGGCTTGGCCACAAGGTATGGTCGAGGCATGAACACAGAGTTGATCCATGACTCTGGGGATCGTGTCAGATGGTGAAGACTGACCACCCACGCTTCTCGGTATGGCACATGATGATTAGAAAACATGAGAATAGTATAACTAGAAACTCCTTTGTCTGGAATCCACAAAGCAAATGACATTGAGGGAGACCTAAAGCACACGGGGAAGAGAAGTAGAGACAGACATGAATAACATGGTGAGGATATGGAAGGAACTGCATCAGGTTGCTAAGGGTAGAACCTCCTGAAGTGAGTTGGTTGATGGTCTATAACTTTAATTAAATTAATCGCGCAAGTCATTCTTCATCCACATTCATCTATCCCAAGGCGGCTTGAGGAAACGCTTGAAAGACACTGAATATTTCACGAAAAGCTTTAGGAATTCATCACGACACTTTGGAGACTCCTGCCAAAGACAAACATTCATGGCGTAGATCATTAGGTAAGGATGTAGCCACTTGTGAAGCAAATAGGCCTGCAATAGATGTGGGGAAAAAAGACTGGACAAACAAACAAACAAACAAAAAATACACACATACATACACACACACATGAGATCCTCCTCCTGGAACGGCAAGCACTCTTTGCCCACATTGTCAAAGAACATTTAAAAATAGGCCTTACCAGCCATCTTAAAACTCACGGCTCCATACTTTCAACCCAAGTGGATGAAATGAATGGTCATCAATATTTTTTAAGGACAAAGACCATGCCCCGACGGGGGATACATGACGAAAAATTGAATAAGCCCTGTCGAGAAGCGTTGACAGTCATGCCTCACCATCTCGCACCATCACCAGTCTTGTATCAGGTCTGTGTGTAATCTGTTGGGGCATCATCCTTGCACTCCGGGCAAGTCTATAGGTGCTTAGATCCCAATTCCAATTCCAATTTTCAAAACAAAAATTCTAAATTCGGTCTCGTCTAACCTGCCTCCCCAGCTTTGGTTATTGTTGAGATCCCTGGTTTATGTGGGTTTTAACCCTGTTTCTTGTCGTGTGCACTCTTATGAGTGAGTCCTATCTCGGACTGGTTATGTTGGTTTGTCTCTGTGACGTCAGCTGGGAATTTGGTGGCGGATAACCTTTGAGCCCGTCTCCTCTTGTGGTTTCTTTTGTTAGTGAAGGCTTCTGGCTCGTCTGGCTTGACTGATTGCAGTCCTTAGAAGGACTTTGTGTATGGTGTAGTGTCTATTCTTTTTTGCCTTAGCCCCTCGTAGAGCCTGGCTTGATATTTTCCCAACTCCGCTTTTGATGCTTTTTCTCTTCGCTTTCGCTCCAATTATCTTTAGGTTTGTCAGAAAGCTCCTCTAGGCTATATTCATTTACCTGGCAGGATACTGATTTCCCCTTGGTTTGCTTGGTCACCGTGGCTGGACTGCTGGTGTTAACTTGTGGTTTCTGGTTGTTCTTTAGTTTGGCTTGAGCTTGCGTCTCTTTGCCTCCTTTTGTGTGTATCGCCTTTATCAGTTTCTCGATGCTTGTTTGTCGAGTTTCATCCTGCAGTTTCTCTACGACTTCTGCTGGTTTGCATCGGATTATGTCTATTTCAGCTTTCAGCAGCTCTCTCTCCACTTTGATGGTGCATAGCATTTCTTCGTTTTCCTTCTTCATCTCGGCTATATGCTCCACTTCTTGCTTGATGTTTTGCTGGATCTCCTTTATTTCAGCCAGCAGTTTTTCATTGTCACTGGTTTGTGCCGGCGTTAGGAGTAGTTTGACTTGCTTCTGTAACTCGTCAATTTGGCTGTGTAGTTGTGGCCTTTCAGCTTGCGAGATGCACGTGGCTGTCTCGCACCTCCGCATTGCGTCCTTATATGGTGTCTTTGTGGTGATGGCGATATTTAAGACGTCTCTGTGCCTTTGGGGTTACGGACAGCCCAGGTATCTTGCTCCATGCCTGCCCGAGCAGTTGGCGCACTTGCTTTTATTGTTGTGCTCGGAAGTCCGTGTCCAGCTTGGCCAGCAGACACTCCTTAAGGCGTGGTGATCAGCGCAGTAGCGGCAGATTTCCGTCTTACTGCGATATGCTGCTCTGCTGTGGCCGACCCTCTGGCATCTGGAGCATTGGGTGATTCTTGGTATGAATCCTTCAGGCTGTTGTGTTTTCTGTTTTATTGAAACTTGACTTGGTATCTCGCTGCCCTCAGTCGTCACCACCGCCAGCGTTGTTGGAATCTTTGAATATGCCAGCATCCGCTCCGCCTTCAGGATTCTGATGTGGAGATTTTCTTCTTGCATCTGCTTCGGTTTCGGATTTTGCCGATTGTCTTCGGACGGATTATCGATGAAACCCGATGTTTGACTGTATATACGTATGTATAAGTTCACCTTAACAGGCCTGCACTATATATATATATATATATATATATATATATATATATATATATATATATATATATATATATATATATATATATATATATATATATATAATAATGTATTGACTGAAACCTGACCGTCTTGCCAGACGATAGTTTGTAAAATGGGGTTATCTCTCCATAACACACAGCCTGGGCTGAATTTAGAGACCATGTGTTGTCCATGCAGCATGATTTCTCTCTCGGCCTGCCTAGTTTACTCCAGAGGAATGGTAACACCAATACGTCTGGAACAAGACAAGCTGCAGAAGCTGCCGGATCAGCAAAGCAATGCTCTAACTGTTCGCCTGTCGGAGCTTCTATCCTAGACCAGTTGCCAACCAAGGCTTTGGGCCTGGTCTGCCCTGCCATGACATTCAGTCTTTAGGTTGCATTTCCTCATGCCAGGATAAGGCGTGTACCCTCCCAATGCCGCTCTTTCGCCCGAAGCCGTTGGCACAATGTGGGGTGTCGGGTTTGGTATATATATATACAGTGCAGGCCTGATAAGATGAACTCCCAGGGACCCAAGAAATAGTTCTTCTTATCAGAAGTTCCTCTTTTAAGCGTTCAAGCATATAGTAATGCATGTAGAACGTACAATACAATATTGTTCTTCACAACTGAAATTCGCCACATCCGAGTTCGCCTTAAGCGGATTGCACTGTTTTCATTAGTTTAGTTTCATGACCTTTACATACCGTCGCAAGCAACAACAGCATGTCTTGGCTATCTGTGGTTTATTAGGCAATGTTTACATTCAGTAGTTTGCCACCGCTTTATGAACGCCCCACACCCTTACCATGGAAATCAACGCAAGCTAGTCTGCTTGCAAATCGCATGCGGCGGATGTAGAAGTCTCCACTTGATATGCCGAGGCATTGTGAACCGCGTTCAAATGCCATGTGTGTGTGTGTGTGTGTGTGTGTGTGTTTGTGTGTGTGTTTGTGTGTATGTGTTTGTGTGTGTGTGCGTTTGTGTGTGTGTTTGTGTGTTTGTGTGTGTGTGTGTGTGTATCTACTCGCACGTTGGCGTGTGTCGATTAACCGTTTGTAATCAAGACAAAACAGGAAGACAAAAAGATGGAGAGAATGGGAAAACGATACAGAAACATTCACATTTCACGCAGAAAAGAAATTATGCACGGAATCCGTGGAAAAAACAGAAATGACATTAACCATAAATGACACAGAGAAATGAAAAAACGCACACAGAGAAAATACAGACTCGCCTATATCACGTACAGACATGGGCCGTGGGAAAAAACACCACGGAGTGAATGTAATTGAGTTTGACCCCGGGTGAAATCTTCTGGGGGTTAAGTAATGTTATTGACATCGTTAAGGAGCGAGGCGCACATCCAATCAAACAGTTTCATGGAGTGAGCGCCGGCCAATTGTTGAGATTTCTTCTGGGCGGTGAATGTGGAAATTAAAGCCCCGTGCAGAGAAAACAAAAATGGATAATGAAGTCAGTGGAATTCGTGTTGTATATATTCCTGTATTCATTTTAAGGAATGCATGATGAATATTTATAAAATAGCATCTTAACTTAGAGATGGGCTGATTAAACACAAGTGTTATTCCTGTTTTTTGTCTTTCTCTCTTGGTTTCACGTACCCTCTTTCTCGACCTCATTCTCTTTCTCTTCTCAGCGGCGGATTAATATGGCAATATTTATTGAATCATTGTGTAAGCTGGAGAATTGTAGACAGGCAGAAAGCAGGACAGAAGCGATTCTTCTTCTTTTTCTTCTTGCTCGTCTTCCTCTTCTTCCTCTTATTTTTCTTCTCCCTCATCTCTTGCTTCTTCTTCCTCTTCTTCTTCTTCTTCTTCTTCTTCTTCTTCTTCTTCTTCTTCTTCTTCTTCTTCTTCTTCTTCTTCTTCTTCTTCTTCTTCTTCTTCTTCTTCTTCTTCTTCTTCTTCTTCTTCTCTTTAACTGCGCCTCCGATTCTTCTTATTATTATTCATCATCTTCATCTTTTTCTTTTTCTTCCTATTCTTCTTCTTCTCCTTCTTCCTCTGATATAACTTTCCTCCTCCTCCTCGCCCCCCTCGTCCCCCTCCCCCTCCTCCTCCCATCTCCTTAGCACCCTCTTCCTTTTATGTACAAGTTAACATCTGCACACACAGCCATCCGATCATTCTTAAATCTTGAACACATGATGTCGCGGCGTGACTGAGAGGTTACCGTGTCCGCCTCAGGTTCCAAAGGCACCGGGTTCGATCCCTGCATGGGGCAAGGGATTTTTCCGAAAACCACTGATATCCAAAAATATCAAACGTTTCCCTGGTCTATGGGCTAGTAAGGCCACTATCCTGTCAAAATTGTTCAGAAAGAAAAACAACCCACGTTTAGATAAAGTCTGTTGCCTGGGATGGAATCTGTCTAGAAGATGTGTTGTTGTTGTTTGTCCATCAAGAATGTTGATGACCATTCATTTCTTCCAGTGGAGTTGAAAGTATGGAGCCGTGAGTTCTAAGATGGCTGATAAGGCCTATCTTGGTTCGAAATGTTCTTTGACAATGTTGGCAAAGAATTCTTGACGTTCCAGGAGGAGGATCTCCTGCAGTGGGTTTTCTGTCCAGACTCTTCTTCGCGGCTCTCGCAGTCCTGGTTGCTTCACAAGTAACTGCACCCTTGTGTAATGATGTACGCCAAGGATTTCGGTCTTGGCAGCAGTTTCCCAGATATCAGGATGAATTCCAAAAGCTTTCAGTGAGATTTTCAGAAAGTCTTTACAGCGTTTCCTTTGGCCGCCTGGGGAGCGTTTACCACAACGCAGCTCGCCGTAAAAAACAAAAATCATTTAAGGAGCCTGTGATCTGGCATGCGAGTTATGTGACCAGCCCAGGGAATCTGATTCTTCATTTGTAGAGTGTGGATACTGGGCATGGACGCTCTTTCTATAACTTCGGTGCCTGGGATCTTGTCTTGCCATTTAATCTTCAATAGCTTCCCAAGGCAGATTGTGTGGAAGTGGTTTAATTTACTGACGTGTCGCTGATAAACAGTCCAGATTTCACAAGCATATAGCAGTGTGGATAATACAACTGCTTTGTAGACTTTCAGCTTTGTTTGCAGGCTTCTGTCCCATACATTCTTGTACAGTCTGCCAAAGGCTGCGCTGGCCTTGGAGATTCTTGCATTCACTTCGTCATCAATTGTGGCAGCTTGTGGCACAGTGCTGCCAAGATAGGTGAATTTGTCCACAACACTTAGTCTATGACCATTCACCTTGATATTCGGCACGGTGTGATTATTCCCTGGAGCTGGCTGGTACATAACTACAGTCTTCTTCAAGTTGATATTGAGCCCAACGTTGGCACAGGCATGTGAGAAAGCTGAAACATTATGTTGCATGTCTGCCTCTGAATTGGCATATAGAGCTCAATCATTAGCAAACAGGAGCTCTCTGACAGTGTCGCTGGTAATTTTGGTTTAGCTTTCAGCCTTCTGAGATTGATCAACTTTCTATCCATTCGGTAGTTGATGTCTACTCCAATGTCATTGTTCTCGAAGGTATTCGTCAGCATAGCTGAAAGCTTGAGGCTGAACAGTGTTGGTGCCAGGTAACAGCCTTGCTTCACCCCATTCGTGACAGGAAAAGGCTCAGACAGTTCACAATTTTCCTGTACTCTGCATACCATCATGAAATAGCCGCAGTATTTGTACAAACTTTCGTGGACAGCCACATTTCGCCATAATCTTCCACAGTATCAAACGCATTGGTAAGGTCAATGAAAGTGGAGAACATTTCAGAGTTCTGTTCCTGACATTTCTCTTGCAGCTGCCTTGCAGCGAAAATCATGTCAACAGTTCCTCGTTCCTCGTTCTTTTCTGAAGCCACATTGACTCTCAGGGACAAGACCTTGATTGAGATAGACCGTGTGGCGAATGAGAAGATTTCTGGCAGTATCTTCCCTGCAACTTAGAGAAGTAGATGCCTCGGTGGTTGACAGGATTGGCGGTTTCCTTTACGTTTGTATAGGTGGACTATTGGAGCGTCCTTAAAATCTTGTGGCATGGTCTCGTTCACCTATATGTTTCTAAAGACTTGGTGAAGCTGCTCTATTAGGACCGACCCACCTGCCTTGTATATCTCTGCTGGGATAGAGTCAGGATCAGATGCCTTGTCGCTGGAAAGTTGCTGGATGGCTTTGTTTAGTTCCACTATGATTGGCAGGTCATCAAGTGTATCAATAGTGGGAACTTGAGCCAGCCTGTCACAGCTGTTGCCCGGGGGATGGCCGCTGTCGCATGCTGACAGCTACTAGGAGCCATAGGCGTGAGCTGGATGTCAGACTTGGACCAGTGGGGGATGTGCCCTGAAAAGAGCGTGAAGTCATCCTTACTAAAGGTACTACCAATGCCTGACACCCCGTACATCCACGCCCTCGATGATGTAAACCTAACACAAATGTATGTCAAGCTCATTGAACTTTGAGATACAATACTGTGTGTGATGAAATTACCTCGACAGCGAGAAGAAGGATGAGGAAGAAGAGAAAGTGGAGGAAGAGGTAGAGCACGAGGGAAAAAAATAGAGAAACAGGAAGAGGGAGGAGAAAGAGGAAGAGAAAGACGAAGAAGACGAAATAGACAGAAAGGAAAGAAAAGAAGAAGAAAAAAGAACGTGAAGAAGAAGGAGGATGAAGAAAAGAGGGATGGGAAGAACGATAAGGAGAAGAAGAAGAGGAAGACGAAGCAGCAATAAGAGGAGCAAGAGCAGCAGCAGCAGCAGCAGAAGAAGAAGAAGAAGAAGAAGAAGAAGAAGAAGAAGAAGAAGAAGAAGAAGAAGAAGAAGAAGAAGAAGAAGAAGAAGAGAAGAAGAAGAAGAAGAAGAAGAAGAAAGAAGAAGAAGAAGAAGAAGAAGAAGAAGAAGAAGAAGAAGAAGAAGAAGAAGAAGAAGAAGAAGAAGAAGAAGAAGAAGAAGAAGAAAAAAGAAGAAGAAGAAGAAAGAGGAGAAGAAGAAGAAGAAGAAGAAGAAGAAGAAGAAGAAGAAGAAGAAGAAGAAGAAGAAGAAGAAGAAGAAGAAGAAGAAGAAGAAGAAGAAGCAGAAGAAGAAGAAGACGAATAAGAGCACGAAGAAGAAGAAGAACAAGAAAAACATGAAGAACAAGAAGAACAAGAAGATGGAAAAGAAGACAGACAGACAGACAGACAGACAGACAGACAGACAGACAGACAGACAGACAGACAGACAAGCAGGCAGGCAGGCAGGCAGGCAGGCAGGCAGACAGAAAGAAAGAAAGAAAGAAAGAAAGAAAGAAAGAAAGAAAGAAAGAAAGAAAGAAAGAAAGAAATTCCCCACTTTTCTCCATTGATCTGAATTTAATTGACAACAAAAATAAACAGGTGACTCTAACTACGGTAAACTATGTTGTCTACAACTCAGATTCAGTTATAGTTGTTGTTGCTGTAATGTGTATTTGCCTCGTGCTACAACAGTAATGACATATATTTAGACAACACAACCAGGTTAATTACTGGTACTTAGTTCTCGTGTCGCTGTTGGACCAACCCGTCTATGGATTAGTGTGGCAATATGTATTGATTCAGTGTGTAGGCTGGGGAAATGCTGAACAGGTGGAACGTCGTATGCAGGACGTTACGAACAACCCCGACATCAGGTTGATCTTCTAGGCAATGTTACGTTCTAGTTAGTTAGTTAGTTAGTTAGATAGTTAGTAAGTAAGTTAGTTAGTTAGTTAGTTAGATAGTTAGTTAGTTAGTTATTTAGTTAGATAATTAGTTAGTTAGATAGTTAGTTAGTTAATTAGTTAGTTAATTTGTTAGTTAGATAGTTAGTTAGTTAGTTAGCTAGCTAGCTAGCTAGTTAGTTAGTTAGTTGGTTGGTTGGGTGGTTAATTGGTTGGTTGGTTGGTTGGTTGGTTGGTTGGCTGGCTGGCTGGCTGGCTGGCTGGTTGGTTGGTTGGTTGGTTGATTGGTCGGGTGGTTAGTCGACAGATTATCCTCATTGCACATCTAACCATTCAGTCCATAAGTGTTCCGATTCCCTCCTCAGTAATTCCCGCAGCGTGTTGTGGCTAATGACACCAGTTCTTTGTTGGTTTATTCATCTTCTTTAGCTTCCTGCACAGTATTCTTGTATGTCTACCCATCTGTTAACTTGCTGTTCTTGCAGTCTCACCATAGTTTTAGATATAAAGTCATCACTTGGTTCTCGCAAACGACTTACTTCTCGTAGAGCAGTGGTTCTCAACTTTTGGCCCATGCATTCTTTCACCATATGTTAGGATACCATTGCACCCCTTTCCAGTGAACGAAAATAGAAGAATTCCCCCCCCCCCCCTTTCCAAAATTGTCAGCCTCAAAAGGTGCATTTGTTATATTCACAATATTTTAGTAACACATCGAATTAATCATATTACAATAAACAAACAGTTAAAACGTCAAAGAATTGTCATTTAATTCACGACACCAGAATGCCATAAAGTTGTGCTTCATCAAACAAACCGCTCAATAGAATACCAGGATATTGTGCCTGGAACCATTTTGAGTCTGCCATTCTGTGGTCTTAATCTCCCCCCCCCCCCTTTTTTTTTGAAGCGCTAACAGTCCCCATGTGGGGGAATTCCCCAGTGGTTGAGAACCACTGTCTTAGAGCTTCAGCTGGTTCATGGCTCGTCCACCCTCAACAATAGCTGTATCAGCAAGTCTGTCACCCTGCTCATTGTGTTTTGGGGTTTACCAATGCTTTCTACAAAGAATACCATGGACAGCCAGAAAGACCAATGAACAGGTCCTTCAAGAAACAAATGAAGATCGTAAACTGATTAGAAACATTAGACGTAGACAGTCAAAAATTTTTGAGCATGTTATGAGAAGAAGTGAATTGGAGAACTTGGTGACAACTGGTAAGATCGAAGGGAACAGACCAAGGGGAAGACCTAGAAGCAAATACATGGATGGCTTGGCAACATGGCATGGTCGAGACAGAAACACAGAGCTGATCCACGACTCTGGTGATCGAGTGAGATGGCAAAACATGACCGCCCACGCTTACCGGCATGGCACATGATGGATGGATGGAATGCTTTCTGAACAAGAAGTCGACGTTGGTGGCAAAAGCTTATCGGTGTAGGAGTTGATCGGACTAACTCGCCGTCTGTCCTCAGAAAATTTAAGTGCTAGAGGGCTGTTATACTTTCGGCCACGCTTGGGGCGTACGCAGGCAGAAAGTAAAGACAGAACGTGGGGGTAGATTGGCGGACACAGAGTGTGTATGGGCCAGAGGTCCATCGTGTGGAGTTTGGGATGGGAGTTTCCGTGGAGAAGTGGTCAAGCCGCCTGACTCGAGTTCCGAGGGACGTGGGTTCGATTATTGGGCCGCGTCCTTTGGTTCAGGAGTGCATTTTTTCGGAGACTCCTGGGGGTCGTCACTGGATCTACGGAGCTATTGCTTTGTGCGATGCTTTCGGAAAGTTCACTGCGGAAAGAGACAGAGCCATATGGGATAAAAACCTTGTGCAATGGAGTCGACGCTGTCGATTTTTAAGCGACTTTGTAAAGTTTGAAACGGGGGCACGGAGGTGAGGGCGGTAAGACAGAATGACAAGTAGGGAGACAAGGAAATTAACAGAGAGGCGAACGGTCAAAAAATGAACCAGCGGACGGAAAGATAGAGCGGCAGATAAGCAAGCTGATAGATAAGAAGGCTGAGGAATAAGCAAAAATCAAATACACAGATTGAAAAATGGAAAGAGAGACGGGTAGACACAATGAAAACCGGACGGATGGATGGAGTGACAAATATATAGATAGACAGAGAAACAAAACAGGTAATAAACAGATAGATAGATAAACAAGTAGAAAGGAGATGAATGGAAAGACAGAAAGAAAGACAAATAGACAGACACACAATAGCACGACAGAGATTTGAATGGAGAGGCAGACAGACAGACATAATTCAGACAGTAGACAAATTGGTAGACATACAACGAAATACGGACAGACCAATGGAGTGACAAATAGGCAGAAAGTCAAGCAGACAAACAGACAGCGTGGCAAACAGATAGACATATAAACAGACCGACATTCAGACATGCAGACAGACGGACAACCATACCGACCGACTGACTCAATGAGGCAATGCAACACAAGCCTAAACAGCAGTAACCTGTTAGCGAAAAGTGTAATCAACGACGAGACAGACAACCGAGAGGCAGACAGACGGACGGATAGACAGACAAAAGACAGACAAACATAACCATACCGATCGACCGACTCCATGAGGCAATGCAACGCAAGCCTATCCCATTGAAAGCTGTTAGCGAAAAGTGTAACCAATGACGAGACAGACAACCGAGAGACAGACAGACGGGCAGAAAGACAGGAGACAGGCAGATAAGAGACAGAGAGACAGACAGATAAGAGACAGACAAACAGATACCCCTACATACCCACAGGCTCCATGAGCCAGTGCAACGCAAGTCTATACCACTAAAAGCTGTTTGTGAAAAGTGTAACCGAAAGACAAACGGACGGACCGAGAGACAGACAAGAGACTTACAGATAACCCTACAAACCCACTGACTCCATGAGGCAATGCAAGGCAAGTATATACCACTGAAAGCTGTTTGCGAAAAGTGTAATCACCGACAAGGCTGGAGGCCATCCTCACACAAGCCTATGAAACATTCACGGATTTCCCTGAATAATGGAAACATCCCCCAGAGCCTGCAGACTTCCACTAGCTGCACCTCCCGCCCGACGTGTTCAATGGAAGTAACTATCGAATGTACCGCGTGAATAATTTCTGCAAGTCGTCAGGCTGACTGTGAGTCTGTCAATCAGTCAGAATGATCATCAATCAGATTGTCTGTGAATCAGTAATTCAAT